>OX596277.1:36277634-36793348 GCA_951394225.1 Harpalus rufipes
TAGAAATTAAGTTTCCATTAAAAAAAAAAATGCAACTTGGTCAAGATCACCAGAATCGAAATATGTATTAAAAAACACTATGATGTCTCTTTGTCGATGGTTTACTTGAATCCAATCGTTCAAGAATAGCTTGAAAGGGAAGATGTAAAGATTCTTGGAAAACTTAGGAAAGTGGGATTTTTGGAGTTATAGGAAATGCTCAGGTAAAACCGTAAAACTATATAGATAAATCTTTGTTTTTATATTATATATTTCCCTTTATTTATACATTTGCTTTTGTATTAGCAACATTTCTTAAAATGGTTTTTTTAAAGCACTACTAGCTTTTGTTTAAATTGTTGAAAATTAATATGTCCATGATTTTTATACCAAAAAATATAACAGATATAAATTGTTTCCGTTTCGCATTAATAATTATGTAAAAATGTAATATGTTTTAAATAAATAAAATATAAATATCACCACGGCATACCTATATTTGGGTGTGCCAATCTGCTTCTATTCGTAGATTTTGGTAATGACAATAATTAAATAAAAATATATATATTACACATATATGTAAATATAAACTATAGCGACCATAATCTAACCCGGTTCTTTTTAAAAAGAGTTTTGATTACAACAAAGAAATATTTGATTACAACAATGAATATGACAAATTTCACAATAAAAATATAATATTTGTTATTGTACGAATCATAAAATTGCACGTATTTAACGTAATTTCACATTAACATTTTTTTATGTTTTTGTCCTAATCCATAGCAAGCTTTATTACAAAAACAAAAAAGTATATAATTTTTAAATTTACATATCTCGCTTATACAAAGAGCTAATTTAATAATACTTGATTTGCTAGACGCAGAAATTAATTCTCTAAAACTTTTATTTGAAGCATTTATTTCTAAAATCAAAATAAAATCATTTTATTCAAGAAAAACTGTTAACAACTTCAAGTAATGTACCACTTTCGGTTAGCCTATTTTAACCAAAATCTATTATGTTATTTCGATTGACATAAAAGTCTTTTATACCAAATTTGAAAAGTTTTGGATTATATTTTAAAACAGTTTTTCATTAAAATCTATTATAGGCTTCAAGTAAAGTGCCACTTCTGGAAATTGTGTAATAACCAGAAAGGGAGGTGCACAACTAGATGTTATAGGAGTCCTAAATACAAAATTTCAACTTTCTACGGCTTACCGTTTTTGAGTTATGCGAGATACGTACGTACGTACGTACAGACGTCACGGCGAAATTAGTCAAAATGGATTCAGGGATCATCAAAATGGATATTTCCGCTGAAATCTGAAAACCGAAATTTTTCGCGATTACAATACTTCCTTTACTTACGTACAAGGAAGTAAAAATGGACAGAGTTGCTTCTATCGTTCAAAAATAAAACTACTGTTGATTATTTACAGCAAACAATATTAGACATTGAAAGTAAACGATGGTATGAAGTAATAAAACGAATAATTTATGTAATTCAATTTTTATGTAAACAAAATTTAGCACTCCGAGGCAAAAGCAATAATCTTTACAATCGCAACATTGGTAATTTTTTTAAATGTATTGAAATGCTAGAAAAGTTTGATCCTATTATATCGGAACACACACGACGTATAAATACCGATTCTGAATTTCACAAAATGCCAACATATCTAGGAGACAAAATCCAAAATGAAATACTTTCTTAATGGCTTTTAATATTAAAAATCATATTATAAATTTATGTCGACAAAATAAATATTTTTCAATAATATTAGATTGCACTCTGGATGTTTCTCATATTGAGCAAATAAGTGTAATAATTCGATTCTTTCATTTCAATTTAGCATTAGGATCGACTGAAATACATGAACATTTTTTAGAATTTAATCCAATTTTAGATGTTACAGGGACTGGATTAACAACATTTCTTATTGATCTATTAAAAACATTAAATTTAGACAAATAATATAAGAGGCCAAGGCTATGATAATGGCTCTAACATGCGCGGCAAAAATATTGGCCTACAAAAAAGAATTTTAGATTTGAACCCGCGAGCTTTTTATGTTCCTTGTGCGAATCACAGCCTGAATCTAATTGTAAATGATGCCGCTAATATCAACCATGAAACAGTAAATTTTTTTAATATAGTACAAGAATTATACAAATTTTTCTCAGCGTCTACTAATCGATGGAATATCTTAATCAAGCATGTTACTAATTTAACTTTAAAGCCCTTATCCGAAACACGCTGGTCAAGTAGAATTGATGCCATAAAGCCTTTCTATAAATATTTACCAGAAGTTTTTGATGCATTATTTGAAATTTGCAATGACCACACAAGAGTCGACGAACAATCTAAATACCAAGCAAAATGTCTGGGAGAAAAAAATTCTACATTTACATTTATTTGCTCCGTTAAAGTGTGGTATGATATTTTAAATCAAGTAAATTTTGTGAGTAAAATGCTTCAATCTCAAACTACAAATTTGCAACTTGCTTTGGATGCATTAAACGAACTAAATACATTTTTAACTAATTATCGATCTGATGCTAGTTTTGCAGAAATTGTTGAAAATTCCAAATTAATTGCAGAAAAGTTTGACATAGAAACTGAATTTCGTAGTGCGAGGCCATTAAGACGACGTAAAAAATCTACTCAATTTGATTATGAACATGAAGATCAACCTATAGTAAATCCTGAAAATTCATTCAAAGTAAATTTTTATTTCTGTATAATAGATCAAACTTTAATTTCGTTACAAGACAGATTTTCTTTATTAAAAGAACATATGATTTCATTCCAATTTTTATATTCATTAGATAATTTACAAAATAAAGAATACCTATTATCTTGCTGCAAAACATTACAAGCGAAATTAACTCATGAAAATCAGTCCGATATTGACGCAGATGATTTATGTGAAGAAATTTTACAATGTCAAGTATTTATTACGAATTCAAAAACAGATATATCCCAAATAAGTCAATATATTTATTCAAATGATTTAGTAGGAATTTATCTAAATTTTACTGTAGCACTCCGTATTCTTTTATCATTACCTGTGTCAGTTGCGTCCGCGGAGCGGTCTTTTTCGAAATTAAAAATCATAAAGAGTTATTTACGCTCCACAATGGCGCAAAATAGATTATCAGATCTCGCAATAATTTTACTTGAGTCTGACAAACTGGATAAACTTGATATTCATGATATTATCCAAACTTTTTCTTTGCTAAAAGCTAGGAAAGTAAAATTTATTTAATGACTTATTTACATTGTTTGCATTTAATTTACCGTATACCGTATAATATGTATTATATTTATATTATAAATATTATATTTTTCATTTATTATTGTTGTTTATCTGTTTTCTTGTGTTTGTAATTTTGTATTTTAAATAAAAAAGTTTACACAGACTATTTAAATCTTTGTGTGTTTTTTATTTCAATGCGTTAAGAATATAACAAAAACAGTCATTTAAATGTCCGTAAACATAAGCCTAAAAATTATAGTATTTCAAATTAATTATTCATTATTTTTTTATTCATGACGTATTACTTAAAAATGCTACTAGAGAATTGTCCGAACCTATAGTTGTTGGGGCTCTTATCACCTCGGCATGCAAAATATTTATAATATTAGTTTTTAATACAAATGTTTTTAATTAATGGGGCGCCATCAAAAATTTTGACACAGGCGCCGCATGCTGCTGGCGCGCCCCTGCCTAGAAGTAAAGAATTTAATGAAATTAAACGGAGTAAAGTTTATTATCACCAATCCTTATACTCCAGAACAGAATGGATGTGCAGAACGTACAAACCGAACCGTTGTTGAATTGGCTCGTACTATACTACTGGCTAAAAATCTGCCAAAAACATTATGAGCGGAAGCTGTAAATACTACTGTGCATATACTTAATTGTACAGGACCAAGTAGTAAGGACGAAAAGACACCTTATGAGTTGTTTCTGAAGAAGAAAATACACCTAGAAAAATTCCACGTTTTTGGAGCTGATTGCTTTGTAAATATCCCAAAAGAAAAACGAAAGAAATGGGATCCAAAAGGACAAAAAGGAATTCTTGTTGGCTATACAGATGGAATAGATGGTTATCGTGTTTGGATTAAATCAGAAAATCGCGTGCTTCAAAGGAAACATGTTGTATTTGAGCCTGAAAGATTTGGAAAGACTATGGTACTTATTCCAGAAGAAACAACTGATGATTCAATGATTCATAATGAAGATATGATGAATACAGTGAAGAAGGTTATTCTGCTTCTAATTCTTTGGCAAATGAATCAGGAAGTAATGAAAATGAATGTCCATGTTCTTCAGTGACAAATTGCAACACAAAAACATATGAAAGAATACTGAGGGATCGCAAAAAACTCAAACCACCTGAGCGATTCACTGAAATGATGTTAGCTGAAATTAATGAACCAAAAAACTATTCCGAAGCCATCAATTCTGAAGATTGCCAGCACTGGAAAGAAGCTATGGAAGAGGAAATGGTTTCTTTGAAGGAGAATTCCACCTGGACTTTAGTTGAACTACCAGAAGGTCGTAAGTCCATATCAAATAGATGGGTATATAGAATCAAGCGCAAGGCTGATGGTCACATTGATCGATATAAAGCACGTCTGCTTATACGTGGTTTTTATCAACGAAAAGGCGTGGATTACAATGAGACTTTCAGTCCTGTCGCTCGATTTGACACAATCCGAGCTATTTTAAGTGTTTCAGCAAACCAGGGTCTACATTCAGTACAGTTTGACATCAAAACTGCATTTCTGAACGGTGTTCTGCATGAAGAATTGTTTATGGATCAGCCTGAGGGATTTGACGACGGTTCCGGTCGAGTTTGCAAGCTTCTAAAAGGTTTGTACGGATTAAAGCAGGCGCCAAGATGCTGGAACTACCGATTCAAGGAAGTAATGATAGAATTTGGGCTTACTGAAAGTCAGGCAGATCCATGCCTATTTTACCGAAATAATCATGATGACAAACTGATGGTAGTAGTATACGTCGATGATGGTTTAGTAGCAGCAACAAAGAAAACAGATATTGAACTGTTCTTGCAACAACTAAAAGCGAAATTTAAAATTACTGTTGTTGAACCTGTTGGATATTATTTAAATATGCAGATTGTACGTGAAGATGATAGTACTATAATAATTAACCAAAGAAAATATGCTGAAGATGTGCTTCAACGATTCAACATGTCAAAATCCAATCCTGTGTCTACACCGATTGACCAATACTTATCTTTAGGGGAAGAATCTAACTGTGAAACGGTATCATTTCCATATCGAGAAGCAGTGGGTTGTTTAATGTACCTAGCTGTAGTTACTAGACCTGACATTGCCTTTGCAGTCAGCTATGCGTCACAATTTCTTGAAAAACCAGAGAAGAAACATTGGGAATTGGTAAAGAGAATTTTCAAATATATTAAAGGTACATCAGCTATGCATATTAGGTATACTGCATGTGGAACAAGTGAACTACATATATTTAGCGATGCTGATTACGCAAATGATCCATTAACTCGACGTTCTGTTAGTGGAATGGTTTCCAAATACAGCGATGGAGCCATCAGTTGGGCAAGTAGGAGGCAGCAAAGTATATATCTCTCCACTACAGAACAGAAGCGGAGTACATTGCTGCGAGCGAAGCAGTAAGAGAAATGATTTGGCTTACGCGGCTGTTTCAAGAAATCGCCCCACTTCAAAAGGTACCTATTCTCTTTGTGGACAATGCTAGTGCCATTAAACTAGCAAGAAACCCCGAGTTTCATAAGAGATCGAAGCACATTGCTGTGCGTTATCATTATATTCGTGAACAAATTCATGAAGGTAATTTATTAATTGAGCATGCACCTAGTACAGATCAAATTGCAGATATCTTCACTAAACCTATTTCACGAATAAAATTTGTTCACTGACGATCTCTACTGGGTATGTTATACAATTAATATTGACTGAATTTAAAATATTAGTATTTGTTCAATGTGATTTTCAGTCATTATTTCTGTAATTATTTGTTTAAAACAGTGAAAAATTTTAGGGGAAGTGTAAAATATATCACTGTTTTTGTTAATACCAAAAATTAAAAAAATATAGTTGCCAAGTTTAGTTGACACTGACATAAGTTTTGTTTTTCAATATAATTGTAATTTTTAATCAAGGAAATATATAATATGTATAAAAGAGCTGTTGTGTGTTTCTTTACTAATTAAAGCATATTGTATGTTGAGAGAATTCAAGATTTACAATAATTACAACAATGTATTCATATAATACTGATTACAAGAAATGATTGTAACAATTGTATGTTGATTGCAACAATGATTTATATTCTTAAACATATTAGAAATTAAAACCCTTTTTTAAATATTTTTAATAGCGCTGAAAAGAGCTGATGTGTTACAAAATGCAGCTGCAAATTAAAAGTAAGCTTAAAGCTTACATTCAAACAGTGGTTTTGAAAAGAACATGTGAGAGTATCCTGATAGACTGTAGAGACAATCGAGGAGAATGGCTGGAAGAAGAGGTATCCAATTTAATGGACCAACTGGAAACGTCACCGGTTGGACTCAACTGAAGTAATAATTTTTTTTTTTTCGTTTTATATATACATATACTTTGTACAGATTTTTAGTTTTGAAATACAGTTCATTCGGTTCAGTTTTATTTGAACTTGTGTCATTTTCATTTTTGTTCGTTTTTATTATAAATCAGTCTTTTACAAGACTACCACAGTTTTTATTTATACGGTTCAGTTTTTTGTGAACTTGTGTCCTTTTTATTTTTGTGTATTATAAATCAGTTTTTTGTCTTTTGCAAGACTACCACAGTTTTTATTTATACCTACGGTTCAGTTTTATTTGAACTTATGTCATTTTCATTTTTGATTATTTTTTATTATAAAACAGTCTTTTACAAGACTACCACGGTTTTATTTGAACAATGCCGAAACCACTTTCGAGACAGTGCCAGATTTTTGTAAAAAATCTTATTTCTTATTTTGAGCGAGAAAAAGAAAATAATGGATCTTTACTTCCATTAGCAGCAGTGAGAGAAGTAAGTTTTTGAAAATAAAATGTTTTACGGTATATAATATTTTTTTGTACGTTTTTAGCGAGTAGCTGATGCGCTTCAAATAAATACGTCTACCGTCTCTGCAATTTCTTCAAAATTGAAGAAAAATGAACCGATAGTAAGCCCAAAAAAGAAGAAAAGTGGTAACAAACCAGTTGTAAATGTGGATAGTTTTACAGAATGTGCAATTAGAAATGTTATTTACGAAATGTATGCTAAAAGTAAGTATATTTTTTTTTTTAATTCTAGCTTACTAATATACTTAATAATATTTAGAAATTCATGTTACTTGTGAGTCTCTGTTAACCATATTAAAAGAAAGAGATATTTTTTCTGGAGGCATTACAAGCCTGAGGGAAGTAATGAGAAATATTGGCTTCAAATGGAAGAAGAATGATAGCCGTCGTTTGTTATACGAAAATCCTAGAATAGCAAGTTTGCGGATTACATTTTTATAGGAGTACCTTCGTAATTTAAAATCAGAAAAACCAGCCCAATTTGTTTTCCTGGACGAAACATGGATATTTCAAAAAGGATCTGGTGGCAGATCATGGCAAGATTCTGACACAAGAAGTGTAAAACGTAAAACTGAAGGTGGAAAGCGGTATATTAAATATATTTTTCAATACTTTCTCAAATATGTAATTAATATTTACTTGCAGATACATTGTACTTCATGCAGGGACAGAGAATGGTTTTGTGCCCAATGCATCATTACTATTCGCATCCAAAACAAATGATGCAGATTACCATGGCGAAATGAACCAAGAAAATTTTACAAAATGGTTTAAAGATCAACTGCTATCCAATTTAAAAGAGAAATCGATAATTATAATGGACAATGCTTCATACCACAATTCTGTGATAGAAAAAAATCCGAATACAGGTTGAAAAAAAGATGAAATTAAGAAATGGCTTCAGAACAAGAACATGCAATTTACTGATACAATGATAAAATCAGAGCTTTTATATTTAGTTTTGATGTAAGTTTAATTGATTCTACTGTTGTTTTTCTTTTATTTATTGTTAGCGTATTGTAGTAAATATTTTTATATTTTTAGAAACAAACCTCAAAAACGGTATGCTATTGATGAAATGGCTTCCCGTCACGGACATACTGTTCTACGACTACCTCCATATCATTGCATTTTTAATGCAATTGAAAATATATGGGGCATAACAAAAAATTATTACAATAATAATAATATTGACAGGAATGGTTACGGAGATGACAAAACTCTGCAAATGTGGAAAGAAGCACTTGATTATGCAACACCACAAATGTGGAAAAATGCAATAGAACATGCGACAAAAGAAATACAGCAATGGTGGAATCGTGAAGTTTTGCTTGATGAGGGAGATATTTCACCATTAATTATAAATTTGGGTTCTGATTCGGAGGATTCTGATGAAGATCTTACTGAGGATTCAGATTAATTCATTTTAATATTTTTAATATATCTTAATTTTAATATATATATTAATATATTATTAGAATAATAATAAATTAACTATGGAAATTAAATCCTTAAAGTACAAGCAATTTACTAAATTAATAAAAAACAAATTAAATACTTTGCACATGGTTAATATAGTTGTATTAAATTTTACACTTATGTATGTCTGTGTAACATTTAGTTTAAATTTTGTTAAACATTATTACAGTGTACAGTTCTTTCTTTCTGTATAGTATTATAGTTAATATTAATATATTTTTATGGATTGTATAGTATTTGTACAGTATTATATATTATAGTTCAATTTTGTATTATTTTTTATGTGCTCGTATTTATATGCTGTTTTAGCTAAATAAAACTATTGTTATTATTTAGATTGCCAAATAAGCTTAACCTTCATGTACGTATAGTAACATGTTAGTAATTTATAAATAAGAGAACAAAATGTCAAACAGCTCAGTTGGAAAATATATGAATGATACCCTTTGTTTAGACTTTAACTATTATATTCTAAATAAAAGCTTGATATTAGTAATGTTATCTTCATTTTACTTTTTTCTGAATAATATTACGAACATTTACTGACAATTTAGTTAATATTCTATTTCTAATAATCTTATTTTAGAGTGTGAAACAAAATTATTTTCCGGAAATACAGGAGAATCGGCCAGACAAACGAGGTACGTCATCAAAAAAGTAACTAAATTATGTGACGTCACCTATGGGCATGTTTATATTTCATTTCTAAATCGTAATGTAAATGTGATATGCGGGTTGCCTACATATTTTAATACGCAAAATTTGAAGATCCTTAATAATAAGATAAAAACAAATTCAAGCATTTGTCAAAAAGATTTATTATAAATAATACATTTGATTCCAAATAAATATAATAAAATATATGCTATGCACTTGTGCCATAAATGGGAAAGCCTTCAACACCCGAATATTCAACACCAGAATATTCATGCACAGAATCATTCAAATCCCGAATATTCAGAAACCGAATCGTGCATCACCAGAAAGCCCAGTTACCAAAAGTTGCAAACGTTAGGTTATATTTAGGTTAAGAGCCATGACTCAGTCGATACGATTTCGGGTAATACGCGATTGTGTTTGAATATTCGGGAAATGAATAATTCTGTGCATGCATATTCTGGTGCTGAATATTCCGGTTTTGAATATTCGGGTGTTGAGTATGCACCTACATAAATAACTATTTATATGATTTATTAAAAAAGAACTATTAAGAAATAATAAAATAAACAATATTCTAAATAAATAATAACATTAAACAATTATTATTTAGCAAAATCTTAAAAATCTGAATCTCCTTCAGATTCCGAAGTGTCAGAATCCTCGCCCACATTGATTATAAATGGAGCAATATCCTCTGAATCAAATAAAACTTCTCGGTTCCACCATTCTAAAACTTCCTTCGATGCATGGTCGATAGAATTTTTCCACATCTCAGGTGTAACATATTTCAAAGCTTCATCCCAGAGCTGTAGTGTTTGTTGATCACCACATCCATCCCTGCCAACATGTGTGTTGTAGTAGTTTTTGGAAATGCTCCAAATATTTTCGATCGCATTGAAGATACAATGGTATGGAGGTAATCTTAGAACACGGTGACCAGATTCCAATGCCATCTCGTCTATCACATACCGTTTTGTTGGTTTGTTCCTGAATTATATACAATGTCAAAAAATTTTAAAAATAATTTAAAAAACAACTTACTGTGCAACTAAATTCAGCAATTCATTTTTTAACATATAAGACGAAATAGGGATATGTTTATTTTCAAGCCAATTTTTTATGTCCTCTTTTTTCCACGCATTTGTCGGTATTTTTTCTATTGTGCCATTATGGTACGGGGCGTTGTCCATGATGATTAAGGACGGCTCCTCCAAATTGGGGAGTAATTGATGTTGAAACCATTTGGTAAAATTTTCCTGATTCATTTCACCATGGTAATCAGGGTTATTTGTTTTTGACGCAAAAAGTAAAGATGCGCCATCTACAAATCCATTTTCTGTGCCGGCATGAAGTATTACATATCTTTTGCCACCTTCGGTTCTTCGTTTAACACTGCGGGAATCATTATCTTGCCAAGAACTTCCACCTGTCCCTTTTCCGTATATCCAAGTTTCATCCAGAAAAACCAACTGCAGTGCTTTTTTATTTTTCAAATTGCGGACATATTCCTTTAAAAACGTAATTCGAAGACCTGTGATACGACGGTCTTCATATAATAAACGTCGATTATTATTTTTTTTCCACTTAAAACCAATGGTGTGTAATACTTCGCCTAAACTTGTTATTCCTCCATCAAAAATAGCTCTTTCTTTCAAAATTGACAATAATGACTCACGAGTAATATGCATTTCTAAAAATTTATTACTTTAGTTGTTTTACTACTAATAAAATACCACTAGTATGTACTTACTTTTAGCATACATTTCATAAATCACATTCCTAATAGCAGTCTCAGTAAAAGAATCAATATTTACTACAGGCTTCTTACGATGTTTTTTCTTCTTTGGGCTAAGAATGGTCTCATTTCTTCTCATTTTTGCAGAGAGTGAATGAACAGTTGACATGGAAAGTCGAAGAGCTTCGGAAACTCTCTGTTAAATAAATATTAAAAGTTTATAATTACTTACTTCACGTACAGCTGCGAAAGGTATTAGGGGTCCATTATTGTCTTTCTCTCGTTCAAAGAACGACAATAAGTTTATCACCAACTGTTGACACTGCCTCGACAATGCTTTCGGCATTTTCACAAATGAAAGTAAAATCAAGTAGTCTTGAAAAAGACTTTTAATAAATATAAAATATAACCTTCAAATTTGCACAACTGTCACATACGATGCTTCCGTGACCACGATAAACGTACAAAATATCAATGCTACCAATGGAAGAGAAAAATATGAAATTAATGATTTAATATTCGTTCAATTTCAGTTCTGCTATAATTTATTTTATATTGCTGTAATGATATTATAACGTGTTGACACATTTAAACAAATTATTATTTAGTTTTACAGACTATTTAAACAAATATTGTTTTCGCGTTAGGTAATTTGATTTTATAATGTTTTTTCAAAAGTTATGACGTACCTCGTTTGTCTGGCCGATTCTCCTGTATCAAGAAGTTTGTAATACAATTGTATGCAACCTGTACAACTTTTTTCAATACGATTCTCAAACCTATGTAAACGTACCAGTTCATGACGTCACACATCTAGTTACTTTTATTAATGACGTGCATTGGCTGGATGTCCGATTTGAGTATAGCATATCAACGAATTGGCTCATATTTCAGGGTTGTTAAGAAAATCAATGTTGCCAATAAACTGATTAAAGTAAAACTGTACTGACAGCCATATTCAATAAATTTGGTTTCATTATTTTAAATTGTTTTTCCTACAAACAAGTCAAGAAACAAATCATATTAAACTATTTTAAATATTGCTGCTAAATTTATTGAATATGGTTGTCAGTATATTTTCGACTTCAGTATATTGGCAACACTGATTTTGTTGATAACCCTGAAGTGTGTGCCAAGTTGTTGACATGGTTTTAGTTGACACCGCTGTTAGAACCACGCTCGTGCTACCAGCCATATGTTTAAGTGGAATTTTTCATTTTCTTCACACTTGTTTATAAACTTTGTTGAAAACTCCATACGCTTTTCCATATCACCGGGACGTAAATTGTGGGTTATTCTAATTTTATATGATTTATAATTTTTTTTTAATATGCATGAAACACGATATTCTGATATTCCAATTTCGTTTTCAATTTCCCGGCATGATACTTTAGGATTTGTGTTTACTAACGCCAGAATATTTATAGTATCATTTTCTACATTTGCCTTATTTTATGATTTTGGTCTAGTGAGTCGATTCTGCTCATATCTGTAAGGTCTGTAACGCTTCTCGTTACGCCTGTATGACGCTACGATCAAAACTGCGATTCTGATCACTTCTGTAGCTAACAGTTTTTCTGTAAACTCTTACAGATTCGTAAATATTTACAGGGACAGATGAACTAGCCATAAGCTTACATACTTTGACCTTATTATAATGAATCAATCCCAAAATTTATTATTTATTGGAATATTATTAGAAGAAGATGATAACAAGCAAGCAATTATTCAAATTAGTAAAAATTATGTAATTATTTTGTAATAATGTACTTTTAAGGAGTTATGTGAGGTTAGTTCGTAGAAATTTAAGGGATACGACAAATATTTTTGAAGTGCCAGAAAATAATTTTAAAAAAATGTTTAGACTAGATAAAAAAAAACTGTAATCAATTTAATTGCAATTTTGCAACCACATTTACCTCAGTTGCGAAGCGACGCAATTGCAATACATTTGAAGGTATCTAATTATTGTTTTTATTACGGTGTCATTTTTCGAGACAGCAAATTAGGTATTTTTGACGACAAATTATGTATTGACAACGGCAATTTTTGTATTTGAGCAACAAAATATGTAGTTTCACAGCAAAAAGTGTAAATGTGCAGCAATATATGTATTCTAGCGACAAAAAGTGTAAAAGAGCAGCTAATTCATCTGTTCCTATCTACCAAACCTAACATACGCTGAGATTGTTCATAGTTATTTAACTATCAAGTGTGTTAATGAGGGCGATTAATGATCGCTCACGCGTTAATTGTTGAGATCATTAATCGCCAATTAACACACGTGTTAGTTACAATATTTTTTCGTTGACCGTATCTTACTTAAATGGAAAATCTAATTTTATTCCATGACAAATTTTTTTAGGTTAGTAATGGTTGACCGAACGTCAAATTTTACGTCAGAAAATCAATAAGTTTTGTCATCAATTGTTTTCAGTGGGTGCGTTCAGTTTACATAATCATAGACGACACAAGCGGTTTTTTATGTTATTTGAGGAATTTTATTCTTTCAAATTCATTTTACAGGTATGCTACGTGAATATATACCTAGCTAGTAAGTGTCAAAAGCATGACTTTTAATTCTGTCTACCTTTTTGCTACAACTTAGCGTTAGCAATATATGCTGTGTTCCATATGGTGAACGCACCCAATCAATCGTTTATTAATAAAAAAATCATACATTAATAGGGGTCATTAATGAATGATTTTCCATACATTAAGATAGCCTAATAAACGGTCGACGGAAAAAGTAACTTATAAAACTCAGATAAATAGAGTCCCTAATTTATGGGTTCAAGAACATATTCTGAGGCGCATGAATTGCCGTTCCGAACCCCTAATTTGCCGTCCCGATATATATTCCCCTTTTTATTATTATAGGTGCTAGGTACTCTCAACTTTTTAGGTACAAGATCATTTCAAAATTATGTTGGCTGCAATAATTGGATTACCAAAAGTCAGACTACTATGTCACAACTTTTATACACTCTACTAAATTATAGTTTCTGGATCAATATTTCAAGTTTGTTATCTTACAATATAGGTTATAATGTTGTATTATACGTAAACGATAATCTTTACTAAAAAAAATACTTTAATATATATTTATATTGATAATCCTGACGGCATATTCAAATAAAAAATAATTGTTTGTTGTAATAGCAGAAAAATAATATTTGAATGACATAAAAATGTTTGGAATGAAGTTAGCGCAAGAGCCTCTTACGAGATAACCTTGTAACTATTGTATCTGTAGCGCAGCTGTTTGCAGACATACGAACAGAAATACCTTATTTGTAAATTCATAAAGGCTAAACTTACAGATCAACTGTAAGCTACAAATTTATAAATTTACAAATTTATAGAAAGATGAACAGAATCGACCCATGTTTTGTTAAGGACCCATAAAATTGTAAATTTTAACTCAACCTCTCAAAAATTGTTGGATGTGGTTGTCGTCTTTCCATGAATTTATTATTATAATACGAATCACTCGCTTCTGAATTTTTGCCACACTCTATGTAAAGTAGATATATCGTATTTTTCTTGAATAGAATATTTTGCCATAATTATAATAATGTTAACAAACACAGTTACAGATCAAATAACAATGACAATAAACATGTGTTTTACTTTACATTTGTTGTTTGTCTATTTCAAACTTCTTTTGTTCAATTTTTTATTCCATAGTCAACTTTTAAATGGTAAAATACATTGGCCCGTACTACGATCACGGTTTTAACTAAAACGCTGTTTTAAAAAATGTCAAATTCAAATTTCAACATTTAATTTTGCACTTATGTTTGAAGATCGATTTTTTAAAAAAAATTTGTTTGAATACAAACTATATTCTGCTTTTAAAACATATTTTGATAAATTCGATATTATTTATTATTGTTATTAAATAATGATATCTGGCATTTCTTAAAACAGCGTTTTAGTTAAAACCGTGATCGTAGTACGGGCCATTAATTTTATCCACAAAAAGACAAAAAGTTATATTATTGCATGAGTTATGAAAAGAAAGTAGACTTGTTATATATCATTGAAAAGCTTATAAAATAAGCAAAAAGATGAGACTATTTCCAACATAGGATCCCATTTAAAAAAATATAAGTTTGTATTATATCTCAAGAACTATAAAACTTTCAAAAATTCTAATTACGCCATTTTATTCTACACAAAAACCGGTACAAAATTTGTCTAAACAATTTTTCTCTATCATAATAAATAAGATATGAGATATTTTCGAAATTAGCGAAATACGAGTTTTTGCCTGTAGCTCAAAAACAGAAAAAAAATAGAAAATTCCTATGGTGACTATTAAACTTCTCTTAAAAAGTTGACTTTGGAATGTGCAAACGGTTATGCTCTATAGTTAATATTTCCCGAAATACCTTAAAAAACATCGAAAAAGAGTCACCTGTACAACATTACACCATTCGATCTACGACATTTTTAAAACGTGTATAATGACAAATTCCTAAATTTAAATTTTTAGTTATCATATATCATAATTTAGAAAAGCTAAAAAGAGCTATGGAGAACTTATTAACAAATAGCTCATTTTTGTATCATTAGATAGCAATACATGCTATTTCGTACTCTAGTGGTCGATCAGTTATCCGCCGTTGCATTTGTCGTAGGGCACGTTCTTTCTTTTTTCTCGTCATTTTAACTGAGATTTGTGACTCCATGTCTTGAAACCAACTTTGTTTTCCATTTCCTTGATTAGAGTCGATGATTGACAGTAATTTCTCGGATCATTTGGCGTGTACCTGCAACTTGATCCGGTGCGGATGCGTCAGGAATCGCGTTTGACAAATAATAGAGGAAACACGGAATTAAAATTAATGGTCGCCAGTGCAGACATCGCGAATAATCTGTCATAATCATTTATACAGCGGCATACGCGCTTGCGTTAAATTGTGATGTTTACGGACAGTGAAATGTTGGATACGTTGTAATTTATTCGAGAAGTAATCTCTAATCCTTGTAATACCTATTATTTTAAACAATATCCGTTAAATTGTACAGCTTTGTTTTTGTGGACGTTTATTCAACAATTTCGAATCAAATGCATTTGCTTTTCTTTCTTTTCTAATTTAGAATACGTAAGTTTTTTTTTCCAATTGTTCCTGTTATTAAGATGTTTCAAGTTGACACACTTTGGTAGGCTTTCATTTATCAACTGTCCTACTTTCGATAGGGCGTCCTACGTTCTACATACACTAGCAAAATTCCTACTCTCCGTAATTTATTATAAATATATATTTGTAAAAAGATATTTTTTCATCAATACCATGAAATAATTTATTTTCACTCATAGGAATTGATGCACTCGCCTACGGGTCGTACGATCAAACTTTCTTAATCGTAAAATGACTATTCTCTTTTACTTATATTGCATAAATAACTAATACTTATATATAAAAACTCATCTATATTCATTCACCTTTCGCCACAGCAGGTAAGAGAAGTATTAGAATCATGCTAAAATCGTATGTATATCCAGATTTTAATAAATAAACACACTTTAATCATCTTCATTTTAAATTTCTCATAAGATCGCGTTTTGCTTTTAGAGATGGGAAGAATTTGAAGGTGTAAGTTATTGAAATCGTCTGGAACTGATGATTTGACCTTCAATGGTATTCAATTTACCATTTCCGCGGAAAATTCTTCCATAGAAACATGTTGGTATTTTCACACTTAGTTCTTTTTAAAAAAATGTTTACTTGCGACTGCTTACGCAAATATAAAATTTGAAAAGTACGAGAGTTCTGCCATCTATTAACGGACGGCGATCTAGTGCTGCCATCTCTTAGAAGCACGGCTGGCAGCGGTTGCCATAATTTATATGGACCTTGAGCAATCTGATTACGATAGTAATATTATTATTATTGGAGTTTGATTTTAAGCTCGCAGCGCCACAGCGGCTAAAATTGAAAACCTTCTATGCTACATACTGTTTTGAAAGTTATATGCGAACCAATGCGAACATTTGTATTCAAGTATTTTCCAGGGTTTTAACAGTGTTTTATAAACGTTAATTATTATAATTTAATAGATCAGTTCTATACTGTACAAATATTAAGTGAGTACTGTCAAATAATCGGGTATTTAATACTGACAAATGACATTTTTGCGTTGTAGGTTATGGATTCTGATACAAGATTTTCAATAATCAGTTATTTACAATACGTAAATGGAAATGAAAATTCACGAACTGTGCAAGAAGGGGAACAAGTTCTAAATGCTGGACATTTAATTTTATGTGGTGTTACTGAAGAAAATGATAATATTTTTAAAAAATTTGCCCTGTGTTTACAAACAAGCGCTCTGCAATCATCAACTCATAAAATTGAAATCATTTTCAGAAATATGGACATGGACAACGAGCAACTGTACAAAGTAGATAGTGCAGTTTGTTCCTGTAAAGCCGGCCAACGTTCCAGGTGCAAACATGTGTCTGCGGTGTTAATATTTTGTACCAGGTGTATTTAGTTTAAAATTATTTAGGCGCTTATCATTGCCATGTGATTTTTTAACATTATGATATCTGGCTTATTTAGTTTTTCGTGTTTTGCTTTCGTTTTGTGTTTGTTTCAGAATACCACTGAATAAATTAGAGCGAAGATCGCAAACAGACATCGCTTGTGCCTGGTCCACTCAAAAAATAAGTACACAGGAAATGTACAAAGCTTTACCAATTGAAGAGATGCCCTGTTTTAAAATAAAAGATAAAAAGGAACAACTGAAAATAACCAGTAACATGCTAATGGATATTAAAAGCAATTTTATATCTGGCTTGCCCGGTTCTGCCTTGGCAATTCATAAGTATACGTGGCGAACATAAGTAATTTGTAAAATTTTATTGTTTTATATTTTTTCAATTTAGAACTAAAGAAAGAACTCAGCAGATCATAGCTTCTAGTACTACAATGATCGAAAATCCAGATGCTACGAATACCATAATTTTAAACCATGCCTGTCAGTCAGTTTTAATGTTGCAATTAGCGCAATTTTCATTTAACTTTAGTTCCGAATGTTGCGAAAAATCTTACTTTGAAAATTTTTCGGATATTAGTGATTTAATAATAAAAGATACAAAAAATTCTAAATCAGAATGGCTAGCTAAAAGGAAATTTAGAATTACAGGGTCTCGAATACATGAAATTTTAACTTACAAGGGTCAAGATTGGCATAAAAAATGTAACAAATACTTTTTTCCAAAATCTTTTTCTAACAAGTTTGTCAGGCATGGTTTAGAACAGGACGCAGTAGCACGCGAAGTTTTTGAAAAAACAACTGGGTTAAATGTAGTAGAATGTGGTCTAGTTGTGTCGGAATTTAATCCATGGTTGGGATTTTCACCAGATGGTGTAATTTTGAATAAGGAGTATCCCGAAGCTCTTTTAGAAATAAAATGCCCCTTTTCAGGTAATTTATTCGTTTTAATCAATTATAAACAAAACAAAAATTATTTTTGTTTCAGGTTCATCCGATACTTTAGGAAATATTATAAATAATTTACAATATTTAGAATTTAAAGATAATGTTTATTGTATCAAACAAAATCACTCCTATTATTCCCAAATACAATTAGGAATGGCAATGTTAAATTTGCAGTATTGTTATTTTGCAATATTTTGTTCATTCGACAAAAGTATGGCAATAATTAAAACAGAATACAATTACAATTTTTCAAAATCAATAGTATTTAATGTAAAAAATAAATTTTATAATAATATGTTACATGAAATATGTCAGTCAAGCAAATAAAATATAAGTACAGAAAATTTGTTTTTATTTTAAGAATTTATCAGCCGTTAAAATTGGAGCAGATAAATTAGTGATACCGCATGCTATTATAAATATATCTTCCACGGATTGCACAAGTGACCAAGGTAACTTTCCTCCCAATATTTTAAAAGTTTTAACCCTTTGATACGTTCGTTCTACATGCACACGAGCTGCAGCAATTTTTGTATTGTATTCCGCATCATTTTTGTCTAACTGTTTTCTATGGCGAAGAAACGGTGGCCGGTATAATTTAATGTTATTTTGCTGACATATATTATCAATTAGGAATCCTTTGTCCACCATAATAGCCGAGTTCTCTTCCAATTTATCTATTAAATTACAATTTTCAAATATAATCTTATCTGAAGCTCAACCTCCGTAGGGTTTACTTATAAAGGAAATTAATCCAGCAGGTGTTACACCAGTCATAATTTTTATTGTCTGTGTACTTTTGTAATGTGAATAAAATCTTATTCGACAGCATAGGCATTTAGGTTTTTCTGTAAAAATTTCCGTACAGTCCAATATAATTTGCGTATCTTTAAAATCTTGGAAACAAATTGGCATATTATGTATAATTTCATCCATTGATGGAAAATCAATCGCAGCTTTTAATATACTGGATAAAATGTTTAAGGTCGCCGTCGAATTGGGCTTGACAAACTAATCCGCTATGGATCTCTAGCGCTACAATCGCAAGGAGAGACGCCAAAATCTCAAAGAGCAAGATTTAAAAATTAAGGCTAGCGCGAGCGATAATACCTCGCTTGGAGGCTAGTCTAGTACGTACTGGCCGGGAAATACGTATCTCTACACTGCAGTATTTTTATTCTTTCATACTTCAAGAACTAAAAGTATTTAATTTTGGTTTCAAGAAAAATTGTATTTCTATAAATATAATTAGGGTTTATATTTATACTACGAGTACATAAAGAACATACATATCTAGAAAAAAAACGCGGCTGGATGGAATGTCAAAAATACATACATGTCGCAAGTATAGTGTTCATGATATTTCAATAAACAATGTAGTAACATTTATCAATTAATAAATATTTTAGTTTCCTTTTAAATAAATTAAACGAATCAATGTTCTTTATATGTTTTGGTAATGGTTATTTAATTTGATTCCTATTACAAAAGGATTATTTAGAGTTAAATTTCACTTGTTTTGGAAGCACTAAATTCTCTTTATCTCTAGTATTATAACTATGTCAATTCTTATATTTTAAAATTTGATTTTTATTTTTTCTAATAAATAAAATGACATTTAAAATATACAAACATGGCAGAGTAAGAAACTTTTCTTTTATAAAACTATGTTTACAGATACTTCTGTAGTTAAGGTTATAAATATTTCTAATATGCAGCTCGTTTCTGTATTATAAAAATGCGAACGGCATTGGGAGAACAGCCCCAGAAAATTATGCCATATGACTGACTATAAAATTTTGCAACATAATTTTTTTTGCTGTACCTATTTACTATGGTATTTTGTGCAAGTTTTTTAAGAGCAAAAGCATATATGTAAATAATAAAGTTGTAGGAGCCAAAAGTGACAGCTACTTATAAAAGAAAATAGTTCTTCAAGTTGGAATACGTATATTTTTTTAAAATGGAAACATATACTTTTACATAGAACGATAGATAATTTTATTCTGAATTTATTCTAAATCTAATTCCCTCAAGTGACTTATTTCTCTTTTGCAGAATAACCCATTTGAAATTTTCCTGTTCATGATTTCCGGTAATATGCATTCTAAATAATAAGTGGCGAGATTGTAAACTACCGCCACATTGTCAAATATTCGTTGACTACAATGATTTACAATCTGGCTAGTCGTGTTCACTTAGCTTGTATGAAAGCTATTCTTCGTTTATTAAAAAGTCTATCCATATTGTGAAATGCATAGGTGTTTTATAATTTGGCTAATTTTACAATCTGGCTAAGACATAATTATAAAACCGGGATTTATACCGATCCGATACCGACGCTGGGAGGCTAGGCACAGCTTATAAAATATCGTTTATGAAAGCAATGTTATGATATATGTGACAGAACTTTATGTTTCCGAGATATTTTTTATTAATCAGCTAAATAAATTTATTAGCGAATTTATTAGGAGGTGGATATACCTTTTCAAGATCATGTTCAATTTTGTAAAATGTATCCTTATTCAGAGATTTAATGTTCATGATAGAAAGCAATTCTTCTTTGTGCGAATTTGTACTACCAGTTGCTATATTGCCCCATACGCAACCAATATTTATTTCTGATTTTTCTTTATTTGAATCTTCGGTGTATTTAGAAATTTCAATATCATACATTGAACATTTGAAGCATGTTAGGCTTACTAGACCTAATCCTCTGCAGGTTTCAGATATAAGTGACCCATAGTGCAAATTTTAAAATGATCCAGTTGTAATTTCATGGCCCATTTTAGACCTTATCCTAATTGCACAATTCTATTACCTGTTATGGTTTTACAAAAGCAAATTCACTCGTAGGATTAGGATCACTTGCAATACATAATTTATAATTTTTTATATTAAAAATAAATTATTTATCAGAACTTTAAATATCAGAGTAGTTTTCACCTTCCGTCACGTTTTAGTAGAATACGATTTTAGCATTTTTTTTACGATGATGTGTGCGTGTGTATGTGAGTGCGTGCGTGCGTGTGTGTGTGACGATAAGACGAACACTACTATTCTAAAAATTATAATTATTTCGTATCCTTTTATTTATATCCATATGAAGAGCTGATTAGATTTTGGTTATAATTGGTCAACATTTAGAACATTTTATTGGTACATATCTGCCAACCCTATATTATATAAACTATATTCATAAACATTTACACAAGGAGTATTAACAAACCTTTCGTATACATTTTTTGGGCACCAAACATCTTCGAAATTAATTACATCATCTGAATTATGTGTGCCATTTTCCAAACTAATTAGTACTTCAGAATTTTGTGGCATTTGAGTGGGAACGTCATACGAATCCAACAAAATTCTTCTAGTTACTTTTTTGGCCAAATTTATATTTGTTTGCAAGTTCTTTTGTTGAAGAAGAGCATTTTTTCGCCTCTTTAAAGCAGTCGCCATTCGTTTCTTTGATTTTGAAGGCCTGTTTTGTTTTGAATTTTTAGTTTTAACTATTTTATAATAAGAGTACATATATAAACTTAGCGCATAAAATTTCAAAACTGATGCTAGCCTCCATTCGGACCGAGCCAACAAGATTTCATGCGAAATCGTTTTCTCTCCTCTCTATAGCTTGTGGGTATGACCTGAGGAGGGGTGGTGGCGAGCGCGGTGTAGAGAGAACGACGGCAGAGCTCCAGTAGTGCGCTCCGACAAAACTCTGCACTAAATTTACATTACAGTATAGGACAATATCGTAATTCAATTCGTTTATAACAATTACTTATTGCATTAAATATTTTTTTTCATTATTCATTATAAAAAAATTATCTGCATATGACGAACATACTTTGAACCCATTTTTTTCTTTTATTACGTGATTTAATGTTATAAACAATATTATTATTGTTAATAAAAAAATTAATATAAGTTCAACCATTAGATTTACATTTCTCAAAATCAATAAACAAAACTGCATTTGTTTTAATGAATTCCTTCAATCAAACGAACGGAATTACGATTGGACTGTATTCGACGGCGACCTTAACATCTGTACAATATAAGTTTTACACAGAGTTGGAGTCAATCCAAAAAACACTGCTAATATTGTGAAACTTAAATTCCACTTCATTTTGACAAATGTTAAAATAATTCTTTGGCGAACTGATAATTTATGGACTCGCTTGTCTTTATACACCAAATCTACATTTGCAACTATTAAATTAAGCATTTGATGACTATTTAAACCAGTCAAACTTGTTAATGATGTATCATTTGTAATAAAATCACATAGCGTTAATTTATTTGGTGTATTTACTTGGACTTGAAAGTCACGAAATGATTTTTGGGCAGAAACTTCAACATAGCTTGTCCCTGCATTAATGATAATAAGGTATTTGCGGCTTCCACCTCATCTTCATTTCGAAGTTCTATATCAGCTTCGTCTTCTAAATCCCCAGTACACAAGTTCTCTGTAAGTGGTAAAGTAATTGTATCTTTCACTTGATTTCTTATGGACAAACGTTCTTCACGGACTGATACAGAAGTAGAAGGTACCGTAGAAGATGCACTGCCGTGTATAACTTTTGGCAAATTCATTGTCGGAACTGCTGTTCTTTTCAATTTTTTCCGTTGCAGAACTGAAAAGTACAAATAAGTATATTTAGTTTCAATAAATATTAGATATTATTGCAAATTTACCTATGAAAAAGTCATATTCAACAAAATGAAGAGAACAAACTCTCATGTAAGGACTAACTTTCTTGCCTATTTTTAATTTATTAATCCAGAGTTTCCGTCTACTCGTAAACTCATATTCTCCGAGTTGATTTTTTATTTTAATTTTCTCTTCATTAGAAGGAAATTTATGAAAAGTAATATCCAGATTCCTTTTCCTTAAAGAATTGCACAATGGCACGCAGCAATTTGAAGCCATTATTTTAAGAAATACGTAAAAGTCAAGCAATAATTATGATAATAACAATAACGGTCCTCCTTGACAATAACGATAATGAAGAAAAACAACAAAATAACACTAAAATATTAGGCGAAAACTTAACAAATTATTCTGATCACGTCTATTAACATAGGACAGGCATAGGACAATCAAACTACCATGTAGCATACAAGGTTTCGTATATTTGCCGCTAGATGTCATGTCGCTTAGCTGCAATCTCCAATAATCAAAGCTAGAACTTTAAAATATCATTTCAAGTTCTGGGACTTTAAAATCTTATCTTCATACTGAATCCTTTATTTATACGGCATTAAATTGTTCTTCAGCTCAGCAGTTTCATCCAAAATACCACGAGGAATGTATTTTTCATCAGTTATAGAGCACAACTCCAGTTGACAGCTGACTGAAACGTTTGTTTGCAAGTTTTTCGTTATTGTAAACTTGGTTTGCGTTTAGGCCATTCAGAAAGATGGAATCGTAGGCCCTCTCTTTACTTAGTCTATTCTTACAGTGGCACCCACGCACCGTTCGGTATTTAAATCTGTCAAGCACTCTGAGCAATCTAATCACGTGACAGATTCATCTGCGATTTCCGATCTGTAGCTTCAATAACCGAACGGATAAAGCGTTTAGCTATCATTTTGACACTTATTAATTTACCAGAATAAAAACGGAAAATAATAAAGAATTGTTAGCATGTGTACTGTGTGTTTTTTTGATGATACTGATTAAGAATGTGGAAATGATTATGGACAATTTAAAGCTGAAAATTATGTAGAAAAATGTTTCCTAAAATGACTAATTTATACATTTCAAAATTTTTTGATTGATATACGAAAACGACAACATTCATTCATAGAATAGACACTTGTTTGTATTGCCGACGACAAAATATTTAAATTTGCGATAAATATTTATTATAAATTTGCGCTTAAATACGCATGCGCCAGACAACTGCTCAGTATGCTCCATGGATAGAGAACGAGCGAATAGATGGAGCTCTGTGCGCTTCATGAGCTAATAACCGAACGTAGAGCTGAGCAAAAAGATCGCTCCGATGAAATTATCGAACGGCATCGAGCGCTCAGACCGCTCAGAGCGTAAAACCGAACGCAGCCAGTGAAAATGATTAGGCAGAGGACTCACGTCATCAACCTGAAAAAATCCTTATAAAATGAAATATAACTTGTAGAATTTTTTGCGTGTTATTTATTTTTAAAAGAAGAAGAAAAAAAGTACTTGTATTAAGTAATGTATATATTAATGATATTTACAATTATTTGTTCGTTATTCCTTACGGAATATAAAATTATTTGAAATAATTGTAGTTTATTTTCGTACCATACGTTGACACTACTGACAATGATCATGTTGTGTCAAATAATTTTATATTCCGTAAAAGGAATAACGATTGACTTAGAAATAATTGTATATTCATTAATACTCGTATATACGTTTCTTTAATACTAGTATATTTTTTCTTCTTTTTTTAAAATAGATAACAACTAATAATTTCAACAAATTATATTTCTTTTTATAAGGTTTTTTCAGGTTGATGACGTGAGACCTCTTCCTAACCATTTTCACTATATCCTTGACTATATCTGAAATACAGTATAATTAACATTCACTAAATTTTTGTTGTAATTGGCGAAGAAGTTATGTCGTTTAGTTATATTTATAAATTTTCAATTAGGTGTTCAACAATGTAATCTTAAAAAGGTAATATTTTCAGTTTATATAATTTCGAGAAACAAAATAATCTGAACTTTTATTATCAAACAGAAAATACAGATAACGGGCTTATCATTATTGAAGAAAGTAAACCACACATTTCTGGACTCTTCCTAGAAATATCAGAAAACAAATCAGAGGACGAATAAAAATCATCATGGTATGTTTAGTCTTAATTCTGTTGACAAACTGTACCTTAAATCTTACTACTTAACGATACCATAAAAAATTGCCTAACTTTGTTCATTTAATATAAATAAATTTAATTGTAAATTCCCATTTTTAACCAACTCAACTTCAATATAAATGTCCCTTATTAAATTCTTCATCATTAATTATTTTAGAATACCGTGAAAGTAATATGCTGTGAATGCATATGTATTATCTTTTTTTGTACTATAGGTTTTTGACGAAATATAATAATATAATACATCAATATTTGGTGTTTATTTTAATTTTATTTGTAAAATAAATTAAATTTTAATAAAAATATTAGGAAAACTGCCATGAGAGATATCTTGCGGCCCGGGCCCACGGACCACGCCTCTCCAGACGGGACAGTATGGGTTATTTCCGGCAACCCTACGGTACCTTTTGACCTTTATATCAGGGTATGGCCATGGGGCAAGATCGCCGCTATAAGCGGGCCAATGTCAAACATACTGATAATTCATTTCCCTATTTATTTGTGAGAAATGTGATTTTATATTATATAGAAATATTAAATAATCACATTATGAATCTATAAAGGTAATAAAAATTCATTTATTTAAGAGATACACAATTATTATTATGACAGATTTAGAGGTTATGTAGAGTATATGATATAGGTTGTTATTATCACATCTAATTTAATAAATGTAGTTATTATTTACATAATAAGCATATATTCTAAACTTACCTTTTAAAAATTTAAATGTTTTTGTATTGCCAATTTTTATGTGTTTTCAATATTGCCAGTCATCGTAGTCAGTATCTCAAGAAAAGGCTTTTGATAGATCCGTGTATATAACGTCAACTTGACTTTGCTGATCGAGGGCTTCGGACATGAACTGAGTTTTACAGAGAAGATTAGTTACCGTGGATCTACCTTTGAAGAAGCCATGCTGGTTAAGCGACAGTTGATTAAAAACGTGAAATTAATTGTGTCATGAAGAACAATTTCAAAAAATTTACTAAAATTTGACAAAATAGCAATTGGTCTATAGTTTGTTATATCATTTCTGTTCCCTTTCTTGTAGATTGGATTAATTCTTGATATTTTCCATGATTCGGGGAAAGTACTAGTTTTTAAAATTAAGTTAAAAATGACTAATAACGGTGTAACAAATACTGAGGAACAATCTTTTATTAAAAATGAAGGAACTAAATCATGACCCATAGTCATCTTACATTTTAATTTACAAATTGCTTTCGTTACATCTTCGGTAGTTACCGAGTTCAAAAGTAGGAGAGAGCTATTAGCGCTGATTTCTGTCGGACTTAATGAGGCAGGATTGAAATTGTTTGTGAAAGAGTCGGAAAAATATTCAGCGAAACTGTTTACTATAGTTTGTGGATCTTCAATAGTGTTACCCTTGTAACTTAGTACTGGCGGTATGGATGACGCATTTCTTTTATTGTTAACGAACGTCCAAAAACGTTTAGGTTCAGTAATAATATCATTTTGTATTTTGTCGCAGTGAGTTTTATATGCCAGATTAACATCACTTTTAATTTCGCGGCGCAATAAGTAAAACTGATCTTTGTCATGGATATTACCAGATTTTTTGAAGTACTTCCATGCTTTGTGTTTCAGTTTAATTTTTTTGATTATTTCCTTCGTATACCAGACTGGATAGTTCTTAGAGCATTTTGATTTAAGGGGAATATGTTTAACAAAAACCTCGTTTAAAGAAAAATAGAATGCTTCAACAACTTGATTAACATCACTGTAATTATTAAGGAAATCCCAATTAATATTACCAAGATCTGCGTACAAATTTGGAAAATTCGCTTTTCTGAAATTAAAATTTTGTCTACTTACACTTCTAAATTTATTACATGTAATATATGTTTCCACAATTAATGCAGGATGGAATTTGTCCTCTTGAACTAATACGTCGAATGCATGTGAAACTGAACAGTTTGTGTCACTACGAATTAAGTCTAGAATTCTATTATGACTATTGAGGATTGTATTATATTGATCTAGATTTTCAAAGTTAATATAATTGAAAAAAGAGTTGTAGAATTCACAAATGGATGAACCATTGGAACAATTTATGTATTCGGGAATATTAAAGTCTCCAAATATAAGGGTTTTTTAATTGTATAAAAATTCTATGGAAGAAAGACACTCAAATAAAGTATAATAGTCATTAACATTACAAGATGGAGGTATGTAGATACATAGTACATAGAGACAATGATGGTGAAGAGTTACTTTTATTAAAAGAATATCGATCATGGGAATATCATATAATTTATCGCAGATGGAATAGAGATCAATTTTGGTGGCTTTAAATAAGTTAGAGAGAGCGATTAGTACTCCACCTCCTCTTCTTGTATTAGTACGAACAAAATCTCTGTCTTTTCTGAATAGTATATAATATAGTATATAATTATTACAATCAAAAAGTTCAGTATCCATAATCCCTGAGTGACACCATGTTTCCGTGAAAGCAAGCAGTTGATATTGTGGCGCGTTCAAAGAGTTGGTAAATAGATCGTTACATTTTCCGCTTAGCCCTCTTACATTTTGATAATAGCAAGTAATAAGAGTACGACCATCATTAGTTACAGTAGTAGATATCGGTGATGTAATATTGTGGGTAATTCTTGAGAAATAGAAAAATTATTATTCTGTAATTGCTATTTATTACCAAGAATTGTTTTTTTTAAATTTATTTAGAGTCTCTTTGTAAACGTGGCATTCCTTATCCCAAACTGCATGGTCAATATTAATATCAAGTTTGTGACTATTTTTAAGTTGCGAACAATGTATGCATTTTAAAAATGAAGATTTGCATTCTTTAAGGGTATGAGACTCAGCACATTTGGGGCAAGTAGGACTAGTTTTTGAACATTTTTCAGAGAGATGATGGAACCCACAACACTTAAAACATCTACGCAGATCAATTGCATCGTACACTGAACAATAATCGTAACCTATAAACAGTTTACCCAATTCCAGTGCTTCAAAGTAAGTATTGCGATCTACTTGTATTGTTACTTGAAAAATACGATTATTTTTGCGCAAAGGTTTCATTGCAATAAATTTACAGGTGCTTTTATCTGTGAAGCATGACTTATTTTGACTTTTTAAATAATTTATTAAAGCCTCGGGTTTAATATTCTCTGAAATTCCTACTATTTTAAGTTTGGGTGAAGTACGGGAAGTTCTTTAATATCATATTTATCGCTTAGTTTATCCTTTACTAATTGTTTAAATTTATTGGAATTGGTATCATTCTCACAGCTGATAACAATTCCACCATTATGAGCATCTTTCACATTTGTTATATTTATTTCTGTATCAACAGGGTTAAGATTACGTAACATGTCTGATTTTGTAACACGGGAGTTTTGAGAGCTATTTAGAGGTGTAACTATTAGTGGAGGTTCGACATTTTTAATTTTAGAGGTAACATTAGCAAAAGATTTCACATTCACATCGCCATTTAAAGAAATTTCTTTAATCATATTCTTTAATTTGTTATCAATAGACTTCTCATGCATCTCTGTGAAAGATTTTAAAGTAGAATTTATTTTTTCAAAGAGACTTTCTTGGAATGACTGCAGAAGTGTACTTAAATTATTGTTATTAGTATCCTGGATTTGCTCAAACATTGTTGCACATTTTTCTGAAATATTAGATAATAATGTAGTGGATTCGGACTTATTGATGACAACACATGTTCGTTTACATGGGTCACATAAATACAAAATATTAGGACATTTTTCATAAAATTTAAATTCGTTATCGGTAACATTAATACATGATGCATGAAACGATTTGTTACACACACCTTCACATTTAATTATGCCTTGGTCTGCTCTTCTAAATCTACATTTAGCACATTCAGACATAGTTTACACATTAAAATTATTAACTAAATAATAAATTAAAATAACTAATAAGGGAAAAATACATTTGTGAACCTAAACCTAGCAAGTAAACTAATTGATGGATATGAATGAAATAAACGAAAGACACATACGAGGTGTGTTCAAAAACTATCGCGAATTTTGAATTTTCGCGGGTTACGTATATTCGAATTTCGATCTTTTTGTGGCTTTATGTTGGTACTCATGTCTCTCACTTATGTCGACAAGCTCGGCCATTTTGAATGTTCACTTACTTGTTGACAGCTGCTTTGCTTGCACGTGTTTTGGATCGTCTTCGATTTTTACCTATTGTGCTTATTCGTTAAAAACTGACTATGAATTTTTTGACCAAGACAATATCTTTCTTATCTAAAGGCGACGGAACGTAGAAAAAAATAATTCATTTAAAATTTGTCATTGTCATAAAATGTTTTTATCAAAGAAGTTATTTCATTTCTACTCAGTAGAAATGAAATAACTTCTTTGATAAAAACATTTTATGACAATGACAAATTTTAAATGAATTATTTTTTTCTACGTTCCGTCGCCTTTAGATAAGAAAGATATTGTCTTGGTCAAAAAATTCATAGTCAGTTTTTAACGAATAAGCACAATAGGTAAAAATCGAAGACGATCCAAAACACGTGCAAGCAAAGCAGCTGTCAACAAGTAAGTGAACATTCAAAATGGCCGAGCTTGTCGACATAAGTGAGAGACATGAGTACCAACATAAAGCCACAAAAAGATCGAAATTCGAATATACGTAACCCGCGAAAATTCAAAATTCGCGATAGTTTTTGAACACACCTCGTAGATAGGAAATGGGAAGCGCCAGTGCGGTCCGTGACGGCTTAGGTTGAAGAACACAGAGTACAGGAGTTGAACCACGGCAGGGAAAACACGAGAGGATGAGTGTGTTATTGAATATGAGAAATAAATGATTTGGGGAGACAGCCTATCTAACTCGAAAATAACCTATAACTGATTAAATAACCTAATAAGTAACTAAAAGTACTATCACCTGAATGACAATACTAAATAATCATAAAAAAATCGAATTTTAAAACCTATAAGCACGCCACTGTAGCCGACCAGATTTGACTTAACTTGTCGGCCTGACTTGGCAAAAGTAGGAAATTTAATAATAATACAAGTATAGAAAAATTTAAATAACTAGAGCAGACTCACAGATACTGACATTCTGGTTCTTTACACATACACTAAAACACTATTCACATAAAACGTATTAGGTACAGAAATAAATTAAACCATTAAATCACAGAAAATTTAAAAAACACACGGAGCGACAATAGCATGTGCACATTATGGCTGGTAGTATTGTCACGGTTTTATCCACGGTTGTAAGGTTCAGACTAAAAAGTGTAGTAAGGTACGGTTTTAGATGTGTTGTAAGTATGTTTGGTTTTATTTACCATAGCAACGCTGTCAAACTTAAAACCAAACTTACAACTAGTATACGGGAAGTATAAGACTTGTTCTAAGAATAAAAATGGCAGATGTAGAAGGATTTTTTGATGAAATTGAAGAGGTATATGAAGTACAAGAAATAGCAGAACACAGAAAAAGAAGGAGAAGATTACGTGAAAGAATAAATCCACACCAAGTATTGTTAGAGATGTTATTTATTATATATCGAGCATTAACTACGAGGTGTGTTCAAAAACTATCGCGAATTTTGAATTTTCGCGGGTTACGTATATTCGAATTTCGATCTTTTTGTGGCTTTATGTTGGTACTCATGTCTCTCACTTATGTCGACAAGCTCGGCCATTTTGAATGTTCACTTAATTGTTGACAGCTGCTTTGCTTGCACGTGTTTTGGATCGTCTTCGATTTTTACCTATTCAAAAAAATGGAACAAAGAACCTGTATCAAATTTTGTGTGAAAAACGAAATTAAGTGCGCGGATGCATTCCGAATGTTGACTGTGGCATACGGAGAAGCTACCTTGGACCAAAGCAACGTTTATCGGTGGTACAAAATGTTCTCAGAAGGCCGAGAAGATGTGAACGACGAAAAGCGTGCCGGACGCCCGAGCACTTCAACAACAGACGAAAAAATTAATGAAGTGGAGAAAATGATATTGGCCAATCGTCGAATCACCGTTAGAGAAGTTGCTGAGGACCTAAACATATCGATTGGCTCGTGCCATTCGATTTTTATCAATGATTTGGGCATGAGACGGGTCGCCGCGAAATTTGTACCAAAATTGCTCAATTGCGACCAAAAACAGCATCGCATGAACATTGCTAATGAGATGTTGGACTCTGTCCGCGACGACCCAAATTTGCTCCAGAGGGTCATAACTGGTGACGAATCGTGGGTTTATGGTTATGACGTGGAAACCAAAGTTCAATCATCTCAATGGAAGCTGCCGCACGAACCAAGACCGAAAAAAGCGCGCCAAGTTCGGTCGAATGTGAAAGTTTTGCTGACAGTTTTCTTCGATTGCAGGGGCGTGGTGCATCATGAGTTCTTGCCACAGGGTAGAACGGTCAATAAGGAATATTACCTGCAAGTTATGCGCAATTTGCGCGAAGCAATCCGCCAGAAACGCCCGGATTTGTGGAAGAACAAAAATTGGCTTTTGCACCACGATAACGCCCCTGCTCACACATCGTTGCTTGTGCGCGACTTTTTAGCCAAAAACAACACACTAATGATGCCGCAGCCACCGTATTCCCCAGATCTGGCTCCCTGTGACTTTTTCTTGTTCCCTAAACTGAAGAGGCCCATGAAAGGACGACGTTACGCTACGCTTGACGAGATAAAGACGGCATCGAAGGAGGAGCTGAACAAGATAAAAAAAAATGATTTTTTGAAGTGCTTTGAAGATTGGAAAAACCGTTGGCACACGTGTATAATATCTCATGGGGATTACTTTGAAGGGGACAAAATAGATATTCATGAATAAATAAATAATTTTTGAAAAAACACAAAATTCGCGATATTTTTTGAACACAACTCGTACACCTTTTATTTATCAAAATACTTTTATTTTGTGAAAGGAATTTTTTTGACAACTACATTTTTGCATTTATATATATCGACTGTTTTTTTTTATCACTAGACTACAGCACTCATGTAGTGCCATCTAGTAGCGAGTCACGGATAACATTACAGGTTTCTGTTTTATTTAACAAGAGAATCTATGACGGTTGGTAATATGTTGAATAAAGGATATAGGTTGTTATTATCACATCAAATTTAATAACTGTGGTTATTATTTACATAATAAGTATATATTTTAAACTTACCTTTTAAAAACTTAAATGTTTGTGCTTAATATTGGTAATTTTTATGTGATTTCAATATTGCCTGTCATCGTAGTCAGTATCTCAAGAAAATATACAAATAAATAAAATAAAAGTATTACTTACACTTTAAATAAATATTAGAAGTATATTTAAATATGTTTTGCATTAAAATAAAGCAAGTAGCCACGAAAATACATAATAATTTGCGCAACAACAACGAATATGACAGTGGCCCTCTAATGGCGGACGAAACGCGAGCCACGTCATGGCCATACCCTGAGTATATAGGTACCCTAGGCAACCCTAGGGTACCTTTATATACAGGTATGGCCATGAGGCAAGATCGCCGCCATAAGCGAGCCAATGTCAAACATATTGATAATTCATTTCCCTATTTATTTGTAAGATATTATATTATACAGGAATATTAAATAATCACACTATGAATCTATAAAGGTAATAAAAATTCATTTATTTAAGAGATACACAATTATTATTATAACATAGATTTAGAGGTTATGTAGCGTATAGGATATAGGTTGTTATTATCACATCAAATTTAATAAATATGGTTATTATTTACATAATAAGTATATATTTTAAACTTACCTTTAAAAAATTTAAATGTTTGTGCTTGTTGCTGTTTTTCTTAAAAAAAAAATAAGTAGGCATGTAAAAAAGGCAGTTACCAAAAAAGGAAATTTCATTGATTTGTATAAAAAAATAATAAAAAAAGATTATTGAAAACGTCATATGTAAATATATTTCTTCTGCGTACTTTAAGATTTTACAGCACATATTTGCACAAGTGGTCCTTCGAACAAGAATCCCGAAAGTAAAACGTCAGGATCGTCTGAGGGTACACGGTAGGACATTTTACAGGTCGGGATAAATTAAAAAGTTTGAAATACATATTTGATTTCACATTTTGGTCCTTCGAGCCGGATCTATACGGTCCTTTGGTACAACAGTCAAATAAAAACATGAGCGAAAGTGCTGGAAAAGAACAGAGAGTTAGTCACAGGGTTAACAAAGGCAGCCATAGCGGTTTCGCAGACTACGTCGTAGAGAAGCCGAAGAAAAGGATGCAGAACCCTCCCGTAACGCTTGAAGATGAAACTACTACATTAAAAAGCAACAACAGCAAGTCTTCCAATAGATCTAATAAATCAATTCAACTACAGAAGTTGGAAGCGGAATTACTAGAGGAAGAAAGGTTGGCAAACATCGAAGAAAAAGTAGATGACGAAGAATTTAAATTAAGGCAACTTCACAAGAAATTGGAACGTGAAAAAAAGCTTGCAAGTACAGGGTGGGGCAGAAAAACCTATCCGATTTCAAAACGTTATAAAATTAAAACCACTCAACTTGTCAAAAAAATTTTTTATTAACATATCGCAAATTTTATGCCATTTTTAAATTTAAGTTTTGAAAAGCACATCACTCAAATGTCGTCCTTGGGAGCGGATACACTGATTTAGGCGCTCGCGGTAGCTTTCCATGACTTTCACCGTCATTTCCACAGGAATTTCTTCAATTGCCCGAGCAATTTCCCTTCGTAAAGCAAGAAGGGTCCTTGGTCGATGCTGGTAAACCTTCGATTTGAGGTAACCCCAAAGGAAGAAGTCACATGGAGTGAGATCCGGTGAGCGCGGCGGCCAGCCAAGATCACCTCTCAGGGAAATGAGGCGACCGGGAAACAGTTCCCTGAGAATGTCCATTGATCGTCGCGATGTGTGGGCGGTTGCCCCATCCTGTTGAAACCACACATTTTCCACGCCATTTTCTTCCATTTTGGGTCTAAGAAAATTTTCCAGCATGAAACAATAGCGCTCGCTGTTGACCGTTACGGTTTGCCCATTTTCTTCAAAAAAGTAAGGCCCCCAGACGCCTAGGCGGGAAAGAGCACACCACACAGTCACTTTTGGGCTATGGAGGGGTTCCTGATGGATTTCTCGAGGATTTTCGTCACTCCAATATCGAAAATTCTGCCTGTTAACGGCACCAAAAAGGTGAAAATGGGCTTCGTCCGTGAAGAGCACAACATCGTCGTTTGGGAGTTCTCGGAGATCGCGACACAGGTTCGTACGGGTTTCAAAATCCCTTTCACTTAATTCCTGTGCAACAACCATTTTGTAGGGATGCATTTTGAGGTCCCGGTGCAAAATGCGCCGAATACTGCGGTTGGAAAATCGCCAAAGCGAGCGAATGTTTTCGCGCCGAACGACGCGGGGAACGTTCAATCGCGGCTCTCACATTGGCCACGTTTTCAGGTCCTGTTGCTGTCCTGGGACGTCCAGGCGACTTCTTTTTCAATGCTGAACTCGTCTGTCTAAAATTTGACACCCACACTTTAATCGTAGCGTGATGTGGAACAGGATCATGACGCCCGAGTCCGAAATGAATTCGAAAAGCACGTTGTGTAGCAATTATCGAACCGCCGCATTCGATAAACCGCTCAATAACAAAAGCACGATGTTCACCAGACCAAGGCATGTTGACTACTGACAAATGGCATAAAACCGGCTTTCTAACGGTTTTTACCCCACTACTCTACCTGCTCCCTCTTTTGAGAAAAAGGGATTTGAAATCGGATAGGTTTTTCTGCCCCACCCTGTATTAGGCTAAAAGTACTAAATGCAAGTATTCAAGAAGTAGAAAATAGATCAAATACAAGTATGTACGATGAAGAAGACAAAATGAAAAATAGCCTTCAAGAAAGAAAAATACAAATAGAAGACGTTCATTTAGAAAAAAACTTTGAAGAAAGAGAAACTATTGGAGATGGTGAACGTTTAAAGGATAATAGAGCTTCAGAAAATATTGCTCTGACCAATATTGCCCAAGCGTTTGCTGGTCAGTTGAAGAAAACAATTGTCAACCCACAAAAGGTTCCTAATTTGCCAGACTTCAATGGTGAACCTGAAGAATGGCCGTTATTTATTGCAAATTTTCGACATTCGACAAGTAAATGGCGCATTGACAATGTCGATAATATCGGAAGATTGCAGAGATGTCTAAAAGGAAGAGCACGAGAAGCAGTGAAAGGTCTTATGATTCATCCAAATAATTTAGACAGAATTATAAAGGTGTTAGAAATCAGATTCGGAAGACCAGACGCAATAATTAAAGGTATGATAGAGAAAATCAGAAAATTTTCCAGTATGAAGACCTACGAATTCGAAAAATTAATAGAATATTCAAGCCAAGTGACAAACCTCATTGCTACAATATATTCGTTTGAAAAACCGCACTATTTACAGAATACATTCTTAATGGATGAACTGGTAGACAAGCTTCCCATCTGTTATAAAATAAAATGGGGAAAAAAATTAGCTAACAATGCGTACATGAATCTGGAAGATCTTGCAGAATGGCTAGAAGGTCAAGCGCAGAATCTTATACCCGTATCCTGCGTAGAAAATAAAGTAAAGTTACATGAAAAAAGAGAAGAAAAGAAATTTGTAAAATCAGTATTCACAACTGCTACGGAAGAACTAAGCTGTCAGTTTTGTAAGAAAACGAACCACAACTAAAAAACTGTTACTTTTTCAAAAGGCAATCACAAGAAGCGCGTCAAAAATGGGCCATGAAAAATAAAGTTTGTTTCTCTTGCATTCAACCCGGACATTTCTTGAAAGATTGCTCTACAAAAGAAGAATGTGGTATTTCAGGGTGTAAAAAACGTCACCATAAATTACTACACACAGAAGAAAAGAAAAGGAATAACCCAGAAGAGAAGACTGAAGATAAAAATGATAGTGAGAAAAAAGAAAAAATAGAAGAAAGAACTGTGATCAACACAACCGTAGTGAAGCGTCGAAAAGAAGTTTTATTAAGAGTTCTGCCAGTTACCATATTTGGACCCACTGGAAAAGTGTCAACCTATGCGTTACTAGATGATGCCTCAACTATAACAATGATAAATGCAGATGTGGCTAGACGAATTGGAGCTTCTGGTCCAACTGACTCACTTCATTTAAGATGGACAAACTCAACTACAAAACAAAGTATAGAATCCATGAAAGTGGATATCAAAATAAGAGGAATTGAAACAGAAACTTATACAATGAAAGAAGTAAGAACAATAGAAGATTTAGATCTTACTACGCAGTCGGTATCTCCGAAGAGACTGGCTATTAATTGGTCACACCTGGGGCCCGATTCTTGAAATCATGCGTAATTTTCCGCACGCGACAAAATTCGTCTGGTCTGTTTCGTGGGCGAACGGTACCAGCCACGTAGCCAGGGGAGGGGCTCGAGGGGCTGAAGCCCCCCCCCGAAATTCTTATAAATTTCGTTTACATCTATCCATCTATCATACTATCTAAATTTGAAAAAGTGAAATTTCACTTTTCCGTAGTACACGACTTATAACTGTTTGAAACAGTGAATATTCACTACGAGAAAGTGAATATTAGCTTTTTGAAAACGTGAATTTTCACTTTGGAAAAAAGTCAATTTTCTTAACACGCGCGGGATAAAGCCCACTTTTCCAGCCCTTCGGGCTGCAAAAATGGCCTTCTCCCGCGTTTGTCACGAAAAATTACGTTCGTTACACGACGGAAAAGTCGATTCCTCACGAGTGTCATTTAGAACTCAGCTTCGCCTCGCTCCGAAAGTACACTCGTTTCGGAATACGAACTTTGCCGTCCTAGTAACGAAAATACCTATTCAAATTATTTGAATCACGCGCGAAAAGAATTTTCGCAATTACTTTAAAGAGATATGATATAGCGTTCCCATATGAGAAAGTACTACAAGAAAGTGTCAGTTGCTATTATAGTTATGTGCCTAACTTCACTGTCTAAAGCGTACTGTACTCGAGCCGCTTTTGAACGCCTGTGTTAATCGTATTTGAAGAGGTTGAAATAAAGCGATCTTAAACGAGTCAATTAAGCATCGCTTCTTTTTTCATTTTCTACGATGAAGAGTAAAAACTTTACCACGTAGTGTGATGAGCGATAACAGACTGAGTGCACTGGCTATGATTTCTGTTCACTGGGATATCACCGTGGAGACAGACAAAGTGATCGACATTATGGCTGGGAGAAAGATCAGAAGATTACTTTTGTAGTTGCGGCTTTTTAAAACTTAAATTTTTTGTTTGTTCTAAAAACGGTAAAAATCTGTGTTTCTGAAATACTGTTTCATGTTATAAGAGGTCCTTCTCCAATAAAGTTCTCGATACAAATTTTATAGAGGAAAATTAATTAATCCCTCCCCACCATTTCCTAAAATCTCGAAGCCCCCCCCGAGAAAAAATCCTGGCTACGGGCCTGAACGGTACTATGCGTATAAGTGGTATTCTTGAATACCAAACGAAACTCGGCCGAAGCATACGTATACGATTATTGAGAGCAAATAAACGTAGTATTAGGCGGCCAATCAAAACGGAACATTTGTATCACATGAATACATTTGTATTTTTTTTTGTTTCTTAGTTGACATTTAAACTGTCAAAGACACATTTTTTTGAAATTTAAATATACGTGAACACAATATAATATGGCAAAAAGAGCCGGAAATGTAAATTCTGAGCAGAAAAATATTTTAATAGAATTCGTTAAAGACAATCCCAAAGTGGTTGAAGGAAAATTTTGTAAAAATTTCACATATAAGGATAGTCAAAAAAAATGGGAGGAAATTTCAAGCATTTTAAATACAGTTCCAAACGGGGGATCCAAAAATTGGAAACAGTGGCGAAAAGTAAGTAGATACCAAATATTAAATTTGAGCATACAGTATTTTTTATTTATTAATAATTTACAACCACGCTACTCTAAAGTCGTATGCATCTGATGGATTACGATGATCATAAAGTAATGCAGATGGATACTCATGTCTGAGCGGGATTTGAACGAGGATTCGAACCCGTGTTTATTGGATTACGAAGCGACATTGTTATCCCTACGCTATTTGACAAATTAACTTGCTGAATGTTGTAGGTATGGCAAGATTTGAAAACAAAAACCAAAAATAAAAAGGCAATGTTGAACAAAAACAGAGCACAGACGGGTGGTGGTCCTCCAAGTAAGGACAATATCGATGATATCGAAAATTCAATATTAACTATTGTAAGTGATACGTCAGTGCAGGGTATTGCAAATATTAAGGAAACCATTGTTCCACTTTTTGTTGTACGTACATATATTTATATATTTAATTTTTTTTAAATATGATGAATGTACCTTTGTCTTGTAGCCCCCCCTAGAACTAGAACAAAATGCTAACGCTGATAGACTTCGTTCAATATCATTCGTCGAGCCAACTGTCGAATTTGTTAATGTTGATTCTATATTTGAAGGCGAAAATAACGTAAATGAACTACCAATAGAAAATGAAATAAGAAGTAATTATTCTCTTATCCGTTCTTAAGTTTATATTGGCTGAAAATGTTATATCTTTAATTATATATTCCTATTTTGTAGTTCAATCAAAACCACGTATTAAAAATAAATCATCAAAAACTCTAAGGCTGAACAGAACCCTTAATGCTACGGAAACTATGGCAAATATGTGCGGAAAAAAACTAGAACTTAAAGAAAATTATTATAAACAAAAATTGGCATTGATGGAAGACGACATAAAATCAAAAAAAGCATGGAGGGAGGAAGATTTAAGAACAAAAAAAGATATAGCACAAAATTTAAAAATGTTAACAGATTTATTATCAAAAAATTATCCTTAATTAATTAATTCTTTGTTACGAGTATTAAGTATGTTACATCAGAATGGGTTTTATATTAATAAAACAAATGTAAATATAACACTTTTTATTTATTCTTCATACAAAAACACATATAACAAAAAATACCTATATGTTTATTTAGTTAAAATAATTCCTAATTAAATTTTGTTGAACCAGTCTTCCTTTAGCAAGTTCGGGGTTGACCCTCCGCATTGGTTGCTCATTTTCATGAATGCCACGAATTACACCTAAGTCAAATTCAATGTTGTCATTATCGCCTTGAGGTTCAGCAACATTATTGATAATACACATGTTATGCAATACTAAACATGCATTAATAATTTTGCAAACCATTTCTGGTTTGTAATGCAACACTCTGTGTTTCAAAAGACACCTAAACCTCATTTTCAACAACCCATTGCATCGTTCTATTAGTGCACGTGTACTCATTTGTCGGTTGTTGTAACGATACTCCGGTGTATGGAGTTGTGGCTCCGGATGTAAAATTGGCGTCATCATATAAGACCGTAGCGCATACCCAGAATCGCCTAAAACAATTGATTTATACCATCTGAGAAAAGTATTGATGCCGAAATTAACCTAGTAAAAAATAATTTGTATGTCCTTGATTATGAAGATCGCAAAAGAAATCTTTTAAATGACTATTGTTCCAAATAAATTGATCATTTGTGCTGCCAGGATATCGGGCACTAGCATGTAAAATTTTCATAGTCGAGTCGCAGACCTGCATACATATGAATAGGTACGTATTATTAAAAATATAAAATGTTCATTTGTAATGAGAATTGAATTACCAACTGAATGTTAATGGAATGGTATCCCTTTCGGTTCACATATATTTGTTCGTCAACTGATGGAGCAATGAGCGCCACATGAGTGCAATCGATACACCCAACAACTCCCGGAAAATTATATTGTTCATAAAATCTACAAGAACATCACTATCAAATCATGGAAACATACGACTTCGGAAGAGAGTTAAGTGCAACTTTACCCTTTCCTCACGGCTTGCAATTCCTGAAGAGTGTTAGGATATTTTATCCATCGTTGGAAAATATTGTGTTCGTTTAGAGCTGAACTTACTTCTGCTACACATCTGCTAACTGATGATTGGCTTATAGCTGTATATACATTGAATCCAACACCAGTTTGATAGCCTCCCGAAGCAAAAAACTGTAATGCTGTTAAAACCTTAAAAAAAATATTAAAACATGTACTAAAAAATGAATTTATAATTTTCGATGGTACGAGTAATATTATATTTTATAAAATACTATTTTACCAACTTTTGTTTGGACGTCCAGTGCTGAAGTTCTAGTCGGTAGTTTTACATATGGCTCTACCATTTGCACAACTTGATTTACCAAATGCTTTGGCAAACGAAACAATTTTATGAATTGTTGGTCACAAATATCGAAAGGATTGATTTTGTTGAAAATTCTTCTTTCCTTCACAATATCGTTCTCAACTTCCTCTAATACATTAACTAATTCTATATATACTAAATCTTCGATTCCGGCCATTTTGCTGTAGGTAATTACAAAAACATATTAATATCTTTTATTTGAGTATTAAGTATTCATAAATATTTTGTATCCTTACCATTAGTTTAATAATATTTAATGTCACAAGTCAATTATACACCATATACAAATGACAGATGATATAGTTTCGCGTGCGAATGATACTTTCGAGTGTTTTATACCCACGCGATGTAATTTCGCACAGAATTTTCGCGTGCGATCACATGATTTCGATTCAAGAATACCAATATGTAGTTCGTATGCGCATCTCTCTCACTTACGTATGCGAAAAATTTCAAGAATCGGCCCCTGGGCCCTGATTCTGTAACTTGCGTGAGCATTTACGACACCAATACTAATACAAATTAGTCACATGTATACAGTATGCCATCTATTAGAGATCTGAAGAACTACTAGTTATGACGTCATACATTGCGAGACACGCAAATATAGTTGCGTGACCTACAGAGGTCCTGTTTCTTACTTGCGTGACTACCTATCTCACTTTAATTCTGTAGTTGTCTCGTATTGCTGTCATTTTGCGCGTTTTGTTGTTTTATTGTTATTGTTAAATTACGTCTTTTGTTGTTTCTTGTTATTTTTAATTTGTTTTTATTTTTATCGTTTCTTTTTAGTGATTAAATAATTCACAAATATAAGTGTATCATAATTTGAGGTTATCAATTTACCTTATTATTTGGTTTATATTGCTAAAATTATTTCAGATTATACCTAGTTCTCCTCATAATGGCTTTAGCTGGCATTTTTATAGCTTTAGCTGAGGAGGAGATATTAGAAGAAAGGTATGATACCCGAATAATACGTAGAAAGTTGAGGGATGGATAAAATCCTTTCGAAATGATGAATACAGATTTTTTTTTAGATTAAGCAAAGAAGCCTGTATGACATTGACGCTATGATGATTTCAAACCTAATACCAATATTAAACTTCGCGACATAAAAACCTAATGCATAAAATTCCCCATAAAAGTCACTAGGAACAAACAGTGACGTCATTTAATGTAGTCACGCAAATGCTCACGCAAGTTACAGAATAAGGGCCCACAGAGTCTCCCATAAGACTTTCCGCAACCTACTAGTTGAAATATGCACCACACAACAACGTGCAAATAAATATGTACATAACTTTTTTGTAAATATAAGATGCATTATTTATTTAATTAATTTGTATTTTTCGTAATATTTTTTTTAAATACTTTTTATGTGTAATATTTATTGTTCATATATTGTTGTGCATTAATATTTTTTAATTAATTTTTTATATTATATAGTATAAATAAAACTAGAGTTAAATTATTTATTTTTCCTACCACCATTTATGTTTATACCATAAAAATTACGTCGAAACAATGCCCTAAAATCGAAGCATTCCATACGTCTAAATGTCATAGCTCATAGCGCCCCTCATAGCGCCCAAATTCCATACGTCTAAATGCCATCCGTCTAAATTGCATAGCGTCTAAATGCCATCCGTCTAAATTGCATAGCGTCTAAATGATGCCCCCCCCCCACCAATTGCCATAGCGGCTAAATTTGACCTGGCTTATTTCGGCCACTACCAGTGGTGTTGGTAATACAGCAAACTGTAAATATGTCTACATTTATTTGGAATTGTACAACAGATGGCGAGTTTGTTGTGTAGTTCATACAGTGCCACAGTGCGTATAAGGAGGTACTATAGTAGTCAAGAACAGTTAACCAAATAAATACTGTACAATAGTTTACGAATACAATGGGTTTGTAATGTAAATGAAGAATATGCACTGAAAGACAAATATAATTCAATATATAAACATAATGTAAATAACACAAATATGAATTAACTATTATCTACCTGTTTCATCAAATTTTACAAATATGAAAGTACATGTAATAAGTGCATTTAAATATATGTAAAAAAAAATTGCATGACAAAACTTTATTATTGAATTATAAAATATAAAAATAAATATATCATCACGGCATATTACCCATTACTGGGTGTGCCAATCTGCTTTATACATAAATATCGGCAATGATGAAATATACAGTGTGTCACTTTAATATGTTTAAGAGTAAGGATTTGTTGTATGATGTTGTTCTTATTGTTATCGGGTTTGTGCGAACCCACTAAGTGGAACACGCGTGATTTTATGTATGTATGTATATCCCCGGATTGAGTATACAAGAGGGAAAAGATCTTTATTTCTAATTTTACAAAAGAACTTTCTGGTAGGGTTGGATAAAAATGTATGATAAAAAAATATATGCGCCGCAGGCGATTTTTTGAAAATTTTCAAGGTCAAACGTGTTTTAATGCAATGTAAAGATAATATAGAGTTCTTTACAATGAAGCAAATTTAACAAATTCTTAAAAATTAAATCTATATTTATTGACGAAAACGCGTATGTACGCCCCAAATGCGTATAGTTGCCCCTTTTACTAGACTTTATGATGCGAGATGGGAGCATAAGCAATAACTACAAAAACAGAAAATACAATGTTGCATTAAATTAAAATATTATATTACTGAGTAGTAGCAATATCATTATTCTATTGAACTGCTCAAAATAAAATATATAATAATTAAATGTTAATTAAATTGCGATCCTCACAAAATACGGGACAATTGGGCCGTACTTTACGGGACACTCAAATGTTAGCTGAAATAGGGAACAATCCCGTATATACGGGACGCCTGGCAATCGTGTTCCCACTGGCATTGCGGCGCATTTTTGGTTTCATTTTAAGTAGGTACATAATCCCCCAATTTTGTAAGAAAATTATACCCAGCTTAATATCAAACGTGGCAAAATATAACCGAAGGGGGGGGGTTTAACCCCCTAAACCCCCCCCCATATATACGTCGGTGGCTACAATTGATACAATTTTTTTATAAAAACGTTTTTAAAAACGTATTTTTATATAAAATTTACGTGAATTGTTTTTCTACATTTGTATGTACACATTAAAAAAACACATTAAAATAATAAAATACATAACACACGTAGGATGTCAAAACAGTTAAAAAAATAAATAAATAAAAGAAAAAACTCGAAAAGTCGTGAAAATCTTTCTTCTTATTGTTTAGTTGTTTTTATTTTATTTTTTTTTATTGTATTTTAAGATATTTGTTATATATATATATATATATATATATATATATATATATATATATATATATATATATATATATATATATATATATATATACAGGTGTTTCCTTTAAAACAACCAGCGCTTTTTTGGGCGAACTAATGACTTTAGAGAAAAATGTTATATACAAAAAATTACCAGGAAAAAGGGCTTAATTTATGAGGAATAATAAATAAAAAATTCAACCAGTGGTTCTCAAACGGTAGAATAAAATTATATTTTTTTAAATGGCAACCTATATAAATTTTTTGTCCATTAGATAGAGAGTTTTTTTACACGACGATATAAATATGATATGGGGTTGTATAACAATTATTTCGAGAAAAATGATATTAAAATCAGAAATAATTTTACAATATTGAAGTAGGCTATGCAATAAACAACTATTAATACGTCTATTGCCTAGGTTACGATAGTATATTATTTTCTTATATCTAAAATAACTTGTTTTACTAAGAAATTCATAATAACAAATGAACTACATAACGAAGAAATACCAAAAAATAATAGTAGAAAGTTATTTGGTGCTGTAGAGACATCAAGAAATGAAACTAAATTTGTCAATAATTGGAAACTAAATTATAATTTATTAAGCAATGATGCTGTAAAATTTATATATTTCACCGGCTTATCAGTAGAACATTTTAATGTTCTATATGATTTGTTAAATCCCAGTTGAAATACAGATATTTCCAAAAAACGCCCAAGAAAACTAAATTTAATAATTTAATATCCAGAACAAATTATGTATGACTTTAATAAGATTAAGACGTGGATATGCACTAAAAGAAATTTCATTATTTTTTCCGTGTCTTTCAACAGTGGAATTTGTAGTGTTTACATGGATTCAGTTCGTGTTTTTTCAAATTGAAACGATGAAATCGAATTTGTTTTCCCTCCGTGAGAATCAGAAAAATTCGATTCCGCAATGTTTCATTAATAACAATCACTACACATAATAACTTAACCAAACTTTGCTCACTAAATAACAAATTTTGATCAACGGGGAGGTGCCGAAGAGGGAAAGCATTTGATCGACTCGGCCATGGTATATCACCTCGCTCTTTTTAAAAAAGTCTTGTCCCTTTCAAAATTATGTGGAGGGAGGTCCGCTGCCGATTGAAATATAAGTTAAAATATATTAAAACTAATTAAAACTAGTTCTCTATTGAGGGAACAAACCGCCCTAATAATTGATATATTGTTTTTTTTATTTTCCTAATTATTTTTCATGCAAAATTTATTCTTAATTAATTAAATTACGGTGTCTACTAAATTTAGGCATGTGCTTTATGGGCTGCAGCCCAGGGCCCCGCAGATACAAATGCCCCCCCCCCCCGCACTGTTAATTATTCTGACTTGAGAATTTGTTTCGTTTTTTTTACCTCTCGTTAAGAGAGGTATTGGATTCATGCTAAAAATCGCATCTCTAGATTTTATTAAATAAGCGCGATTTAGGGTCCATAGAATCTGATTTTAACATTTTTACAATGATGTCTGTCTGTGTGTGTGTGTGTTGTGTGTGTGTGTGTGTGTGTGTGTGTGTGTGTGTGTGTGTGTGTGGATGTGTGTGTGTGTGTGTGGATGTGTGTGTGTATGGAAATAAGACTAAAGACCTGTTTGACTACGGATTCCTCAATCTAACATTAATGGGGAGAGTTGAATAGGTTTTAGTACCAATAGGAAAATTGGAAGTAGTAGTATCTTAAAAAACATCTAAATATTATTTTTTTAAATTTTTTTGTTATTAGTATTAAAGAACGTAAAATTCTCTATTCGATACATTTTAAAATTTTATTATATTTTCTATATATTGAGATAAAAAAGTAATATCTAAAATAATTTGTTGTAATAAATTTTAGAGCCTAAACAACTCTATAGTAACTACCAGATATTTGTAAATGACAGAAAAATGTCATTGTCAAAAACCAACAGTAGTTCATAAACCTATATGGGCGGTATTGGCAGCTCATTTCTAAAACTTGACCTTAAGTCTATTTTAACTAAACACATGACAGTGGATAAGAACCGATTCAGAATTTGTCATAGTACAAATATGGTTTTATATAGATTTTAGCTGAAAATAAATCTTAGATATTCTTTTTTGGCAACATAGTAGTAAAAGTCAAATTACGTTTTCACGTTAAATGAAGAAGTTTAACTGACATTATTGAAAAAAATTTCTGTGATATTGGTAATTTTACTCTTTCTTGTTGTATAACAATAATAACAATTAAATATTTAAAATTAGAACTATACATATACCCATCAGAAATCCCGTCAAGAAATTATAAGAAATTCGAACATTTAGAATAATTATGTACATATATGTCAAATGTCATTTTCCCATCCCAAATTTCATGATATTCCAATTCCATATGGTTTATTTTTATCGACAAGTAAATTTCACATACCTGGTTACAAATTAACCACGTGAAAAATTATGACATTTGACATAAGGGCCTCCATACTCGCCTCCATATCTACTTGTCTAGGTCAAGTATGACAAACTAATTACGTGAATTTAGAAAATCTTGAAATTTTGATGAAAAATTCTGACATTTACTATATATGTACGAAATTACTAATTTTCATTTTGACACGAACCCCCATATCTGCTTGTCAAGGCCAACAATGTCACATGACTGTTCACGCCCTATACTTATGTAACCAAAAAAGGAAGTGGCGAGAGGTATTGTGCTGCCACAACAGATTTTTATTTTTAAGCAAGTGCGGGATTTTGTTTAATCTAAAGTGAAAAGCATTATGTTTATTTATTTGTAAATCAATCCTACAGGAAAAAAGATCCCAATTACAGAATGATTATTAAAAAAAATAAACAAATTACAAAGATATAAATGCTTCGACGCAAGCATGAGAGAAAAAAAATATACATACAACATTATTACAAATACTACAAAAAATATATATAACCATATGTATAATATACAATTTAACAAGTAAGAACATCTAGAAAACATTATGAAAAGTTTTTAGATACATCGAACTGCTCGAACTAATTAAAATGTTGAAAGAGATAACGTTTGAAAGAAGCGATTGAATCAAAATAGTTATTTAACTATCAAGTGTGTTAATGAGGGCGATTAATGATCGAGACATTTCTACCTTTTTGCTACAACTTAGCGTTAGCAAAATACATGCTGTGTTCCATGTGGTGAACGCTCCCAAAAAATCGTTTATTAATAAAAAAATCATGCATTAATAGGGGTCATTAATGAATGATTTTCTATACATTAAGATCTCCTATTAATAAACGGTCGACGGAAATATATATTAACTTCACATGGTAATTTATTGAACATAGTGCACATTTAATTGGTGATTTTAGTTCATAATTTGTCCGTGCTGGATTCACGAAATGAATGAAAGTGAAAGTTATGAATAATCGGCTAAGAATGCCAGAGTTCACATTATTAATAAGTTTGAATAAAAACATACAAGAGTGAAAATTTCTCCTATTCTCTAAGGATACCATATTTACATGAGAAAGTAGCGAATTATAATTGCAGTCAAAGTTGGGGTACTGATTATACATTTTAAAATAACAGTAATTGACCATTTTTCTTTGAATGGCCTCCAGTTTTTTTATGTTTCATGTAAATAGGATTCCAAATAAAACAACATTATTTCAACTTTGATATAACAAATGCATAATATAATCTCTTTAGCGTAGACAAGTTATGAAATACTTTGGAATTACGAATTATAACGCCTAGCATTCTATATGACGATTTTACAATAACATCAATATGATTTTGAAAAATTACGTATTATTCATAAATATATAAATAAATAATTCAGCTATATTCATTTATTTATGGAATAAATATTGAAAATATTCATAATTTTACAATAAAAATGTCTCCGTACGATAACAAAACATTAAAATTATAAACAGTTTATACAGGATGTATTCATTCCCTATTTATTTGTAAGAAATGTGATATTATAAAGGAATATTAAATAATTACACCATGAATCTATAAAATTAATAAAAATTCATTTATATATAATAATAATAAACAAAAAAAATAGTTTTTTATTAAATTATTCAAACAAAAATCAAATATTAAATTATTCTATTAACCCTCTACCTTCGTCGCTACATAACTCAATCATCCGACGCAGCTCTTTAAAGCTATTCTGCACTTCCTCAAATGTTACGGGCAGACATAGTATCTCTTATCCGACTTTTTAATACATTAAACTACATACAAATATTGCAATGAAAATAAGTTTTGCGATATTACTCGTATTACTTATAAAAACATAACCACACATGACATATTAAACATGACACATGTTGCAAGTGGGTTAAGCAAGCCATGTATTGAAGGCACTTTCCTAATTTCGAGGATGGAAATTAAAATATTAATAATTAAAGGTGTAAATGACAAAAATAAGAGTTTCAAGTTAAGCAAAAAAGTTCGTCCTATAACATTCTTTTGTAAAATTAGAAATAAAGATCTTTTCCCTCTTGAATACTTAATCCGGGGACACACTGTATATTTCATCATTACCAATATTTATGTACAAAGCAGATTGGCACACCCAGTAATGGGTAATATGCCGTGATGATATATTCATTTTATTTTTATATTTTATAATTCCATAATAAAGTTGTAAACCTTCTTTCTGGCTATCTGTATGAATTTAGAGTGATTATTTTTTTTTTAAATAAAACGTTTTATATTTTAATCCATACCAAATAAAAATTTGTCATGCAATTTTTTTTTTACATATATTTAAATGCACTTATTACATGTACTTTCATATTTGTAAAATTTGATGAAACAGGTAGATAATAGTTAATTCATATTTGTGTTATTTACATTATGTTTATATATTGAATTATATTTGTCTTTCAGTGCATATTCTTCATTTACATTACAAACCCATTGTATTCGTAAACTATTGTACAGTATTTATTTGGTTAACTGTTCTTGACTACTATAGTACCTCCTTATACGCACTGTGGCACTGTATGAACTACACAACAAACTCGCCATCTGTTGTACAATTCCAAATAAATGTAGACATATTTACAGTTTGCTGTATTACCAACACCACTGGTAGTGGCCGAAATAAGCCAGGTCAAATTTAGCCGCTATGGCAATTGGTGGGGGGGCATCATTTAGACGCTATGCAATTTAGACGGTGTGGAATTTAGACGCTATGGAATTTGGGCGCTATGACATTTAGACGCTATGGCACGTACTCCCTAAAATGAGGTCGAAACAACGTCTTAAAAGACGTCGATACAACGTCTTAAAAAGATGTCGATACAACATCTTAAAAGACGTCGATACAACGTCTTAAAAGACGTCGATACAACGTCTTAAAAAGACGTCGATACAACGTCTTACAATGACGTCGAAACAACGTCTTATAATGACGTCGATACAACGTCTTATAATGACGTCTAAACAACGTCTTAAAATGACGTCGTACAGCTCCACGCTGAGACGTCTTCTAGACGTCTATGTGACGTAAATTAGGACGTCACCGTGACGTCGATTTTAGGTCATTTGTGTTACTTGGGAATGCTAGTATGAAAACTAATATACTTACCAGGGACTAAGAACGAAATGAGAACGAAAACGAAATAACGAAATAAACCGAAATTTTTATAAGAACGAAAACGGAAACGAAAACGCAATATTTTTTTCGTTCATGATTGAAAACGAAATAATTAATATCGGTTACCGGTTTTAACCGTTATTTTATTTAATATTTTATTTTATTTACAGCAAATATTTTACAGGCAAATATTATTGAATTTTCAGATATTTGATTTGCAAAGAAGCAGATTTTCAAAGTAACTCTCCAGTAGCTAACCCTGTTACGTGTTAGGTTAAACGGTATACTCGTAGTTTCATCTATTGAACACTGACTGCGATAATTTTCATTTGCACACACTGTCGGTATTCGTTTTATTAGTTATGTTAAGTACTTATATAAGAGAACTAACATAAAGGAAGATTTGTTTGAAAACATACTATTAGTTAGGTGAAATAAAATGTAATTCATGTTTTATTCTTTATCGTAAAAAATTCAGGCCATACTATAGCATAAACTTTTCTTCTTATTTTTATATATATATTATCTTTCCTTTATATGTATGTTTTATTTTCATGTTTAATAAAAAAAAAACTTATTATATTTCTATATTTTCATCAATTGTTACTCATTAATAGTTATAACCGGTATTAACCGGTATTTAACTACTGTGAACGGAAACGAAAATATTTAGGTGGGAACATTGAGAACGGAAACGAAATTTTTCGGTTTCGTTCGGATAAGAACTAAACGAAATATTTTTCGTTTTAAGTCCCTGATACTTACCGAAAATATATTGAATGATAAAGTACTATATTGCAATAAAGATACAACTTCACAAATAACAGTTTTAAATGTCAAAGAATTTCGAACGATGCAATACAGAATTGTGGGAAATTTACAGCAGTTCTCAAACATGTTACCTTTTTATAGTATTTTGACATTAAAGTTTGAGAATCCCTGTAAAATCTGTACTATTAAAGCCATCTATGAAAGGGTCAAGAACCAAACGCTACTAGATTGAAAACTTATCACGTTTCTGTATGCAGTTTCACCCCCCTGAATATTCCTTTTTCTTAGCGATAGTTTTCTCTCGTAACGGCAAGTTTCTTCAGATGTAATCATATGATTAATACTAGAAAGAAAATAAGTTTTAAAATTTGATTAAAATCTTATTTATTACAAAAAATAACCCTAAAAGAATATTAAAAGTACAAAAACCTACATTTTTACCGAGTGTGTTTAAAATTAATCAACTACATTGATGTAATCAATCAATTTCTTTGTATCAATCAAACAATTTTTGTTGTAATCAATTATTAAACGTCTTTATTTAAACTTTTTTTTTAATAGTGAAGCATTAAAGAAAATCTGCAGACCTAATCAACTTTCAATTTTCCATGATACTGGGAAACCGACTGATTGTGAAAACTTGTACAAGTTTATTTTAATGAAATCTTAGGTAAATCATAAAAGTATTTAATTTTAATAAAATTAATACTTAATTACGAAAAAAATACAAGGTTACTACAAAGAATTTCTTTGATTATAACAAAGAAAATGTTAAATTATTTGATTGCATATTCGAATTGTTGTAATTTTTACAATATATCAGAAAAGTATAAAAATCACTATACAAGAAATTAATTTTGAAAGTGAATTTTCTAATAGTAATTTAATTAGTTCTAATTCCTTAACTATCATGGTACTATAATAATTCTAATTGGTTGGTGGTGCTAAATTATTTAAGTAATAGAAATGAACAAAATGCAATAATTGTTGTGAGTACTCGTGATTAGTACTAAACTTAAGATATTATTGACAGTAATGCAAAGGTTGCAAAATTTACCTTGATACGTTATTTCCTTTATAACAGGTTGAAGTTCTGGGTTCTGGTTGAGCATGAGCAGTGAATGTACTACTTGTAGGTTCTAGAAAATTGTATTTGGAAATTAATATTTAAACCATACATGAAATTTAACTTATAATTACGTACATTCCTCAGAGAACAGAAGTCACTCCACAAATGATTGGGAAGTACAGATCAGATGGCGGTACTTGACTAAAACTTAGTTCCTTTTTTCTGTCGTTTGCAATTGGGTTTAATGGTTTAATAACCATTTGTTCGGGAAACAAAACATTGCCTTTTATGAAGAATTTCTGTAAAATTAATGAAGTTTATTTAATTGAATTAGTACGAGTTACAAAAATATATTGTAGGTTATAAGATATATAAGTATTTTTGCTTACCGTTTGTATAATGTTTAAATGAGATATGTATTCACTTGAAAATAAGAGTTTGTCTGTGGAAAATACAATATAATGATTGTTCTCGCAGATTATAATTATTTACTCCAAATAAAATGAATTGACAAGCAAAACGTGATTTTTAAACATAACATAACAACGCAAAACAAACACAAATTCAAAGCCTGTTTTGATCCCAAAAATGAAAAAATGTCGTACTTAGAGACTAACACCGTTCGGACCATAGATTAAGGAAAATATATAGTAGAAGATTGGTAATCTCCCTTATAAACCGTGATAACAAGTTTTAGTGCCGTCTATGAATAGGTTAGAGAACTAAATTTAACAGCCGAGAAAGTTGCGGGAAATATGAATTCATTTTGAATTATTTGAAACTTTAAATTTTATTTCTTGATAATGTAATTAATAAAAAATCTATCGAACATAGATAATTTATTAAAGACATTATCAATAAATGTGAAATATATGTTGAACTATAAAGAAAAAGTACAGTACTTAATATGTTAATGTCTTTATTTAAAAATATATACATTACATTATTTAAATCAAATAATAAATAACTACAAATCTCAAACTACACGGCGACAACTATTAAAATTTAAGAACATACTACTCAAGGATTCAAAAATTTGAATTATTATTACAAGAGGTAATGTTATTTCAAAAAAGGGATGTTACTTTAAATGTCTGCCAGAAATGCACTGCTTCATTGCCTGGTTATCGATGTTCGTCCACTTTTTCACAAATCTACCCTCTTCTATACTCATTTTTTCTTAAAACTGACACCATACTATTTCAACATTCTTTGATGAATCTTATGAAGCTTCACGTCCTTTCGCCTAATAATGTAATATTTTGCTGCTCTTCTACGGTGTAAATATCTAAGAGCACCACCATGATGTAAATTCTCCTGGTCCACTTACATAAACCATTTCTTCTATTGGGCACTGTCAACTTCTGTAAAGCCTGATTTATAGATTGCATAGAATAGAATGGAATAGAATAGAACAGAATAGTACAGGGAAATAGAATGGAATAGAATAGGAAATAACCAAATTTTATTTCTTATTCTATTCTATTCCATTCGGCTTGCTTCGTTAATATTCGTGTGAATAGTGTGACTTCGTTGCATTTGGCCAGTGGCGTATATAGATTTACATTTTGGTGGGGGCTCAGATTGTACAAAATAATCTTAATATATAACTAAAAGTACATCAAATTAATTAAGTATAGGTGGTAATATTTAATTACATAACAAAATGTAGTATTCGTTTTTTCCTTGCAAAAATATTTATAATTTCTCTTCGGCCCCTCCCCCCTTATATACGCCACTGCTTTTGGCCCATCCCCTAACCTAAAAACTTACTGTGAACAACAGTTTTTCTGCAGAAATTCTTTCTTTTTTAGTAAAAACAAACAATGATATCATTTACTCGATTCTAAATGTAATTAGGGAAAGAAAAAATAACCAATAAATTAGTTAATTTAGTGTAAAAGTAACACAAAAGTGACGTTATTCTATTCCAAACTATTCTATTCCATGCAATCTATAAATGGTCTTAAAAATTTCTATTCCTATTCTATTCCATTCCTTATTCTATTCTATTCCATTCTATTCTGTGCAATCTATAAACCAGGCTTAAGAATGTGTCTTCACTATGCAGGAGTTACAAATATTTCATGTGATTTTTTTCTGAAATATTATTAATTTGTTGTTATATTTTATATCACCCCCGTATAATAATGCTAGTATGAAAACTAATATACTTACCGAAAATATATTGAATAATAAAGTAATGTATTGCAATAAAGATACAAATAACAGTTTTAAATGTCAAAGAATTTCGAACGATGCAATAGAGAATTGTGGGAAATTTACAGCAGTTCTCAAACGTATGTTACCTTTTTATAGTATTTTGACATTAAAGTTTGAGAATCCCTGTAAAATCTGTACTACTAAAGCCATCTAGATTGAAAACTTGTTATCACGTTTCTGCATGCAGTTTCACCCCCCTGGCTCGGACCCATTGAGTTACGAATATAGGTGTATAATAGAGGGAGCCTGAAGTAAGAATGTGGGCAAACGAACTGATTGCATGGAACGGAAGGGGGGTACAACTGACGGCCATCTTGGGATGAACCAAGTTAAGGTGAAATGATACTCCCTTTTATTTTGTTTCTACGCCGAGGCGAGCGCTAGTATACGCTAAAATGAATAATTTTGGCTGAATCGATAAAGTAGAAATATTTGTTCATTTAACAGTCTCCATCTATTCGGTAATAGTCATACTTTGCTCCAAGTTATAAACCTAAAAGTAAGATATGTCGTCTGGCATTAACTCTTTGCCTATTGAGAACTGACATGTCCGATGGCGGCAGCACCATCGGACCGATCAGCTGCTTCTGAATTGGTACTCGCAGTGTTGTGACATATGAAAACAAACAACAAAAGCAATTTTTTCACTTAAAATAGGGCTTAGTATAACAGAACATTTTAGATTTCTGGAAGCAACAGCTACTTCTAGATGTATTATAGAAGATATGTTAAAATATATTTATAATTTTATATATTTATACACACATATTCAATCAATCGAAATTGATGATCGCAGGTGAGCGAATTATAAACGCTAACCACATAATATCATGTGGAATATTAAAAAATGATGGTATAATGTGGGTAATATTTGCACTTTGTCTGCAAACCAGTGCAATTTCTGCAAAGCCACATGAAATCAAAATACATTTAGAGAAAATTTAAAAATTATTAGTGCAGAATGCACGTGTAAAGCTAGGCAAAGACCAGAAAATATGTAATTATCCGATTTAAAATGACGAGAACAACGTTTCATATGTTTTGTTATATGTTTTGCACTATGAATTGCATATTTCCATGCTTTTCGTCGATCCATGTCCATTTCAACACCTGCTCTTGTCGTAATTTTAACTTTATTTTGGCCATGTTTCGGAGAATTATAAAGCCCAATGCCTGTGTCTCGACCAGATCATCAGAATACACAACAATTTGTGCGACTTTTTCCCATTTTTATTCACATTAAATGATCGAACCACATGTAACTCAAGCATACAGTCACAATATAGTACCAAATCGGAAAGTTCATATTTTTCCCACCAGATGTCATGTCGCAGCTTGTCAGTTGTCAATAGCAAATGAAAATAGAACATTTTATTGAACGTATAATAATAATTTTAAAAATATTAACGAACGTAATAGTAGTTTATATATCAAGGGAGTAAAGTTCGTCATTATTTGTCGAGAGCGAAGTTTGAATCCTGAGGGCGTAGCCCGAGGGATGCAATCGCTTGAGGCAAATAATGACACTTTAATCCCGTGTTATATACAACATTTTATATACAAACGGAAAAAACGTTTTTTAACAAAAGAGACTATCAAAAACAGCATGTAAAACTAGTAAGAATAATGCACATTCCTATAAACGAAAAAAAACTATTTATTTTTTAATTTTACTAACAAATATTATAAATTCATTTAATATTAATGTTTATATGGCAATTTTGACAATTATTAATTGTTATTTTTGGAGAGCTAGTGTTTTTCTCTTCTCCACGAATAATTGTAATCTCTTCGGTATTTTCTGTTGCTACTTCGTTTGTATATTCTTTCCATATTTCAGTATCTGTTTCCATTCTCAAGGAACTTGTGTCACCTGAAGTTGACGGAACCATGTTTCCGTCATTATTTACAGCTAAAATCATTTTAGCGGCCTCAATTTTTCTTTTCATCGAATTTTCGATGTAGCCTTCCGCCACGTTTGAGGATTTCCATCCTCCATGCCTCTTAAGGCTTAATATGTCCCCTCCAGCATCAATAAGTAAAGTGGCGGAGGTCCTACGAAAGCAATGTCCTGTATAATTTCCAGGACTTGATAATTTAAGAAACGTTGCTATATTGTAGGGTATTTTCCCCAATGTATTTTTCCCCACAGCTTGTGAAGAACACTTGCCGTTCTTATAATATATAAAAAATCGCTTATGGGGTGTATGGTTTGGACGTAAGTTCGCATATTTTTTGTAGATTTGTAAATAATTCGGCTTCTTTTCTTTATTATCAATTATAGAGAATATTCGCTGAATTTTTGTTTTCGACTCACGTATTGTAATTGCGAGTGACGTTCCCAAATCCTGGATGTCATCAATGGTAAGCTTTAGTAATTCGTCGCAACGACAAGCACCACCAATGCCAAATATTGCTGCCACCTATTTAGTAAATATTTATTATTATTAGTTTTTGGATATATAAAATGACAAATACCTTCATCAGTAAAAAACCGTCGTCAGGAGCATCATTCATGAATTTGTCTAGCTGATCTTTTGTCAAGATACTTGATTTTTTTGGTTTGTAATTTTCAGATTTACGCTTTAAGAACACTGTCAGTTTCGTAAACTTGCCGATATCTACGTTATTGTTAACAGATAAAGTCGCTTTTATCATCGAATACATACTCCATAACGAAGATGACTTCAGACGTTTACTTTTTTCATCAAAATAAGCAAGCAGAACATTTTCACTGTAGTTGGTTACACATTTCCCCTTACACCAAGCAGTGAATTCCTCATAAGCTTTTTCATATAATTTTCTCGATTTTACGGGCAGCAAATTTAATACTACATTCTGTGCTACTTCCGCTACGTCTGGAGGTGTACACAATTCATTTTCTTCGTCACTCATTCTCAATATTTAATGTACTACCAATATATACCAATATGATATTATTTTAGGTTAGGTCAAACTTCAAACTAAACAAATGGAAGAACGGAAGAAGATTACGCCATCTACCAAAAAAATATGAAAACAAAAAGGCTCCAATCATTATATTTTTCTCTAAAATAAATATAATTGATAATATTCGACACATCTGTTAATAAACATCAGTTAATAATTGAACATTAAGAAAATAAAATTCTTCCTAGGTAGCACCGTAGCACTGTCAATGACCTTGAATCACTTTATTTCCCTAGGGAGTACTTGTCATTTTTATTTCCCTCGGTAAATAATGATGCACATTAAGTAATGATTTTGATAAGAATAAAGTTAACATTATTTACCGGTTGTATATAAAGATATTTTATTTGTATGAAATATTAATAATGTATTGCAAGAGGGAAGAGTGATGAAGTGAATGAATAATAAGTAACAAAATTTTAAAAATCGTACGTAACATATATTACATATTATTCCTTAAATACATAATATTTTGTATTTACCGTAGGAAACTTTTATTATGAACATTTTATAGACTGTAACTTACTGTTACATTTTCACAATTATTAAAAAAAAATAGGTACGTAGGTACATCACAATATAAATAATTTTCGTATGATATTAAATGTATTGTCTTCGTATAATATTTGGATTACAATGAATATCTTGTTTTTAATGTAATATTTAATTAAATATTATGCGACGGGGTTCAGCAATTCAGCGTCATCCACATCCACTCATCCAGCGTTATCACCCATGACGCTTTAGTTTAGGATTGTAATAATTGCTCCTAAATATGCTAAATCAAAAAATTGAATATATTTAGTTGCATTTTTTATAAATATGTTACAATCTATATACCATTATGTATGATGTAATATAAGCCAAACAGATAATAAACCTGTTTCACATTTTTCGAAAAATATTTGAAATAAAAGTTTATGCAATATTTTTTTAGTAATATATTTTTTTGATAATTTCTTATTTTCGTAAATAATTAAATATGAATCTGATGTGGCCAACACAATACCTCTCGTTTAATTCATTTTTTATTCATGAAAATACTTAAAATTAAATTTAAATATCGGGTTCGATTCAGACCGACGCCAAATATTTCGAATTTTAAATGGCACAAAAATTACCCCTGTGGTGCACCCTCAACACCAGCAATAAGTGCTCGTGAGATGACACCTGGTAAACGTCCGCACGATACAAATATATCATCATCGTTACCGAAATCTGTGTACAAAGCTGACTGGCAGACCCAGCAATGAGTAATATGCCGTGATGTTATATTTTATTTATTTATATACTTACCTATATTCATTACTGGCGTGGAGAGTGCACCACAGGGGTCAATTTTGTGCCATTTACAATTCTAAAATATTTGGCGTCGGTCGGAATCGAACCCGGTTTCCCTGATTCCCGCGAAGTGACGCTCGGTAAACGCCCGCACGGTACAAATATTTCATCATTATTACTGACATCTGTGTACAAAGCATATTAGCTAATCCAGCAATGGGTAATATGCCGTGATGATATATTATATATTTTATCTTACCTACATATTTACTTATGCTGGAAACAGTATTAAGTTCCTTTCCATATAATTATTGTTCCATTTACTAATTTCTTTTTAAAACGTTACTATTATGAAATGATTAATTTGTTACCAGTGACATATCACTCAGTTACATACATTTGAGATCTGAACTGTGTAACTATGGAGTTGTGTTTAAAAGCGTAGGCTCCGGGATTAAAATTATAGATAATTTTAGAAATTTACCCATAAAATATATACAAAAAGTGTTAACGCAAGCATGTAAAAAAATTAAAAACTTTAATTATTTTAATAACAAATCTCGAAAAAATAACATTTAAAGGTATTTTTCGAAGAAAAACTATTTTGAACTTCCAGTAAAATGCCATTTCCAGTTATCTGATTTACTCCAAAATCTAATGACATCTTTCCATATAAGAGTAAAGTAGAAATACAAGGTTTCAAAATTTTCTGTACGATAGTATTTGAGTTAGAGCGTAAAGAGGATCCACACACACATACATCATCGTGAAAATGTTAAAATATGATTGTGGCACCTTAAAACGTGGTCATTTACCAAAATCTCGATATGCGATTTTTAGCACGATCCCTATACCTCTCTTACCAAGGGAGGTAAAAAAATTGGCGCCAAAAATAGTCATGAAAAACAACCCCCTCTTCTGTGACATCCTAGTACATACATTACGTCATCGGCAGGAAGGGTAACGGCGTCAGTCTTTTGGGACGCCAAAGGCATTCTGCTAATTGATTTTCTTGATAAAGGAAAAACTGTAACTGGTCAATACTACGCCACACTTTTAGACAAGCTGAAAGCAGCAATTCAAGAAAAACGCCTGGGAATGGCAAAGAAAAAGAGTTTGTTTCACCACGACAATTCAAGTCGTATTGCTCAATAAAAATTGACCCAACTGAAATCGTCCCCCATCTACCGTACTCGTCCGATTTAGCTTCCCCGGTCTTCTATATTTTCCCGAAAATCAAAACGTTCTTCACTGGAAAGAGATTTCGATCCAACGAAGAAGCCATCGAAGCAGTAAATGCTTATTTTGAGGATCGCAAAGAAAACAGAACACGTGACTTTTTCAAAATATCCAACTTTCAAAAAAATATTGTATAATATTTAATAAATACTTCGAAATATTTTCAGTTTTCATATTTAGAAAGCAAATAAAAATTATTGTAACAGCCCTATTAGACCTTCTTGTACATAAGTATGCGAATGGTTCTGCTAATTATTCATCATGTCATAGATACGTACAAGCTTTTCATTGAGAATATGTGTTCGTACTTTCAGAATAATAGTTATTTATGTATCAATTAAGGTAGGTACTGAAGTTCTACTTTTTATCATGTTAAATGTGGAATTTAGTTGCCAAGGCCGTAGGGCTGAGGAAATAAACCATATGATGATAAAAAGGAACTTCAGTGCAAAAACAGAAAATTTGTGAAAATGAAAGGAATATTTATTTTTATAGGTTATGTTGACAAATTTTTCAGCTGCTGTCAGTCACACAAACGTACGTATATTCAGTGTTGTGAATCTCTGGACATTGAAGTTATCGTAATGAACACTCAAAATTACGTGTGTTATCTCAAATCTCATCGGAATAATGTCATTCATTCTTCTTGCACATATTTCTTGTCATTTTACGTATAACTTTGTACAATAATTTTCATAAGGTTGCATTTAAATGAAATCATCGTATAATGCAGCGATTCTCAACCTAGCGTTTTCCAAACCACGCCCACATATTCGGTCATTGAATGATTCGGGCGAAACGCTTTCTGGTGCTGCGCAATTCTGTTTTTGAATATTCGGGATATCAATGATTCTGTGCATGCATTTCTGGTTTTGAATACTTTCTCCTTAATTTTTCAGTTTTAGTGTATTGTAGGATAAGAATAAATTTATCCAAATATTTTCAGAAAAATTAAATCCTTCTTTATATTGATATAATAACATATTTATGTAAATGGGGGTTAATTTCATTTTAAAAAAAAAATCTCTATTTTTGCATTCTTCTCTGAAATTAATAATACCCGAAAAAATTTATTAAGTTGATGAAATTTGCTTGAGACGCCACATCGCTGTGACTGCTATAAGATAGAAGTCGAATGATAAAGAGAGTAGAGGGAATACGTCGACAATAACAAGCGCGTGAACAGTTGCGTAGGAATCGAACATATATAAATATTCAAAAATCGTTGCATTTAGAAAAATTCTTAAATTTCCAAGTGCACTTGACACCACTCGGAATTTGTAACTTCTTTTAATTCCTTTTTTAGGTCACATATATTTTCTCGTGTATAAATCAACATTACTAGTTTTCTTTTGGTAATTTTAAAAATTCTTGTTCATACAACCATCGTTCATTGTTTCTTAATAATGACAATTTAGACCATTTTGTGACTTCACCTGCCATACTTTCTTCCAATGCTAACTTGCTATTTGCCGGATTTTATTGTCTCTTGTATTTCGTCAATTCGATGACCAACAAATTATTTAAATATGTTATCCGTAGCAGTGGCGACTCGCTAAGGTAGGCAAAAAGGCAACGCCTACCTTATACATTGTAGTAATACCAAAATGAAAAATATGTTTTGTCTACTTTTTAATAATAATAAATATTAAGTTTATATGCAATTATTATAATAATATGTCGATTCCTAACCTTTTAGAGATTGGGAATACGCCATTCCTAACTGTAATGATAATCTTTTGGGCGCGAAAAAGTAGATTTCACTTCCACCCCACAGGTTGAAAATGTTTATGTAGGGGTTGCCTAGTACTATTGTCATAGATCCTTATAATAAGGTAGGTCAAACAAATTTGAATATAGCTGTCAAAAAATATTAACTCAATGATTTATTCTGAAAATTATTGATTTAAAAAGAGGATGATTGTGAATAAAATACCTCGATGGGAGTTTCATTACAGCCTCGCGCTGTATCTCACCTCAAGGATTCGCCTCTCGGTAATACACATAAGCCCTCGGCTATAGGCTATAATGAAACATCCCACCACAGTTATAATATACTATTAAAAACATGGCATATAAAATATTTTCTCCAACATTATTTTAGGAACTACACATTCCACCACTACAAATTATGTTGGAATTAATATCATTCGAACAAACAGTGTGGCATAACTCCGTTTGGAATAATTACGCACGGCTTCCGACAAATCATTGTGTGTTCAGCGGTATATTAGCGCGGTACGTACAGCGTACAGGTCTCCGAAATATGAACTCATCTAGGTTGTTTACAAGATAACATGCGATAGCCTGATGAAAAGAGAGAAATAATACTATAATTCTAGCTAAATAATCATTTGTACAGTCGTGCAACTACTTCAATGACCGCTTGGCAAGCTTCGCTCCTCTTCGTTCGGATTCGTGCTTACGGAAGATATTGGTACATAATACTAGGCTTTATGCTTGAGACTGTATAATATAATTTCCCTTTCATTTTGTTACTGCGCATGCGTTGCTATATTGTGTATATTAAATATTACGGTTCGGATGCTATAGTAACGTCTGCTTGTTTTATTTATTTCTGAATTCGCGTTTGACGTTTTGAACAGTTTCGGAATTTTCTGTTAACTTTTACAGGTTTTTTTTTTGAGATCGTCAGAGTAATAAGTTTAGCTAAATAATAATATATTACTCAGAAAATTAACTAAATAATATTTTGTCGAGAAAAATATCAAGTGGTAGGTAATAAAGGCAAATATGAAATAACGGAGAGCTAGTTATTACCAAATAAATCTAAACAAAGATATGAATTGTGTAATAAGCAATTTATGACATGTTTAAATTAATATTGTTTGTTTCCTTAAAAAAATATATTATTCTAGTACGTAAGCTAAATTTTTCGTATCATTTCTAAATTTTGTTGGAAAAAGTACTCTGCAACATGTTTGGAATGGCTTATTCCAATACTTGTTGTAGTTGTAGAGTATACTATTATTTATTTAGTTACAAACAAGCTACAAGAGAAAATATACCCCCAAAAGCGCGTAATTGAGTAATTGAAATCGTGAAGCATACAATTACACATTCGTCGTGCACGAGAATGTGAGAGAGAAGGAGACGAAGCTATGGAGACTGTAAGAGATAGAATATAACGCTGTACTGAAAACCAATGATCTCGTAACTGTTCTGTAGATGCGCCCTAGAGAGAGAGAGAGATTGTGTTTTAACCATTAGAGAGCGACAAGTAGTGAATGGCACGTGGTAGGGTTACTAGCAGAGCTTGTGCAGTGTGTATAGAACGGGTAGTTTTCTGCGAAATTTCCAGTGTTTCATACATAAAAATCAGGATCGGACTAAATCCACCGAGATGATGAGAAATTTCTCAGTGGATCCTAGCCTTCATTTGGGCTCTTAGGCGAGACGATTTTTTAAAACTTTAATTTTATATAAAATTATTCAATATTAAATTATAAGTCATTCTTTTGTTTGTACTATATACTTTTGTTATTGTATTTTTGTAGACTAGATGGCTGACGAAGGAGAATATCATAGTTTACATTTAAAAAAGTTGCACTTGACGAGTTCTGTCACTGGTTAAATTTAATATAGGTACTTATTTCTGTTATACCCTGTATATTTAACAAAAAAATAATTACTATATATTTTTATTTATTTATACCTTATTTAAAATATTCATTTGTTGATTTCGTGCTATGCTATAAATTGTAGTAAAAAGTTACCAGTAAAACGATCTTATAAATTAATTATTTGTATGTGTACTGCAAATATGTGTTGAGTATGCATATGATACACCCAATATAATTGAGTTATATGTACTAATAAAATTTATAAATTTTTCACAATTTATATGTCAAAATTTAACACGTTGTTAAATTTAGCCATGAGTTAATTTTTTATGAAACCGCGCAATAATGTAGTAAATTTAACAAATTGTTAAAAAATTATAGTCAGCTAGAAGTCAGACACCTTCAGTAATAATTTATTTGACTCACAGTTGCTAATAAGCAGGGTTTGGAACTCATACATTCTACTGTTGAAATAGGTCAAATATGTAACTGATTACCAGAAAAGCGTACATTACTAATATTTCTTCATAAGCGCGCCTATAGCGTACACATTCATATTTTATTATTAAAACGCGTATGTACGCTTAAAAAGCGTACGGTTGGCAATTCTCGTGCTGCATCAACGAAAAAAAAGGGTAATCAATAAAAGATAAATTTAAGAAATTAAATTTTATTTATTAGTTTATTTTAAATTTTAAAGGCATACGTCTAAACAATAAACTAATACGCGTACGAGTATATAACAACTGAATAAACCTGCTATCTAGCTGCGATCTGCGCTGGTTTGCAGCTCTTTGTGAGCATAACATTGCGACCTCCGAACTTTTTCGATAGCAGACGACACCTGCCGAAGCGCGCAAATTACTTGTAGCTGAACATCGTAGTAAATCAGCGAGGTTGTGAATGTAGCTAGCGGACATACTATTCATTGATCATTTGACTAACTGTATAGCGTCATACAGCGCGTACTAAGTTGCGCCGCAGTATTCAATATAAATAAGTAATTCACTTTTTTCAAATACTAATATCTTGCATTTATCAACATTCAATACCAGATTCATATTTCTTCCAACTACATGTATTCTCTTTATCATTCTCTCAGTTGCTCCTCATTTTCAATCAAAACAACTATATCATCCACATGTAAATGTTTTTATTTACCCCGATTTTAAGAAATTAGAACCTCGTTTGCTGATCTTTTTGCGACAAAATAACTTTGGCTGCTCGCTTGCCATTATTATAACACACGTTAATACTATAGACAACAAAGTACAATTTTACACTACGAATCGCAATATAAAATAAATGCTGTGAAAAATATGTAAGACAATGTATAAAGTCGGGACGAAATACGGAGCCACCGATTGCATTATAGTTTATCTATTCACCGCTAGGTCTACTCATAGCGCCACTTCCTTATATTTCATGTCAATACTTACCGAATTTGTTTAAATTACGAATATATTCTATATTAAAAGATAAATATTTAAAATACTTACCTGAGACATATAGAAATATGTATAGTACCTATCACTAAACAAAATTTAACATTAGAACTTCAGACACTTGAGAAAAAAAATAAAATTAAACATTTTATTTTTTTAAGTATATTCTCGAAGTTTAATTTTCGATTTTTTTTTATATGATTTGTATAACATAATTCTTCAAAACATATTAAAGTTTACACAAAATTTAACGTTTAGTATAGACGAAACACATTAAAATGTATGAAAAAAGTAGGTTTTTTGTATTTTTAAAATTGTTCTCGAAGTTCAATTTTTTTTATTTTCACATATTTTATTCCCTATCCTGTTATAAATTTTTCATGCAAGTTTAATTAAAATTCAACATTTAGAACTGAAGATATTTTAAAAATAATATTTAAATTATTGTTTTGGGTCAATAAGTAGATACAAAGATTATTGAAACTATTTTATTTTCATGACAAATTGTTTCCTTTTTATTATTATATAGGAAGAGATCATATTACATTACACAATTTTAAATAAAACATGAAAAACCTATTCACTAATTTTGAATTTCGCGGGCAGGGGTATCATTTCACCTTAATAACACAGTATAAAAATACTTCAACCAGTAGCGACACTTCGCATATTTCATGATACCAAAATTTGGGTAGGCGTGGCCAGTTCTGCTGATGAGATGATGGCCGCTTGCTCGCAGCCACTTGTCTGATTGTTGTTGTTATTGTCATTTTCACGTATAAAATGAGTAGAAAAAAGAGAGGTAAAGTTATGTGTGCTATGAAAAACTGTAAAAACTTTTACAGTGTCGGTGGAATGAGTTATTTTGGATTTCCTACAGACCCAGAAAGGTAATATTTAAGTTTTACATTAATAACCAAGCTTTCATTATTTGTATTTCCTCATTAATATTTGATAAAATTGTATTGCCGTATGCACTAATTTTTATAAATACAAATTTAAAATCATCCAAAGGGAAATGGAAGCAAATTATAGTAAAACATTTATAATATTATACAAAATAAAAATATTTGTATTTATAAAATATAGTTAATAATTTTGTTTTTTAAATATTTCACAACAAAACCAGCAATATATGCTATAATATACGTACTGTATTCTGTTAGTTCTTGGGGATTTGCTTCATACATATGATCTGTAACTTCATTAATAGAAATATGTTCAAGATTTATTCTACTTTTATTTGTGGATTTATTAATAATGTCAATTGCATTAGTTTCTTGTTTTGAAGAACTTACATGCAGTATATTTATTTCTTCAAGTGGAATACAATTACCACTTTTAGTGGACTTAAGCTCCGAATGAACTAAATTTTTTTTGTACGCAGTACAAAACTGTCTGGCTGTAGGATTATTGTTGAATCCTCCTTGTGACCTTACTACCGAAAATAACATTTCCAGGTGATCTTGATTTAATTTGTATGTTGGTATATACATTAATAAGGATTTTTCAACAATTACATCAGCATACATTTTTTTAATACTATTAATACAACATAAAAATCCTAAAAAACCAACTTTTCGATTTGAGTACCCTCAGATAATTTTAAATTGTTTATATAACTTTCTGTTGATTCCAAAGTAGTCAAAACACTAGCAATATTTTGTTGACAAATGGCTTTCTTGAAGCCAAATTGATTCAGATTTTTACTATTTAAAATATCAAATAAATTATTGAAAATATTTATAAATTCTACCGTTCCTTCACAGTTTTGAAATTCAGCCAATTTCAGATGGTTACAACAAAACTCAAGTGCAATTGCTGTTGATTTACTTAACAACTGTGCTGCTAAACGGACCTTCATAATTTGTTTCTTGAAATTTATATGCACTTTCTTCAATCGATTTGCCAAATTCAATCCTTCACTATCTTGTAGTTCTTGCAACAAAACAATGAAATTCCAGTCAATTTTACGATTATTTAGATAATCGAAGAATACTTTTTTGTCCCCAAATGCGTTGCGTACATTTTTAAGCATGTGACACGGATCTGGGTACAAGTACACATTTTCTTTGGAATCTGGATGATTAAACCACGATACTGATCCATTAATATGACATCCCATCTTCGACATCATTGTTATATTTGACGCCGCTCCATCAAATGTAATAGAAATAATGCGAAGTCCAGCTTCATAACATTTAGACAAACATATATTAATTAAATTACATCGCTGATCTGCATTAACACCATCCACCAGAAAATAAGCGACAGGAATTTTCCATGCTTCATTGATGCAAACAATCATAAAGACGAGAGCGTCCTTAGCTTCAGACATTGATTCTTCGTCGTTTTCTACACCAAAATCTACATATCCATGGTACTTTTTCCCATCAAATTCAATCGTACGTCGTATCGACATTTCGTCTATACAAAGACTTGCTAACAAAGGTCTATCTGAATACTCACAACGGATCTTAATAGCACGAAATGCTTCTGCTGTGAATCCTGGGGCACCATCAATCGAACTATACCACTTGGAAATGCTCTTAGGGTGAGGAAGACAAGAATTAAATGCAGTACGCACATATTTGTAAGCAGCTGGTGAATAATAATGCAATGTTACTGCGAATTTTCTTAATTCTGCACTATACTGACGAGAAAGTTTAGAATCTCCACTTTTGCCAAGTTGTCGCTTTAAAATGTCCGAATTTGGACTCCCAATATTCTTTAAAACTTGTAGTTGTTCATCTTGCAACAAATTTTGGCTTTTTATACTTTTTAACACAGAAGATAATGTCGCTATTCTTCTTAAATTTCTTCGTTTTGTTTGCTGTAGCTGGTTAACTTTTTTTCTGTATTTACTTTTTAAATTTTTTATTTGCCTAAGTAACGAAGCTTTGGCAGGGGATATATCACGGTGCATTCTTCGAGCTGGCGAAAAAGATGTAGTTCGTGACATCATTCTAAGCACAGATGATTTTTGTTGTGGTACTGGTAATAATGTGCTTGTCAATGTACTTGTACTTTCACTAATATTTAGCGTTTGAGGAACATCATCATCTGCAGTGGAAGTTTCTGTGGAGGTATTCACATCAATTTTTGTTACTATGGGCGTTATTCCACTGATTGTGCTAAGTTCTCGCCTTTTTAGTTTCCGGCGTGGAGTTTTAACTGTCTGCAATTATAAATTAAATTAGTTTAATAATTAACTGTGTTCAAAATTAAAGAAATGAATCACTATATTTTTACCAATTTTCCTAAATTTGCTCACCGTTTGCAAATATGAAGGATATGATGGAAATATTGAAGGCACAGCGAAATCCCTTAATCTTACACACGACAAAGATGTTCTGTCAAAACAATCTTCTGTGAAATGTTCGGAACACAGAATACTGGTATCTGTCGGCTCCCAGCCAACTCTTCTTATCACTTTTACCCAATTTGCTCGCCTTTCCGGGTGTTTTGGAAATCTAAATTTAAACAACAGACATTTTGCTAATTACACGATATATGTTAATAAAATATAACTTACTTGTGATATGTAATTACAGCTCTTTTTTCTTTTTGTTTAGCACTTTTTCTCGATGATCTATTACTGCATCCAAACGCACAACACGCCGGCATATTTGAGAATAAAGTATTTATCAAATTAAAGTTACTAATAATAACAAAAGATACAGGGTGCTATTCTTGTGTCAACGTTAAAACTTAAAGGTGATCGTTAGCGCAGTTTAGAGTTGAACTCTAAAAAATTGTATTCTAGTGTCAGTTTTTACCGCCGCTAACGCTAGAGGTCACCTCTAAACTTGAAGGTGCTATTGGGTAACTTTAATTCGTTTAAACGCTAACAAGATGGCGGATGAACATGGTGAGTGCGCCGAAATTCAAGATGTTAGAGAGGTTTTAGATGTAAATAGCGGAAGAATTAGAGTTGAACGTGAAAGAACAAATCCTTTTCAACAGTTTGATGATGAAGAATTTAGACGAAGATACAGATTGCGAAAAGAAACTGTCAATTTTAATTGATCTGGTTACGGAAGAACTGGAATCCATTTCGCAGCAAGAAAGAAATATTATGAAGTAATATTAACTACAAGCTTTAAATAGCACTTAGATTTTTTACGAAAGGGTGCTACCAAGTTGAACTAGGTACGTAAAATTCATAAATTTTATACACTACCTAACCTTAAAATTGAATACGACTTATTACTTAATACAAAGAGTAAAAACGGTACATTTAAAAACCTTTTACTAAGTTTTTTTTTTGTAATAATACACTACATTTCAGGAGATCTGCATGGCGTAAGTCAACCTACGGTGTCCAGAATCATAGCTAGGGTATCAAGCTCCTTCGAAGCAGTTTTGCACAGATTTGTGAAGTTCCCAGAGCGAATGCAAGAGCTGAAGCTGGAATTCTATAGCATTGCTGGTTTTCCTAAGGTCGTTGGATGTGTGGATTGTACCCATGTACGAATTAAAAACCCCGACAAAGAAAACCCAATGAAGCCGCGGATCGTTCCCTTTATTTTCCAATACAGCACGATGTTCTTTTACAAATTGTACTACAATTATTTTCTCCTCTTCCTCAATTTTTTTTTCTATTTCTTTTCTCTTTACTCATTCCCTGATTATAATAATTTAAGTATGTATGAGATTACAATAAATAAAAATTAATCTTAAAATTGTTCATTTTATATTATCTATAATTATTTATTGCCAACCTGCTAATTTATTAAAGTATATTAATACCTGTATATTAACAAACTAAATACTTGCTGTATTTATGTTTATTTGATCAAATTATTATTTAATAATATTATGAATTATGATTTTATACTTCGCAACTTATAAGTTTTGACAGATAATACAGTGTTGCCAAGTATTGTTTTGCTTAAAGGTCACTGTTAGCTAGCGTAGCTCATTTACCGACAGTAGAATAACATCAACTCTAAACACTAAAGCTCACCTTTAGCTAGAGATCGTCTCTAAGCTATTTTAACGTTGACACAAGAATAGCACTGACAATGTTTCCAATAAAAGTATAGCTCTTAACAAACAAATAAAGTCACAGGAAAGACACGAACTGACACAAACACGCTACGTTCAATGCACGATAACTATGTTCACAACTATGTTTTGGTTCATCCCAATATGGCGGCCAAACAACTACATGCGATCCCCGCGTGCCATCAAGCACATAGATTAGCACTCCCTCTACCTACTTCTATAACTCAATGCTCGGACCTACTAATATTGAGGAAAGCACGCGCTGATTGGACTGTCAGGGCCCGAACCACCGAACTAAGCAACATGCCGCCTTGACAGTTTTATTGTTTTAATATTGAGTGCGCACTCCTGATCCTCCTTGATTGGGATGTAAATTCTGCCCTTTGATTAGTCACAATCTTGGTCACAATGCAAACCTAGTTTACAAAAACGAAAAAATTACCTGTTAGTTGTCAGTTATCAAATAAAATATACAGAATTGAATAATGTTTAACCATGTTTTGTTGTAATTTTTAATATTCAGATCTTGTACATTTCTACAGATAAAAATATTTATTATTGACAAAGTTTGGTTTCACGAATGTAAATAATTTATTTAATGCATGTAAAAACGGTCGGCTCTCAAGCGCGATCTACTATTTTCTTTGGTGAAATGAAGTATAGAGGTTATGTTCATAAATCTGGAATTTACATGAAGCAGGGGGGTGAAACTGAATTCAGAAACGTGATAACAATAAGTTTTCAATCTAGTAGCGTTTGGAAATACTTCCTGACCCTTTCATAGATGTCATAAGTAGTACAGTTTTTACAGTGATTCTCAAACTTTAATGTCTAAATACTATAAAAAGGTAACATAATGTTTGAGAACTGCTGTAAATTTCCCACAATTCTCTATTGCATCGTTAGAAATACTTTGACATTTAAAACTATTATTTGTGAATTGGTATCTTTATAGCAATACAGTACTTTACCATACAATATATTTTCGGTAAGTATATTATCATTCATATTAGCATTATTATACGGGGGGTGATATAAAAACTTAATGACAAATTAATAATGTTTCAGAAAAAAGATCACATGAAATATTTATAACTTCTGTGTAGTGAAAGACATTCCTGCAGAAGAAGTTGATAGTGCCGAGTAGAAGAAATGGTGTGTATAAGTGGACTAGGAGAATGTACATCATGGCGGTGCTAGTTTGGTTGTAGACCAGCAAAGTATCACGATTCTTTGGTAAAATGACGTAAAGCTTCATAAGATTCAGCAGAGAATGTTGGAATAGTATGGTGTTGCCAGTTTTAATAAAAAAAGAGTGTAAAATAGAATAATTAGTTAAGAAGTGGACGACCATCGATGACGAGTCAAAGAAACAGTGCATTTCTGGCAGACATAAATTAACATCCCTTTTTTTAAATCAAAATATCTCTTGTAATAATAATATTTCAAATTTTTGGTTCCTTGAGTAGTATGAGCTTAAATTTTAGTAGTTGTTGCCGTGTAGTTTGTGATTTGTAATTATTTATTAGATTTAAATAGTGTAATGTATACATTTTTAAATAAAGACATTAAAATATTAATTATTTTATATAGTGCAAGATATATTTCACATTTCTTGATAATGTCTTTAATAAATTATCTATTTTCGATAGATTTTTTATTATTAACATTATGAAGAAATAAAATTTAAAGTTTAGAACAATTCTAAATGAATTTATATTTCCCGCCACCTTGTCGGCTGTCAAATTTAGTTCTCTGACCTTTTCATAGATGGCACTAAACTTGTTATCACGGTTTATAAGGGAGATACCCAATCTTCTACTATATATTTTCCTTAATGTATGACATGAAGTTTTCTCTAGTCATTTGACATTGACATACGCTCATAGCAAATGACATGTGAGTACATAAATTATGCATTTTATTTCAAAATATTTATTAATTTTGAACAGTATGTGTGTAGATCTTTAGGAATTTGTCTAATTAGAAGCATTTATTTGTTCGTTACCCACTTATAGGAATAAAATATTCTCTCATGGTTTAATGCATGATTAGTACATAGTACATTCTTTAAAAATGAATAAAAAACAATTCGTGAAATATTATGTTTTATATTTATTATTCTTTATCATTTTCGTTACAAGATTTTTTGTATTTTGAACTTACAGGTATTTTAATATGTCGAAGAAGAGGATTAAGAATAGTTTCATGTCTGGGAACTACTTTGCAAATATGACAAATAGTGTATGGTCCTTCCTTAGAATTATCCTGCATAATTTTATTTTGCACACCAATTTTACTAAGCTTCAATTTGTACATCCTTCCTATATAATTGTTGTTCAATCGCAAATAAGGAGAAAATTGTGAAAAATAACTTACAGATTTCTCCAATGCGATTTCTGGTTTATTATGTGCAGTGTTTCTGTTTTCCATAATGGAATGTGTAGGGTTGTGTTTTCTATAACTTGGTGACGCAAATCGTGAATATGTACTAAAATACTTATTTTTTGATACATAAGTTCCATATTTTCTTTTACTTCTATAAAAAACTGTAGAGTAGGAAGAACATTTACATGGATTACATTTACAGTCTCCATCTTCAGATTTATCCTTTTTTTCTTTTGAACATGAGGGTGGTGGCAGTTTCGAACGTCTTTTTTTAGATTTACCTTTCTTTCCCTTCTTTCCCTTCTTTCCCTTTTTTCCTTTCTTCCCTTTTTTTGAACAACTTGGTGGGACTAGTTTTATGCGTGATCCTTTCTTTTTCTTTGATTTTCCTGATTTACTTTTCTTTGTTTTATCTTTCTTTTTATAAGTACTTACGCAAACTGGAGATTTCTTTTTCTTACCAGATTTTCCTTTCTTTGATTTCTTCTTCTTTTTATAAACACTTACGCAAGGAGATTTCTTTTTCTTGCCAGACTTACTTTTCTTCTTAGCTAAAAGTTCTGCTTTTGTTGTAGAACTATATGCGCGTATAGTGCTAATTTTAAATTTTGATGCATAGTTTAATGTAGGTTCATAAGATGATGCCTTTCTTTGTACCATTTTATTTCTAGGCACATTATACATAGCAGCAGTTTCTAATGGTTTTATTTTAGTTTTTGAAGTTACACACGTTTTTGATGTTTTCATTTCACAAGATGAAGCCTTCTTTTGTATCATTTCATTTTTAGGCACATTGTATATTATTGCACTGTCTGGTAGTTTTCGTTTAGACTTTTCTGATGAATTAGTGACAATGCATTTTTTTGTTAGAACAGCTGGGTTGGAATGCTCTTTTGTTACAATTTGTGATTGTTTCGGTACTTTAGCTATAATTATTGCACTTTTTGATTGTTTATGTTTCTGTAGTTTTCTTGGTACTTTGTAAAATTTCTTGATTTTAGTAGAAATTACTTTCACTTCAGGCTTATATTCGCATGGAGGAGGTGACAGAGGACATCTTGCTTCATCGAATGCATGTATTTCAATAGGCATGGAGTTCGTAACATTAATTTTGATGTAACTACAACGAGGTTCACGGATTTCTAAACCTGCTGCGGCAGCTGCTTTATGGGCTTTTAGTTCGAGTTCCCTTTGTATACATTCATGTAAAGTTGGAGCATCGAGCCTTGGCTGGAAATACTCGCATATTTTTTCCCAAATGGTTTTAGAATCACTTTGTGGTACGCATGTCGCTTCAATAAAATTGCATGCAGTAAGATCGGATGCTTCGCATGCGGAATATTTAAGAATAGGAGAATTTGTATTTGGTTCCCGTATACTTGCTTGACTTTTTCCTTTCATTATTTTGGATCCAGAACTTCCCCCGCCAAATTTGGTTTTTGGTGGTTTTCGTTTTTTATTACACGTTTTTGGTTTACTACATCCAGCACCACATTTTGGATTTGGAACATTACTCTTCTTAACGCATTTGGGATCTTTGCAGCATCCTTCTTGAACACACTCTTCTTTACAGGGATCTGGTTCGGAGCATTTTGATGGTGGTTTAGAAGATTTAGCTTTGATGCTTGATTTTTTGGATTTTTCACAAAACGAACTTGGTCCAAACGCAACACTTTTCTTACTTTTAGGGCCACTAGCTGATTTTAAAGATGATGCTAGCTTACTGCATTTGGATTTAGGTTTTGGCTTTTTCCTTTTCTTAACACAACATTTTTTGTCTTCTTTTGATTTTTTCCCTGGCTTCTTACATTTATCACTTTTTTTTATTCTTTTTAATTTTGTTTTCTTGCATTTTGCTCTTCTCGAAGCCCATGTCGGTATAACAATTTCTTCACACGTATGGTCTTCATTTACATCTTTTACTTTAGTTCCACATCTAACACTTCTATCCACTTTTCCACTTCTCTTACCTTTACTATCACTACATTCTTTTTCTGATTTTGGTTTTGTGTAATCAACGTGTTGGTCTTTATAATGCTTCTCAACTAATCTACATTCATCAAGTTCTACTTCTGGAAATTGTGGACATCGATCTGAAAAGCTTTTATAAGGCGCGTCTAATTTTTTACAGCATACTTCTTTCATTCCCTCACAGTGTGGACGAGCCCTAGGTTTACAAGGACATACTTTGAATTGAGTGCAAGGATTTTTCCAATTATCTAACTCATCTGGTAATGGTTCAGGATCCGGTTTTTTTTCAGCTAAACATTTTCTCTCTTTTTCAGGATCAACGTGAATGATTTTTGGTGGTGGAGGAGTTATAGTAAGAATAGGGACACTTTTTTGGTTTTTTGGTTGTAACATGAATTCATTATAATTAAGACATTCTGATGGCGGGTCTTCATAAAAGGCATCAAAACAATCACTGTAAGCTCCATAAGGTGCTTCTATTTTTTTACATGGTTTGTATACGTATTCAGGGCAAATGTACCGAGTACGTTTTTTACAGTATTTCAATCTCTTGAATGCTGGACACGTTGGAGGACATTTTGGTTTTTTAGGCTTGCAGCTACAATTTGGTTTCTTACATTTATCTCGTGGTGGTTTATTACAACTTTCTTCAGGATCACATTTAGGTCTTACGTCACAACGATTCTTTTCTTTTGGACAATATCCTTTTTTCCCAATTGGATGTTCCCTTTTAGGACATTGTGTTTCCCCCAGTTTATTTTTACCAGATTTCTTTTTAGATTTTTTTGACGATTTTTTTCCATACATACGTACTTTCTCACGTAATATTTTATATCTGTAAGAGCGTATAGGGTAAGTAATTCTGTTTCTTGGTGCTACAAGTGTGCTGTAATGTCGGCAATGATCGTTAGAGTTAAAAGATGGTAATATTTTCTTCTTAGGTTTCCAACATACAACGTCATCCATTCTTGGTGGACAGAGGTCACATAGATCTTCACATTTTATTGGAGGCCTATCCAGCGATGATGGGTCATATTTCCTTTTTGGTCTTTTTAATTCTGGTGCGTATTTAGGTGTTTGTATACATGGTTTACAATCTTTTATTGTAGGTAACTCTGGTAGTTGTTTTGGCGCCACCTTGTATCCTACAACATCATCCATACGTGGTGGAGCATCTTCACAAAACTCTATACATGGTGGATGACTCCATTTCATTTTGCTAGGATCATATCTTCTCTTTGGACGACATAATTCTGGAGCATATTTTGGTGGAAGATTCAAACATGGCAAACAACCTCCTTTCGGAAGGTTTGGTAATTCTTTTTCTTTTATTGTATATTTTAGAACATCATCCATACGTGGAGGATCGATATTGCAGGTATCTTTTGGGCATTTACGGTTTTGTTCTAATTTTAATGGATCATACAACATTTTTGGTTTTTGTAATTTTGGAGCTTTTGTTGGTAGAAATGCGAGACAAGGTTTACAGGTGTCTGATGATAAATATTTTTTTAACTTCTTTTTAATTATTTTGTATCCTGTAACATCATCAGATCTACGTGGATGAATATCACACCCATTTAGACAATCTGAATGTGCCCATTTCATCTTCAAATCGTCATATAATTTTTGAGGTCTCGTTAGTGCTGGGCATATAGTAGGTATATTTATACAAGGTGTACAATTATCCACCTCTGGTAATTTCGGTAATTTCTTTTTTGTAACTTTTAAACCAACAACATCATCCATTCGTTTTGGATGAGCATCACATCCTTCGTCAGGACATTCATGTTTCCACTTCATTTCTTTGTCGTCATATTTTTTTGCTGGACGTTTCAGTTTTGGAGCTTTAGTAGGCATAAGTGGAATACATCGCTCGCATTTCGAAATTATTTTCGGTAAACATCTAGGTGTAACTTTATAACCAAGAACGTCATCCATTCGTGGCGCTACATCATCACAAAAATCTTTACATGGTGGATGAACCCATTTTAGTTCATTGGGATCAAACAATCTTCGCGGACGTTTTAATTTAGGAGCATATTTTGGTGGACTCAAACACGGTACACAGTTATCGTTTTGTGGAAGTTCTGGTAATTTTTTCATTTCAACTTTGTAGCAAATATCATCCATTCGAACCGCATCTTCACAGGGTTCCACACATGGCGGATGTTTCCATTTCATTTTAGAAGGGTCGTATTTTCTTTTTGGACGACGTAATTTTGGAGCACCTTTTGGTGGATAATTTAAACATGGCATGCACTGAGTAGCTTTTGGAAGTTTAGGTAAACATTTCGGTGTAACTGTATATCCGAGGATGTCATCCATTCGTTCAGCATCTACACAAAAATCTGTGCAAGGTGGGTGCTTCCATGTCATCAGGGATGGATCATATTTTTTACGAAGACGTACTAATTTTGGAGCTTTTGTCGGTTTAAATGCCAAACAGGGTTTGCATTCATCAGAAACAAGTTTAGGTAATTTTTTACATTTTACTGTATATCCTCTTATATCATCCATTCTTTGAACATCGTCACAAATGTTTTTTGGACATACATGTTTTTTTTCCAATTTTGAAGCATCATACTCTGGTTTAAGACGAGGTAGACCAGGATTTTTCACAGGTACTAATATAGGATTTATACAATGTTGACATTCTTCACGAGTTGTTTGACGAAAGGCTAACTTTCTTACACATTTTCTTGGGCGATAACATTTATTTAATTTTCTTACTTTCTTTCTATTTTCTAAGTTCGTACTTCTATCATAAATATAATTTTGTGCTTGACTTGAATGACTTGATGAAACATTACGCTTAGCTGTTGAACGGGTTGCATGTTCATTATTATTTGAATCCACTAATGAGATAAAATTTCTTGTTTGTGTTGTATTTCGTAGTTCTATGGATGGAAGTAATTTGGGCAGACATTTTGATTGCTACAAATAGAACAAAATATGAATATTTGAACGTTTTTTTATGTTAAATTATTAACTTACTTTAAATATATTACAAAAAATTTGGAAAGGGAGCCTAAACGTCATGATGAAAATGATAATGAATGAACAAATGAATAATGAAATGAATTATGGTATAGTGATCTGTGAAAAATAGAAAAAAAAACATTTATATCAGAACTTATAATACAATTAAAATGATACAATCTTTTAGTTTATGCTCTGTATTTTAATTTAATACCCAACTTTTCGGCAGCATGGACTGGTGCCTTCTTCAGGGAAAATACAAAAGAGGCTGAAGAAGTTCAAGTAAAGACGGCTAAGATTTTGAAAAAGTTACGGCCACCAAAGAATAACCTACCGAAGAATGAACTTAGAGAATTACGAAATAATGAAGATTTGATTATATTACCAACAGATAAAGAGAAAGCAACTGTGATCATGAATAAAGATGATTCTATTCGAAAAGCCAACCTTATATTAGAAGATTCTGCTTACCTAAAAGTGAAGAAGAATCCCTTAAGCACGATTAAATATTAAACAACTAAATTATTGAAACAATCAAGCTTAGATAAATATATTATCAAGAAACTTATCCCTCAAGACTCATATATTCCAAACCAAGATTTTATAGCTTACAAAGTACATAAGAAAGATATACCACTACGCCCGATTGTGAATTGTATTAATTCTTGCACATATGATTTATCTAAATATTTAGATAATCTCATAAGATCATACATTGAAAATTCATCATCCTATGTCAAGAATTCCAAACATTGTATTGAAATATCAATCAGAAGATCATCTAGTGAGCTTCGATGTTGCGTCATTATTTACGAAGATCTGCATTAGAGACACTCTGAAGTTTTTTGAGAAATTTGTTTTAGAAGATATTGTGAAACTTTTTCGACATTGTTTAACGTCAAGCTTCTTCGTTTGCAACAATGAATTCTACAAACAAGTTGATGATGTTGCAATGGGTAATCCTCTGTCTCCTTTCATAGCTAATTTTTATATGGAGTTCTTTGAATAATTGGCTTTGCATTCTATTACGAGAAGAAAAAAAAGAAGAAGAATAGATTATTGTTTATAAGAAACTACATTGCTTTAACAATTTTATTGAATGAAATATTTAAATTTAAGTAACATAGAGAGGAAAAGTTTATTGCTTCTTTCTAGAAATTGTTGTACTTTGAAACAGCCAGACGATTCATATCATTTTGAATTAATTTGCTCAAGTGTCTTTCACAAAGAATTTCTTCCTTTTTACTTCTCGTTATAAGAGAGGTATTGTATTCATGCTAAAAATCGCATATCCAGATATTAATGATTAAGTACGTTTTAAGATCCCTACAATGTGATTTTAATATTTTTACGATGATGTCTGTGTATGTGGGTGTGTGTGTGTGTATGGATGTATGTGTGTGAGTCGGTTGGAAGGACGATTTCTCAAAAACTATAATACTTAATATCTGTTTAACTACGTATTTTTCAATCGGACATTACTGGGAAGAGCTGAAAAGGTTTTGGTAATAATTGGACAACCGGAGTAGCAGATTCTTAAAAAAATCTTCTATATATTATTTTTTGAAAAATTTTGTTTTTGCTTATTAAAGAAGAGTAAATTCTCTATCTGATACATATAAATATTTTATTATATCTTTTATAGATTTAGAGATAAAGAAATATAAGGTACATAATAATCTGTTGTAATAAATCTCACAACCCAAATAATGTCATGGAAACCAATTGAAATATTAAAGGGTTTGTAACTGACAGATAAATGTCAGTGTCAAAAATCCAGAGACATTACTGAAGTTTTTTTTTTTCTGGGAAGTACATACATTATATTATTTCTTATTGTATTAATAGTTAAATATTTAAAATTATAGATATATTACATATACCTTTCAAAAATACTGTCAATCCCGACAATGAATTGGAAACATTTCGAAAAATTAGAAGAAGACAAAATTTCTTCATAGAATGAATTTAAAATTTAAAAAAATAAATAGATTAAGTAGAATTTTAGGTGTAGAGTGAAGGCATACAACAAATGTTAAATACAAGAGGGAGCGAGCAGTCATGTCACTTTGTTGGCCTTGACAAGCAGATATGGGGGACCGTGACAGAATGATAGCTAGTAATTATGTACATAGATGTCAAATATCATAATTTTTCATTCTAAATTTAGTGATTTTCCAATTCCATGTGGTTTATTTTCCTCGACAAGTAAAGTAAATTCCACACTTCTGATGACAAATTAACTATATGAATTTAGAAAATCTTAAAGTTTTTAATGAAAAATTCTGACATTTGACATCTATGTACATAATTACTAATTGTCATTCTGACACGGGTCCCCATATCTGCTTGTCAAGACCAACAATGTCACATGAATGCTCGCAGCCCTATACTTATGTAACCAAAAACGGAAGTGGCTAGAGGTATTATACTGGCCACAACACATTTTTTTAGTAATATTTTGGGCTTACAAATATTTTTCGAAATCAAGATCAGAGAAAAGTGATTGAAACAGAGAGACCCTGTTAAATTCCACTCTATTCTTAAGACTTTTATATAAGAAAATTAATGTTAAATGATTTTTCTTACATGCGACTCTTCTAGAATTAGAATTTTGCGCAACGCTATTAAAATCAGAATTCACGTACTGCGATTAATGTATGTAGCAATATAGCTACTACTTCACGCATTGGAATAGAAAAAATATATTTATCTTTATTTAATTCTTCAACTATTCGATTAAAACTGTAGATAGCGAAAACTTTAGTACTTATCTATATTTTCTCAAATTCGTGTTGACTGTAGTGCACAAAACACACAACAATGTTTTTGCGCATGTGTGAAGTATTTAGTATTTAAAGTATTTAAGTTATTTTAAATACTTTAGATACTTTAACGCCGAAAAAGTTTTTTAAGTACTTTTTATGAAAAAATCTGATGTGGCCAGCACATAACCTCTCGCCGTATATTTTACCTGGCTGTATGCATAAAGCAAAGATTATTTTTATAAATACAAATAATATATTCATATAAATCTATGACGTATAAACTTCTTTATTATTCAATAATAGCATGTCTCAACATGAAGATATTTTACCATAAATTATGTTACAATAAATTACAAAGTAGAGTTTACCATATATAAATATTAGGCTGGTAACAGCAATTTTCAATTCGAACAACTTTGTTTACTTTCTCTTCATATTCTTCTAGTAAAAACATTAATTTTGGGCGGTCTAAAATGTATATATCTGGATTGTGCATCTATTCTTATATATCTTCTTTTACATTTTATTTTTTCATACTTGTTATATCTAAATAACCTTAATTCCCTTTAATAAAGTGACGGATAGATTGCACTCCGATTTTGTCAATATTTACAACTTACTTGAGAAGAATTTGATAGCTTTTTCGCAATTCAAAGTTACTCTAGTCTACAGTACTGGTGTACATTGTCCCATAATGTTTGAAACAAATTTAAGTCCTTCAACCTAGACTTGTCATCTCCATAATAGTCACAGATCAAGAACTAAGGGATTCTCCAAGTACATTTTTAATTCATTACTCATTATTTCTGACACTGACATTTATCTGTCAGTTACAAATAATTTAAATTATCAACTATTTTTCATGGCATTCTTTCGGCTGTCAAATTTATTACAACAGATTATTTTATATATTATACTTCTTTTATCTCTAAATCTATGGAATATATAATAAAATATTTAAATGTATCAGATAGAGAATTTAATTTTCTTTAATATTACCACGAAAAATTTTCAAAAAATAATATTTAGAAGATTTTTTTTCAAGAATCTTCTACTTCCGGTTGTCCAATTATTACCAAAACCTTTTCAGATCTTCCCATTAATGTCCGATTGGGAAATACGTTGTTAAACAAATTTTAAGTCTTATAGTTTTTGAGTAACCGTCCTTCCAACATCCCACACACACACATACACACACACACACACACATCCACACACACACACACACAGACATCATCGTAAAAATGTTAAAATCGGATTGTAGGGACCTTAAAACGTGCTTATTCAATAAAATCTGGATATGCGATTTTTAGCATGAATGCAATACCTCTCTTAGCGAGAGGTAAAAAAGCATTTTAAGTATAGTACTATATACTACTTATTTTAAGTAAAGTACTCAAGTAACACAAATGACTTAAAATCGACGTTACTGTGACGTCCTAATTTACGTCACATAGACGTCTTGAGGACGTCTCAGCGTGGAGCTGTACAACGACATTTTAAGACGTTGTTTAGACGTCATTTTAAGACGTTGTTTAGACGTCATTATAAGACGTTGTATCAACGTCATTATTAGACGTTGTTTCGTCGTCGTAGTAATACGTTGTATCGACGTCTTTTTAATAGTTTCGACGTCATTTTAGGGCATTGTTTCGACGTAATTTTTATGGTATAAACATAAATGATGGTAGGAAAAATAAATAATTTCATTCTAGTTTTATTTATACTGTATAATATAAAAAAATAATTAAAAAATATTAATGCAAAACAATATATCAACAATAGATATTAAAGATAAAAAGTATTTAAAAAAAATACTTTTACCATATATTCCAGGGGTCATTACGATCAAAAAATGTTATGTGACCTATAGTTGAATTCCTCTTTGTTTCGGAGATATCGAAGAAATTAAGAAACAAAATGATAAAAGAAAATTTATTCATCAATGGATAGCTAATTAACACAAAATTACAACAACTGTTCAAAATGAGAACCGCCATTTTCTAAACATACAGCTATCCTTCGAGTCATAGAATGTTGCCAGTTAATTACTGCCAATTCATTCTTTAGAGAATTAGTAGCTTCAACTATACGGTCAGTCAACTCTTGCATTAGTAAAATGCGGCATAATAGCTTAAATTAATAAGACAGCACAAAAATCATTCAGCATTAACTACGATAGTAAACACGTCATTAAACTGTTTTTTTTTTTGTTAAACAAATCCGTCAAGGCTAACTCAATTATCATTTTTTTTTTAATTTCTTCGATATCTCCGAAACAAAGAGGAATTCAACTATAGGTCATATAACATTTTTTGATCGTAATGACCCCTGGAATATATGGTAAAAGTTTGTCGGTCGAGTCGTGGAACACCCTGTATATAAATATTGTAAGAAATTACAAAATAACGAAAAAAGTTTCGTACAATTTGGGCATTATGTGCAGGAGCACCGTCATGTTGAAACCATGGTCTTCAATGTTTAATAATCTGATCGCAAGTATGACTTCATTTTCCAATAAATACAAATAATTTTGAGCAGTAATATTCCCGTTAATAAAAAATGCCCCAATAATGTGGGTTCCTATTATGCCAGTCCAAACATTAACTTTCTCGGGTCGTTGAGTCCTCGTACTATGATACAAATGTAGATTTTTCCTGGACTAATACCGACAATTTTGTGAATTTACCTCGCCATGTAAATAAAAAATTGCTTCATCTGTAAAAAGTATATTTTGCAGCAAATCTGAATTAACGTTTTCAAACATTCTTTCACAAAAATTTATTGTTCGTCCCGTGTCGTCCACAACTAACTCCTGGTGATTTTGGAACTGGTATGATCTGTAATGTTCCTTTTTAAATAGCCTATGTACAATAGCTTTGCTTACAGCTGTAGCTTGCCCAATCTCTCTTAATGTTAATGTTGTTATTTTGTATTAAAGTCAGAATTGCTTGTGTTTTCTGTGTAGTTAATATATTACAGGATCTATTCCTTCGGTTATGTGCGACCATTTCCTCGCCATTGTAAAATTGTTACTGGATTTGGTGTTGGCCTGTCAGGAAATGAAGTGCGGAACAAGTCCGACACTTGCCTTAAACTTGGATTCAAATTCGAATAATACCACGTAATTATCTGCACCTTCTCTTCCACAGTATAAACCATTGTATTTCAAAATGGATTTTTTTTGACACTGACAGAGTAGTAGACAAATGTCAAAATTGTCCCCTATGTTTTATTTTAAATGAGACAGGCAAATAAATACATTGCTGTCAATCAAATCGTAACCATGGATATGACAAATCCCATGTTTCATGTTAAAAAATACTCACGGTATGTGTATATGGTTATTAATATACTTTCTACTAATTTATATGAAACCCTATATGAAGACATTGCAAATTCTTTGAAAAGTATATTATTACTATTAGGATTCAGAAAAAATAATAAATTATAACTTAAGGTAGTATACGTGCGAATTACGATTCGTGAGAATGTTTTGAAATTTTAACTGCATGCACAGAACATTAATATCTACACATTGTCTTAATTTCAAATCGATTGACCGTCTCAAATTTGAGATAAATGCAATTAAAGATAGCACTTTTTGTACATGTTTCCTATATCAGGCCACAATAAGTGACATATTTTTCACTGTAGCTTCAAAACGGTATGTGACATTTTATTGAAAAACATCTCAGCTTATATAAATGATAAATATTAAAATAAAAAATGTTTTTTTGACCGTTTTGTTTAAGAGATATGGCTTAAGAAAGCACGAAAATTTTCACTTTTACAGGATAGGAAGGGATAAAGGGGAAACGACCTGGCAACGCTGTAGATACAGGCTCAGGCAGTGAATGTGTGTACGTGTTGAACCCTTCATTTTTTCACCGATTATTTAGAATTAATATTACTTTTATCATTATTTGCAAAGTTATTTTATCGTGGTTATCATCATTTTGCATAAGGTGGCTATGTAAAAACAAATTTAAATGACTATTGCCTATTAATTTTCAATAAAATCATACAGCAAAAATTGTTTATTACATAAATTATTATGTACTCGTTTTACAACAATTAGATTAAACTTGTAATTTTTCCAGTAAATTTGAATATTTTTTTATGACCATGACCATGGAATTTTTGTTTAGTTTTAAATACAGAGGAAAGTGAATTAATAAAATATGTTCGATGGGATAACATACTTACATACATACATACATAAAATCACGCGTGTCCCACTTAGTGGGTTCGCACAAACCCGATAACAATAAGAACAACATCAACATCATACAACAAATCCTTACATATTAAAGTGACCGATTTTCGGTAGCGAAATACCGCATCCGGATCACAATAATAGTTAGGAAACAATCATCCTTCGCCACACATTCCTATCTAAGCAGACTTCTTTCGCCTCGGCCACACTCATAATCGCATTCACACATGCTCTTCTTCTCTTCATACTTGGAAATTCTCTAAATATTTTATATTAAGCAATACTTTAAATTTATTTTGTAGATAGGTTTAAATATACAAATTATAGTTAGCATGATTGCTAAACTTATGTAAGAGTTCATACATGAAGCGGTCGGAAGCGAATGTGTTTTCAAGAACATTTTGTTTAATGAATTGTTCTTTATATCTTACTCTATTTGCCATATTCGCGGCTTTCATATTCAACTATCTGTATGAGATGTTGCCATACCGTCAAACAGGTTAGTGCGCATGAGTCAGCATACGCACGTACAGTATCATACAAAAGTGTTTTCTGAAGTTGGGAGAAAAACACTACTTATGCATTCTAAACATTTTTTTTCACTGTTAAATAGTAATATGATAAAGCTATGTTATCTAACATGTATATTATTGACATACACTACAAATAATGCATCTTTATTGTATTGACACTAGACTTAATTTTTGCAAAAATTGTAGCACGCATACTACCTTAAGTAAAAGTCCAAAGTACGTCGTACGTCCCAACGCGCATGACAAGTTCCATTTGTAACCTGTTGTTACACCCACAACGCAGATAAACTATCCACTCCATTTAAGGGTATATTCCAAAAATAAAATATAAAAACCGAAACCACGGTTCTGGTAACGGACTGGTTGCAGTCACGTGACTATTTTTAATGAAACCCTTCGGTTTCATTCGGTTCTCAAAATTATAACGTTCCTCCTTGATTATAACATAACCTCTAAACCTAGATCATATGATAGTAGCGGCAACTCTAAAATATTTCGGACAATGAATGAAAACGTTTTATTTATGGATTTATTACTTTTAATAAATAGAGATGAAAGCAGTGATGATGAACAAATAAAGCAAATAGTTACATAGTTATTGCCGTCTATAAAAAGCAAGATAAAAATCATTAATTTTGCAAAATAACTATTATATTATTGAATTACTGTTTGTTTTTATTAGGGAAGAGACCTAGAATAGAAGAATATGTTGAAATAATTACAGTGACGAGGTGTTTCGATCACATTTCCGGATGAATAGAAACACTTTATTTTTTATTAAATTTCAATGGAGGCAATTTAACATCTCCCGTTTTCTTAAGAGATCTCCCAAAAAAGAAGCCGAATTACAGCTTCTACTTGCAATTTGGTATTTAATACAAAAATAATATAAATTCTGTATATTTTATACATATAAAATGTATGTAAAATAAAAATATATTCTTTATATAACGAAAATCAAGTTCCTTAATAAACTAACAATTGCATTAATGTGTACAAACACAAAAAACACTACCACGTGTGGCAGAAGTTTTGGGTAAATACGTAAATATAACCCAACATTTATTTATGTTTTAGGAAAGGATAGATATACGTAACTGGCGTAACCGAGCTAAAAGAATGGTTACGCTGGTTGCAACCACTTTAACCGTTACCATGTTTCATTAATCCACAATTTACATCTTTTGATATTTTTGGAACACTTTCGGTTAACCATGGTTAAAATTTGTTATTTTTGGAATATACCCTCAGTATGAATAAAAATTTTCTTTTCTTGAATAGTATAATGCTCCTGATAGAGGAGCATGTGCAGTACATAGCACATGCGCAAAGAGTTTTCTTACGATGTCAACAGAATGTTGTGTGGAAACATAAGCGTGTCATTTTTAATTTTCAATTAGAACACACATAATCAAAAAATTGATATATTTTTGGTATAATTCTCAATTACATGAACATTTAAGTGAAATTAAAATGAAATCGCAACGCCTATGAATACAAATAATTGAAAGTAATTTCTTTTATTGACAATTTTGGACGGGCTGTGTTTAGTTGTTAGTTTTTAGGTTTCTAGTTGAATTATATTTTTAATTAATAAAAAATAAAATAACTTGAGCAATACGTCTTCTGATGAAGAAACTACCGAAGAAAACAACAAGAACCAAATGCGTTTTGCGTTATTAATTAAAAATTATCCTGTTATTTTTTCAAAATTGAAAACACCGGCTTCAAGAAAATATACGCATTAAAAGAGATAGAAGCTAAACTCGAAAGAAGTTATGGTATAAAATTGCAAGATGCTTACACATTTATAGTTGGATAGTTTTTACGTGGTTTTTACGATTAATATATTATTCCCCATGTCTACTTGGTTTTTTAATTCGTACAGTAAAATTTTTGAAAGATGTCCGATCAAGGTAATCTGTATCATGAACGAATTAACAAATTGGCATACATTTATCTCTTTCCTTTGTAAGGCTATAAGCATGTGCGATAAGGATAGATATAACACGCTTGTCTTTCAAAAATTCATATTGTTTCGACTAAGCTAGGACATTCCACTTTAAAACGATGCTCGTTGTTGATAATACTTTCGCTGTAACGTAAGTTTATTTATTAATTCAGATACATTACCTTAATTCATAGCCGTACGAATAACGTTATTTTGTGTCAGAGTCACTGACACTGACATTGTGTCAGTATCTTATTTTTTACAAATTTGGTTTTACATTTGCTAATAAACCAGTTGACTTATTTTTGAATTTTGAATGCTTTTACTGTAACATATATTTTTATAATAATAAAATAACAGTAGTATCTTATGTACCCTCATAAAAACTAAGCAAACGACACTACTGAATTTGTCATAATGCGCGGAGCAAATCTGAATTCATACAATTCGTAGACGACCTTGATCGGACATCTTTCAAAATTTTTACTGTACATGTGTACAATCTAGAACACCAATAGCAGCAGGAAATGTGCATTTTTCTTGCCATTACAATTTAGCTTGCCTCATTTCTTCGTCAGATTAGGAAATTTTAATCCCAATTTTATATTTCTGTAATATTGTATCCATAACCTCAGTCAAAATTTTTGAAACTGTAGTCTGGTGTACTACAATATCTTCACCTACACCTAATTGAAAACCAGAATCAGCTATGTATTTCAAAAATATTTTTAATTTGTCATCGTTCCTTAGCGCTACCTCTGGTTTCAATGTTTTCACGACCAAAGAAAATAGCGGCCATCCACCTTACATTTGCTTCATTAAACAGATATAGAATTTTATAATCACGTTCAGAAGTTTCCCTACGAGGTTGATATACTTTTCTATTTTTTATACGAATATTATTTATAAATTCAGCTATTATTTACTCTTATGTGTCAAAATTAAGTCTGCTTAGTAGCATACTCTGAAAATGTGAGTATATTCTTAAAGCAGAAGAGTATAAACTCATCTTTATACTTAACAAAATTAGTATTTCATTGGTATATAAGAGCACTTGCTCATGGTGAAGCATTTACTCCGTTAGGAGTATATGCTTTCAATTTTTATTCTTACGAAAACAAGTAAATGCTCCATAAATATGAGTATGCTCACTTTATTCATATGACCCATTGTCTCTGCTCCAGGAGTCCACTCACTGTGAACCGGACAGAGACCACAGGTTACACCACACTGAAGAGCACCAATAAGTGCGAAACGCGTCTGTGGTTACTTATTGTGCTGGCCGACTTCTGACGATGGCTTCATGGAAGCTGACTCAGAAGTTGTAACCTAGTGAAACTAGACGTAACTTTGAAATACATACCTGTATATTTACTAATGCTAGAAATTATGTATCTTAAGTTCCTTTCCATTTAACTATTGTCTTATTTACAATTTTTGTTTAAAACGTTACTATTATTAATTTGAAATTATGTATATTAAATACCTTTTCTTTTTAAAACGTTACTGTTATTAATTTGAAATGATTGCTTTTTTGACAGACATTTATGTCAGTTACATATATTTGAGCTGAACTGTGTAACCATGGAGCAAGATAAATCTTGCAATTAGGTTAGGCTAATTGCAAGATAAAAGTTGCAATTATGCCTAATTGCAAGATACAAGTTGCAATTAAGCCTAATATCGCATCAAAATATGACAGCTAGAATAAATACCGTCATTTGTATTATGGTTTCAATCCGATATTTTCTCTTATTCGATGAATAAGCTATTTAGAGATTTATTTGATGTTGGTGAAACCGGCTATAAATAGTACAAAGTTATAAATTTGTATTTAAAATAGGTATATATTTTATATCTGATTGTTTCATGTCACCTTTAGAGCCGTGTTGTCAACTCACAGAACAATTTGCTTCTTGCCAAAATGTATTACGACCTAAAAATAAAATAACTACAATAATTAATTTGTTGAGCAAGAGTGATAGCGATAGCAATGATTTTTCCAATACTCCCACTTAAAATTTATGAAGCTGCATGTCATACAACACTGAATTTATTTAATCAAACATTTAACAGTACAATTCGTAAAATAAATGCGGCTGTAAAGTAAAAGCGGCCGTAAAGTAATCTTCGACAAATGTCAAAAGAAAAGTGATACTTTACAGGTGCCAAAGGAACGTAAAATAACTATTTATGTAACAGTTGCCTAAAAAACTATTTAGTATTGACAAAGTTTGATTTGACAAATTTAAATTATTTATTTAATGCATCTGTTATTTTCTTACATGAAATGAAGTATATGATGGGGCTTCTAATAAAATATACAACATACATAATAGTACATTAAAACACAAGTATCATAAGGCAATCTGTTAACGTACGAGTCCAAGTTTGGAAAACGAGCCGCTAGGCGAGTTTTACAAAGGACGAGTGCGTCAACAGGCCTTATGATACGTGTTTTTTATACTATTTTTTCTATTGAGGTATTTTTACGATTAAATTTATTTAAATTGCGACGTCAAATTATGACTAGGTATTTTTTTGTTAGTTATGTTTATGTTGGTAACGCTTCTCGCTAACAATTGAAATTTCATATTTTGTCAACTATTGATTAATTAGTGTATTGCAAGGTGTATTGTATTTATGATTCAAGGTCTGATTCTGGTTGTGAAATTAATATTATATTTTTTTCTAGTCCTATCACCTCAAGAAAGTATAAAAATCCATAATTAAAAGTAATATGTTGAAATATTATCAACAACTTACCATTTTGAGGTTACCTGTCATCTGTCAGTTATGAAAGCATGACTACCAACTCGAGAACATGAAAGGCGCCAAAAATAGTACGCTTATAGATCTTCTAAACGTCGTGTTTGCAGTACAAAACAGTGCGTTTATAGAAACATAAGAACACCGAAATAGAAAATAGTAAGTTAGAAACAATGAAATTATAATTATAATATAATAATGAAATTTTTAATCACAATTAAATCAAAATTTAGCAACAGTATACTGAAAGACAATGGACATTGTAATACGTGTTTTTCATACTATTTTTCCTATTTCGCATTAATTTACTATTATTTCAAAATTATTATTGAAAGAAATATTATATTAAATACGTACTAAATACGTAATCTTATTTATCTTTAATCGTGTCGAAATTTCAGAAGGAAAAAATGAGTTCTAAGTCGATTTGCAGATGTTTAATTTTAGAGGAATTTCATGTAAGTTTAAGTTGTTAGTAACGAGAGAATCGCTCATAAAATGAAAAATCCTGTAATACGTAACATGAAGGAGAATTTCATGCTGAATTCAAAATCTTAAACCTCGTTATCTTATCTTTAATCGGGTCAGAGTGGTGGATGAATTTGTAGGAAAGCGCTGATAAAAATTATTTAAAAATCATCGATAATTTACATCTTTCAATGCCATGACAAATGTAAACTGTTATAAACAGCAAAACCTATGATTAAGTATTAAATACCTAATAGGGTACCTGATCGAACGCTGGTGTTCATTCAATCTTGTAGAAATGGTTCTACCAGTCTGACCAATGTAAACTTTCCCGCAGACACATGATGACTGAAGAGGGATGACGTCTTTAACTTGTCTCAACATATGTCAAATTTTAATATATGGAGAAAACGAAATCTTCATGTTTTTCTTACGAAGAATTCCACCAATCTTGCCGAAACGTCGTTATTTAAATAAATATAACAGAATTTAAACTAAAAAAGGTTGTATCATTCTTACGGAATATAAATTCATTTGCATTAATAATTAAATGTTTTTCCAAGTTACCCATTTTAAACGATTGCCGTCTGTCACTTAGCATGTGTTTATACATAGAAAAGCTGCGTTCTACGTCGACAGATGTAATAGGGGCATATTTTAATGATGACAATATTTGATGGTCAATTCTTAGCTCGTCTGAAAATTCCCCATCCAAAACTTTTGATACAAGAGTTAAAGTGGTGAAACCGTCGTTTTTTTTTGAGAACTTCCTCTATTGTTTTGATACTGATTGAGCAGTAAGCCCCTGTGCTTCATTAACAGTTAACTTTAATTGTGCTACTAATTTAACTGATTCATTTAAAGGTACTCCCTGTCTTTCTAATTTTGTCATTGTCTCAATAATTAATTTATAATTGTTATTAATAAAACTCAAGTTTTGGCCTATTTGTGGATCATTTAATATTTTTTTTGCACCCTTTATTGCCGCAGAGGAATCATCATTAAATTTTGACATTATTTCTTTAATTTGTTGTAAATATTTAAAATAAAACAAAGCCGCGTCAAGCCATGTGCCCCATGCCCCATCGTGTAACTATAGGTTTAGGGGGAAGTGGAACATCTGTTAGAATTTCTCTGTATATTTGAACTCTTATAGGAGCTTTAATAATAGTATATTACGTAATGAGAGATGTAAGAAGCAGATTACGTACGGGTAAAATGATTGACACACGAGACGCGTAGCGTCGAGTTTGTAATTTTACGAGTGAGTAATTGCTTTACATCTCGAATTATGTACTATACTTTTTCTACGATCACTCATTAATATTTCTAAATTGAAGCAAAATTCTGATACATAGTTATAAATTAATTATTTTTTTATTTCATTACTTAATTACAAATAATATTATCAACTAATTTTGTTTATAATAATAATTATTACCTCAGTATATGTATTTGTAATCACACAAAAAAGCAGCAGTTCGAAACGTCAAAAAGGTTGGTGGGTTTTATTTACAAAAATAAAACTGCGCAACGATGTGACCATGGTTACTGCTAAGCGTAGGGATATACGATGAAAAGTAGTTCCCTACTGCAAATTTGATTGAAATGAAATATGTATTGTTGATATAATATAATATTAATATAATAACCCAAAAAATATGTATTTATATGTATATGTCAGATAAATTTCATTCTATTATATTTAAATCTTAAATTTTATTTATCAATTTTTAATCATTTCTTACAGTTTGACAATCAGTCCTGCCAACTTAAATTTGCTGTTCATTACGTAACACTATTCATAAGCACGAAGTTACATTGTTAGTAGTCTGTTCATGAATGACACTCTTACAGTAGTGGTAGTAGAAAATAGTATATTACGTAATGAGAGATGTAAGAAGCAGATTACGTACGAGTAAAATGATTGACACACGAGATGCGCAGCGTCGAGTTTGTAATTTTACGAGTGAGTAATTGCTTTACATCTCGAATTATGTACTATACTTTTTCTACGACCACTCATTAATATTTCTAAACTGAAGCAAAATTCAGATACATAGTTATAAATTAATTATTTTTTTATTGCATTACTTACAAATTACAAATAATATTATCAACTAATTTTGTTTATAATAATTATTATTACCTCAGTATATGTATTTGTAATTACACAAAAAAGCAGCAGTTCGAAACGTCAAAAAGTTTGGTGGGTTTTATTTACAAAAATAAAAATGCGCAACGATGTTACCATGGTTACTGCTAGGCGTAGGGATATACGATGAAAAATAGTTCCCTACTGCAAATTTGATTGAAATGAAATATGTATTGTTGACATAATATAATATTAATATAATAACCCAAAAAAATATGTATTTATATGTATGTTAGATAAATTTCATTGTATTATATTTAAATCTTAAATTTTATTTATCAAATTTTAATCATTTCTTACAGTTTGACAATCAGTCCTGCCAACTTAAATTTGCTGTTCATTACGTAACAGTGTTACGTAATGAAATTTCATTACGTAACACTATTCATAAGAACGAACTTACATTGTTAGCAGTCTGTTCAGTAATGACCCTCTTACAATAGTGGTAGTAGAAAAAAGTTTTTTTCATATTATTAATTAAATCGTTTACTAACGGAAATTGATTTCGTATTTCTTCGGCGACTCTATTTATTCCGTGAGCGACGCAAGTACAATGTATTAAATTAGGATAAAATACTTTTAAATGTATTCCAGCCTTGACCATGTATGTAGCAGCATCAGTTAGCAACAATACGATTTTATCGAATGGTACAGCATTTGGCAAAAATATATTAGTTAATTTTTCTTGTATAAATCTACTGATAGTTACGTTATTCGTTTTTTCTAATTCTTTAACTGCAATTAAATAAGGTTTTGCTACAATTTTATTAGATAAAATTCCAATTAATAAATTTGCTATATATCGACCGCATACATCTGTAGTTTCATTAACAATAATATAATAGAAATTATTTTCTACGAGTAAATGTGTCTTAATTTTGGACAAAGTTTCAGAGTAACATGTATCTAAAGTTCTTTTCCTTAATGTACTTTCATCCGGAATGCTCTTTTTACAATACTTTTCAAGAAAGATCCTAAAACTAGGGTTACTTAACTTATGTAATGGAATGTTCGATGCAAGCATGGCGTGACATAAATCGAACTTAAATGTATCCTCTTCAGTTTTTCTTGAATGAACTAACAAAGATTCCCGTATGGATGTCTGCGATACATTCGATGTATTTCTCTTTTCATAATTTCTTTTGTGAAGAGGAGCCCTACAATGCTGGTCAATCAGGTACTTTCTTGAGCTGGATATCTATTAAATAACAAATGAAATCAATTAAATTTGTTATTAAAAACAAATGTATGTTAAACAACTTACCGACTTGCCACAAGGTTTACAGAAAATATTGTCGCCGTCTATAGACAGTTCCGGGTAGGGACGAATCCACGCAAATAATTTTGAAGCCATTATTTTAAAAGCGCTACTGTTCCGTAGGTAAAATCTGAATGAATGGTTTCAAAATGTAATTGAAAGTGATGTACATTTTCCACCCCCTCTCTATACTAAAATAATGAAACACACAGAAATATTTAAAGCTAGAATGACCGTTACTTTCTCTGTAAGGGATTAGGATTAGGAAATTACAGCCATAAATGAAATTCTGGGTATTTTTTGGCGGCGTATCACTTGTTCGGTGACTTCAATGTTCTTCATTAGATATGAGAATTTTATTGAAATTAACAAAGTAACGTAAATTTTAAAAATAATCACAAATATTGAAATATACAAAAAAAATATATGCAAGAATTACAATTTTATTAAAATTGATAAAAATAACCTAACATTTAGAAAATATGCACATCACAATGAAATATGCAAAAAATGAAAAAAAATAGGTGAAATATGCAAAAATATGCATTTTGCATATAATCCGAGCTTTGCTTATGACATACGGCGCGAGAAAGTACAGTTAAGCTACCAAAAGTTTTCTTTAGATTGGGGTTATCGTAGAATGCGCAGGTAGCTGGTGAACTACCTTAAATAACATAAATCAAAACTACCCCACCTTTTGCAAGGTAAAAACTTTTACTAACTGGACTATTCTATTGATAATCATTATTTGAGAGGCACATGAAAATAACTTGAAAACGAATAAAACAGTTCTTTTTCATTTCTATTTAAAAACAAACAGAAAAATACAAGATACATTTTATCTTGGTACAGAAAACTTAGTTGGACGCAATTTCTTCATACATGAGACGTGTCTATATACTTCGTCCATTCTTTGTGGTTCGAATTAAAATCCGTAATTTTTTCTTTCTCCACTTCATATGTAAATCATCGTACAAAGGTTTAAGTCGTTTTAATTTTGGAACATAATATGGTACTGGTACATGCGTGACTGATTTTACAGATTGGATATTATAAGGACCAAGTTTGCGAGGCATCTTTGGACTTTTATAATTTTCTAAATTATCAGCTCGTACAATTTTGTTATTGTAATACGACGCTGCCGAATTATCATTTTTATTATTGGTACTATTTATGTAGTAAGAAGTAAAGTCTACTCTTTTGAATTTGGGAGTAACGGTAGGAATTAAATGAGCTTGGTACAAGTCAGTCTTAAAACTCATACTAGGCAGATTCGCATTCTTGTCAGTTTGTTTACAAACATCATTTGCACAATTCATGTGATTATTTCTTTCTATATAATTACATTTTCTGCTTTCGAAGGAGAAATCACTTAGTTTCGACTTTAGTGTACTACGAAAAGGATTATATATCTTCAAGTGAAAAACTATATTCTAAAAGACACATACATTAATAATATTCAATATTCTAATTTATATATACTTACATTTACAATACAACGGGAAATTTTGTAAATTGTTGACAGCATAATGTAATGTGTCAAACGGGCCAAGCAAGATTGTTTAATTTCACGGATATATTTGATATTCTTTTTACTTTAATTTAATCTTATTCAATATACAGGGTGTATCAGGACTAGTGTAAAAAAAAATTAATAGCATATTCCTGACATCATTTTGAGTAAAAAATGTTATATGAAGATAGGTCCTATGTATACGAAATGCAGTGAAGTTAAATAAAATTGTTTTCATAGTCATAGCTTGCTATGTTTTATTTTGTATGGAATTTTATTAATACATATTTTAAGAATAAATGGTCGCCATTTTGGAATGGTTAAAGTAAAACTATGATAATTTGGTATCATTGTGAAGCAAATTTTATGTACATTCTGAAAAAAATATATATAAAAATACCGATTCCCTATGCTAGATTTAAAGTTGTACCTATTTCCGCTAAAACCGGAAGTGATACAAAATTTCTGCTATGATCATCTTATGAGCCCCTTTGTCTAGTTTAACTTTGCTTATTAACATTTTTTTGTATCTCTCAAAATAAACGAAATATTCGTGGTGCCGGACTTTTACGCCAAACACCAGTAGTATGTGGTTACTACTTTGAGCAGGCATAGGGTAATTAAAAACTCATTAGCGTGGCGCCAGTTCAGACTGGCCTGAGGCAGTGGAATTTGTGACGTATGTTATGCCCTCGGGGAAAATAGGTCATTGTACTTTCTCAAGGTGTTTGTTATTATGGAATTTTGTTTATTAATATAAATGTTATTTATAGTCAAGAATTTGGAAATTTTTAATGACCTTGATATTTGTGGTGACGTATGTCAGCTCAAGGATGGAAGAGAAAACAGCCATATGCATAATATATAAATGCAGGTTTTGTTTTGTAAATTCTATTAGTATCGAAAAAGGTCTGCTAAAGACATCAATTGGAATATGCCAAAAGATAAATAAATATTTTTAAATAATGTTTATACCATTCTAACTGTGACAAAGCGTCAGGTTAGATATGTTGGAAGTTTTGAAAATAATTCATGTTTTAGTTTTCTAATATTTCAGAAATTAAAATTTAATATGATTTTTTAAAAATGAGTGCGATTGTATCTAATCATTGCTTTTGTTCCTCGAATCAGGGTTTTGAGAGTTGGTTAACTATACGACGTTGGAGATACGGTTCTAATATGAATTCAATTATTTTAATTTATTTTGGGGATTGACAAATACAGTAAACAATAACCACAAACGTAAAATTTAAAAATATTTGAGAAGTGTTATGACTATTGCTACAAAGATATAGAAATTTTGAATTTATTTTTAAAATTGTGAAGTTTTAACGACATTATTACTGTTGATTAAAAAGCAATAAATAAATTTCGTCATCATTGGCGGAAAACGAGAAATTGACAGCTTAGTAGCTACATATGTTATGAATTCAATTATTTTAATTTATTTTGGGGATTGACAAATACAGTAAACAATAACCACAAACGTAAAATTTAAAAATATTTGAGAAGTGTTATGGCTATTGCTACGAAGATATAGAAATTTTGAATTTATTTTTAAAATTGTGAAGTTTTAACGACATTATTACTGTTGATTAAAAAGCAATAAATAAATTTCGTCATGATTGGCGGAAAACGAGAAATTAACAGCTTAGTAGCTACATATGTTAACAAATAAAAACTTGCGTAGAAGCGAAGTTAGGACGAACTTTATATCCATGGAATATACCAACAGATAAATAAATATTTTTAAATAATGTTTATTAGTTTATTAATAATTTGTAACAGAATTACTAAATTACGTACAGTTTAATAATAAAAATGTATATAAAAAATAATTACATTAGTATACTCACCCAAAATTTTCAATTTTAAAATGAATCCGAGTATACATTCGTGGAATCATCAATTTCTACTTCAAATTGAACCGACTATATTGTTTTGCTGCCGGAATGCTCTTTAAGAATATATGACGCCTAATGTTTCGTCTGAAAATACAAATATTAAGATACAATTTTTATAACTAGAATATAATTATAATACTCGTAATATTCTTTCTTGGCATTATTTTCTGGAATATTAAGTTTTAAAATAGATCGGGTGACAAATACAATAAACAATAACCACAAACGTAAAATTTAAAATGTTTATTAGTTTATTAATAATTTGTAACAGAATTACTAAATTACGTGCAGTTTAATAATAAAAATGTATATAAAAATAATTACATTAGTATACTTTATCAACATACTGCTCCTGAAATAAATTAAACAAATGTGAAAAGCCAACTCACCCAAAATTTTCAATTTAAAAATGAATCCGAGTATACATTCGTGGATTCATCAATTTCTACTTTAAAATGAACCGACTATATTGATTGCTGTCGGTATGCTTGTTAAGAATATATGACGCCTAAGTCTGCAAAGTAACAGACTCAGTTTTCTCCAAGTATTCATATTCTTGTATCGTCTGAAATTACAAATATTAAGATACAATTTTTGATTTATAACTCTAATATAATTATAGTACTCGTAATATTCTTTCTTGACATTATTTTCTTGAATATTAAACAAATTTTAAAAAACTTAAGTATTTCGAAAATATATTTTTAGAAGATTATTACTTTTTCATAATTTTTCTGAAATACTTGACAGTCGTTTAGAAATTTATAAACATATTTGTAGATGAATATTAAATTTTAATTTCTGATGAAGTTTACTGTATCCCCACATAATGTCATGGCCATTAAAATTTCCACAAAACTTACTTTGTATTATTTTTCGGGAATGTGTAACTTTCTAGTTGTGATAAATAAATATTTGTTTTAAAATAGATCGGGAAATATGCCCATAATATAATGTTTATACCATCAGTCTTTATCAAAAACTAGCAGACCGATATATACAAGGAGAAACAATTTGTGACAACTATTTAAATAATAAAATTAATATTATAGAGTTTCTTATGAAAATAAAAACTATTCAACTATAAATTGGATAGCGAAGCTAATAAATTCTTCGAAGAAGATATTCAAATTTTTTTTTGACTTCTTGGTGTTTCAATACTTAAATTGTTACAAGATATAAGGTCGTGATAGAAGCCAAATATTTGAAGATATAAGAAGCTGACAACTATAAATAACTGAAATTTTATCAATAATATAAATTTTAAATATGAATATTTTAAAAAAAATTTAATTACTTAATTTGTATTCTGTCGTAAATTAACATAGGATCAAAAATATTACAAAATAAATCTGTAATGTGTCGAAATTTTGAGAAACATTCATTCTTTTGAAAGATTATCGTTTAAACGGTTTTAAACAAATGCTATGTTTGGTACAAGAAAATCATAATAATAAAAATGCAAAACAGTTTTAAAGATAATTATTACAAAATTTTTGGCCTTGGGAAGTAAATTTCAACTTTTAAATGAATTCTAGTATATCCAATTTTCCAAATTTGCATGATATTCTGCGGAAATCGAAAAATATGCCTATAATATAATAATTAGTCACATTGTGCCGGGTGTGAAAGAAAATAATATGACAACGCGTCAGGTTAAATATGTTGGAAGTTTTGAAAATAATCCTTGTTTTAGTTTTCTAATTTTGAAGTTTATTCAATGCTCAAAATTAAGTATCCTGCAATAACGTATAAAGAATTTTGTTCTGAAATATTCAAATTAACATTTTGTAATTGAAAATTTGAAAGGAAGCGGACTTTTTCACATGATGGCACAGAGTATTTGTTGCTACTAAATCCAAAAAGTCTGATAAAAAGTCTCTTTCATCTTTATCATAACTAGATAAACATCTTTTAAATACTGCGAAACAGTTAAATTATTTTTAAACTGTTGTACATTTGGTATTATTTGTTTACAGTTTTTATCTTATTGTTAAATAATCTTTGATTCACTTACCACAAATTGTGTCCTTATATGCACTTAACTGTACTACGAAGTATGTACTTAAAACTAAGACGTTATAATTAACAATAAATGAAATTAAACAATAATAATTAAATAAATTCAATAAAAACTGCAGAAGGCGCACGAACTCCTATACATCGCTAGCTAAACTGGACCCGAATGAAACAAATAGGGCGATCACTACTGTGGCCAATGAAAATAAGGATCACCACGGACATCACTCTCATTGAATACACTCTAGCAGCATCCATATACCTGGAAATAATCTTTTATTTTAAGTATTTTTCTCTAAAATAATCTGTAAACGGTTGACAGAGATTAAAATAATGCTTGTCAGATGCTCACTAATCAGCCTTAATCACTGTTCATACTAGCGGTCAATGTATTTATTCTAACCTTATAATTTCTAATATGATTGAAATATTAAACAAATTTCAAAAAACTTAAGTATTTCGAAAACATATTTTTAGAATATTATTATTTTAATTTTTATTATTAGAGTGTAAGTATTTTTGTAAATTTTGTGAGTTAAATTGCATAATTGGTGAAATTTTGATCTGACGTCATAATATGAAAATTGATTTTTGATGGTATTCTGACAATGGAGATATATTTCACATTATTTTGTAATTTGTAATATTTGAGATTTCAGATACTTTTGAATATGTATATATTTGTAATTACTTTGCAATTTCAAAACGACACATGAATATCTTTAAGTAATCTGTAATGAGTTACAAATACTTTTAATATTTTAGGTAATGATAATGACATGAAGTTTGAAAAATTTCAGTAAAATGAAATATTATTATGCTAATAACTGACAATCATTTCGAATGGGGTTTAAAAATCCATTATCTTGTATTGAATAGATTTGACAAAAGTACTGGTAATTTGTGATAATAACGGATTATTTACTACCAAAGGTCTGTGTCTAGATAGAGAATTTGGTGTATGAGTCGAAAATTGTTTCTTAATAATTGTAATATTAAACATTTAAAATAGACTTTTGATAATGAACTCGTATTCTTATTGATATTTTGGTAATGATAATTCGGTAGTTGATATAATTTTGTGATATGAAAAATTTATTTATTTAGGATATAAAGTAATATAAAAAATATATACATAGGTAAATGACGGGAGGTACTGTGCTGGTTACATCAGATTTTTCGACGTTGGAAATACGGTTCTAATATGAATTAAATTATTTTTAACTTATTTTTGGGGAATGACAAATACAATAAACAATAACCACAAACGCAAAATTTAAAAATATTTGAGAGGTATTATGGCTACTGCTACGAAGATTATTGAATTATATTTTTAAAAATGTGAAGATTTAAACGACATTATTACTGCTAATTAAAAAGACAAACTTGAAGTCAACAGTATTTTATTATACTTTCTCACATGTAGAATAACTTAAGATTCTCAAAATTATTTTAAAGAAATTTGAATAATTTTAAGTAATATTTATTTTATTATTATTATTGTATATAGCATGGTGTGTAAAATTTGAATATAAATATATTTACTTACCATTTCATTCTAATTATTGTCGCTATTCTCTAGTATGAAAACAATAAAATTTGAAGGGATGCATGTAAAGTATAATAAAATACTGTTGACTTCAAGTTTGTCTTTTTAATTAGCAGTAATAATGTCGTTTAAATCTTCACAATTTTAAAAATAAATTCAAAAATCTTCGTAGCAGTAGCCATAATACCTCTCAAATATTTTTAAATTTTGCGTTTGTGGTTATTGTTTATTGTATTTGTCATTCCCCAAAAATAAGTTAAAAATAATTTAATTCATATTAGAACCGTATTTCCAACGTCGAAAAATCTGATGTAACCAGCACAGTACCTCCCGTCATTTACCTATGTATATATTTTTTATATTACTTTATATCCTAAATAAATAAATTTTTCATATCACAAAATTATATCAACTACCGAATTATCATTACCAAAATATCAATAAGAATACGAGTTCATTATCAAAAGTCTATTTTAAATGTTTGATATTACAATTATTAAGAAACAATTTTCGACTCATACACCAAATTCTCTATCTAGACACAGACCTTTGGTAGTAAATAATCCGTTATTATCACAAATTACCAGTACTTTTGTCAAATCTATTCAATACAAGATAATGGATTTTTAAACCCCATTCGAAATGATTGTCAGTCATTAGCATAATAATATTTCATTTTACTGAAATTTTTCAAACTTCATGTCATTATCATTACCTAAAATATTAAAAGTATTTGTAACTCATTACAGATTACTTAAAGATATTCATGTGTCGTTTTGAAATTGCAAAGTAATTACAAATATATACATATTCAAAAGTATCTGAAATCTCAAATATTACAAATTACAAAATAATGTGAAATATATCTCCATTGTCAGAATACCATCAAAAATCAATTTTCATATTATGACGTCAGATCAAAATTTCACCAATTATGCAATTTAACTCACAAAATTTACAAAAATACTTACACTCTAATAATAAAAATTAAAATAATAATATTCTAAAAATATGTTTTCGAAATACTTAAGTTTTTTGAAATTTGTTTAATATTTCAATCATATTAGAAATTATAAGGTTAGAATAAATACATTGACCGCTAGTATGAACAGTGATTAAGGCTGATTAGTGAGCATCTGACAAGCATTATTTTAATCTCTGTCAACCGTTTACAGATTATTTTAGAGAAAAATACTTAAAATAAAAGATTATTTCCAGGTATATGGATGCTGCTAGAGTGTATTCAATGAGAGTGATGTCCGTGGTGATCCTTATTTTCATTGGCCACAGTAGTGATCGCCCTATTTGTTTCATTCGGGTCCAGTTTAGCTAGCGATGTATAGGAGTTCGTGCGCCTTCTGCAGTTTTTATTGAATTTATTTAATTATTATTGTTTAATTTCATTTATTGTTAATTATAACGTCTTAGTTTTAAGTACATACTTCGTAGTACAGTTAAGTGCATATAAGGACACAATTTGTGGTAAGTGAATCAAAGATTATTTAACAATAAGATAAAAACTGTAAACAAATAATACCAAATGTACAACAGTTTAAAAATAATTTAACTGTTTCGCAGTATTTAAAAGATGTTTATCTAGTTATGATAAAGATGAAAGAGACTTTTTATCAGACTTTTTGGATTTAGTAGCAACAAATACTCTGTGCCATCATGTGAAAAAGTCCGCTTCCTTTCAAATTTTCAATTACAAAATGTTAATTTGAATATTTCAGAACAAAATTCTTTATACGTTATTGCAGGATACTTAATTTTGAGCATTGAATAAACTTCAAAATTAGAAAACTAAAACAAGGATTATTTTCAAAACTTCCAACATATTTAACCTGACGCGTTGTCATATTATTTTCTTTCACACCCGGCACAATGTGACTAATTATTATATTATAGGCATATTTTTCGATTTCCGCAGAATATCATGCAAATTTGGAAAATTGGATATACTAGAATTCATTTAAAAGTTGAAATTTACTTCCCAAGGCCAAAAATTTTGTAATAATTATCTTTAAAACTGTTTTGCATTTTTATTATTATGATTTTCTTGTACCAAACATAGCATTTGTTTAAAACCGTTTAAACGATAATCTTTCAAAAGAATGAATGTTTCTCAAAATTTCGACACATTACAGATTTATTTTGTAATATTTTTGATCCTATGTTAATTTACGACAGAATACAAATTAAGTAATTAAATTTTTTTTAAAATATTCATATTTAAAATTTATATTATTGATAAAATTTCAGTTATTTATAGTTGTCAGCTTCTTATATCTTCAAATATTTGGCTTCTATCACGACCTTATATCTTGTAACAATTTAAGTATTGAAACACCAAGAAGTCAAAAAAAAATTTGAATATCTTCTTCGAAGAATTTATTAGCTTCGCTATCCAATTTATAGTTGAATAGTTTTTATTTTCATAAGAAACTCTATAATATTAATTTTATTATTTAAATAGTTGTCACAAATTGTTTCTCCTTGTATATATCGGTCTGCTAGTTTTTGATAAAGACTGATGGTATAAACATTATATTATGGGCATATTTCCCGATCTATTTTAAAACAAATATTTATTTATCACAACTAGAAAGTTACACATTCCCGAAAAATAATACAAAGTAAGTTTTGTGGAAATTTTAATGGCCATGACATTATGTGGGGATACAGTAAACTTCATCAGAAATTAAAATTTAATATTCATCTACAAATATGTTTATAAATTTCTAAACGACTGTCAAGTATTTCAGAAAAATTATGAAAAAGTAATAATCTTCTAAAAATATATTTTCGAAATACTTAAGTTTTTTAAAATTTGTTTAATATTCAAGAAAATAATGTCAAGAAAGAATATTACGAGTACTATAATTATATTAGAGTTATAAATCAAAAATTGTATCTTAATATTTGTAATTTCAGACGATACAAGAATATGAATACTTGGAGAAAACTGAGTCTGTTACTTTGCAGACTTAGGCGTCATATATTCTTAACAAGCATACCGACAGCAATCAATATAGTCGGTTCATTTTAAAGTAGAAATTGATGAATCCACGAATGTATACTCGGATTCATTTTTAAATTGAAAATTTTGGGTGAGTTGGCTTTTCACATTTGTTTAATTTATTTCAGGAGCAGTATGTTGATAAAGTATACTAATGTAATTATTTTTATATACATTTTTATTATTAAACTGCACGTAATTTAGTAATTCTGTTACAAATTATTAATAAACTAATAAACATTTTAAATTTTACGTTTGTGGTTATTGTTTATTGTATTTGTCACCCGATCTATTTTAAAACTTAATATTCCAGAAAATAATGCCAAGAAAGAATATTACGAGGATTATAATTATATTCTAGTTATAAAAATTGTATCTTAATATTTGTATTTTCAGACGAAACATTAGGCGTCATATATTCTTAAAGAGCATTCCGGCAGCAAAACAATATAGTCGGTTCAATTTGAAGTAGAAATTGATGATTCCACGAATGTATACTCGGATTCATTTTAAAATTGAAAATTTTGGGTGAGTATACTAATGTAATTATTTTTTATATACATTTTTATTATTAAACTGTACGTAATTTAGTAATTCTGTTACAAATTATTAATAAACTAATAAACATTATTTAAAAATATTTATTTATCTGTTGGTATATTCCATGGATATAAAGTTCGTCCTAACTTCGCTTCTACGCAAGTTTTTATTTGTTAACATATGTAGCTACTAAGCTGTCAATTTCTCGTTTTCCGCCAATCATGACGAAATTTATTTATTGCTTTTTAATCAACAGTAATAATGTCGTTAAAACTTCACAATTTTAAAAATAAATTCAAAATTTCTATATCTTCGTAGCAATAGCCATAACACTTCTCAAATATTTTTAAATTTTACGTTTGTGGTTATTGTTTACTGTATTTGTCAATCCCCAAAATAAATTAAAATAATTGAATTCATAACATATGTAGCTACTAAGCTGTCAATTTCTCGTTTTCCGCCAATCATGACGAAATTTATTTATTGCTTTTTAATCAACAGTAATAATGTCGTTAAAACTTCACAATTTTAAAAATAAATTCAAAATTTCTATATCTTTGTAGCAATAGCCATAACACTTCTCAAATATTTTTAAATTTTACGTTTGTGGTTATTGTTTACTGTATTTGTCAATCCCCAAAATAAATTAAAATAATTGAATTCATATTAGAACCGTATCTCCAACGTCGTATAGTTAACCAACTCTCAAAACCCTGATTCGAGGAACAAAAGCAATGATTAGATACAATCGCACTCATTTTTAAAAAATCATATTAAATTTTAATTTCTGAAATATTAGAAAACTAAAACATGAATTATTTTCAAAACTTCCAACATATCTAACCTGACGCTTTGTCACAGTTAGAATGGTATAAACATTATTTAAAAATATTTATTTATCTTTTGGCATATTCCAATTGATGTCTTTAGCAGACCTTTTTCGATACTAATAGAATTTACAAAACAAAACCTGCATTTATATATTATGCATATGGCTGTTTTCTCTTCCATCCTTGAGCTGACATACGTCACCACAAATATCAAGGTCATTAAAAATTTCCAAATTCTTGACTATAAATAACATTTATATTAATAAACAAAATTCCATAATAACAAACACCTTGAGAAAGTACAATGACCTATTTTCCCCGAGGGCATAACATACGTCACAAATTCCACTGCCTCAGGCCAGTCTGAACTGGCGCCACGCTAATGAGTTTTTAATTACCCTATGCCTGCTCAAAGTAGTAACCACAGACTACTAACACCCTGTATAAAAAAGACGTAATAAAAACAAACCCACTGTTGAGTTTGCCAATCTGTTTGGTACTTAGATATTGGTAATGATGAAATATTTGTAGCGTGCGGGCGCTTCCCAAGCGTCACCTCATGGGCACTTATTGCTGGCGTGGAGAGTGCATCTTAGGAGTCAATTTTATACCATTTTAAACACGAAAAAAATTTTTGGCGTCGGTCATTTCACCAGTGGCGGACTAACTCATTTGGAGGCACAGGGCGGCAACTAATACCGGGCCCCTTATATTGGATAGGAAAAGAAAATTATGGAATCTATGTTACATTACGTCAGTTACAATAATCTTATAAAACATGTTTTCTAGCCTTAATTTTACTAAACTTGGCTATGTCGCAGGTTTGTAAATGCTGTTCGACTGTGATAGAAGATCGTCATCTACTCCAATGCTGCGTTTGTAAAAAATATTTTAAAAGTACCTGTGTCGGTATAACTTCTTCGGAGCTGAGAAATATATTCAGTAAAGATGGCGTTAATTGGACTTGTAAGACATGTGAAAAAATGGGAAATGATATAATTTCACTTAAGACAGTTATCGTGAGCCTTAGAGATGAATTAAATGAATTAAAGGAATCACTTAATAAGCAAGTTGCACCATCTTGTGATCCTACAAACTTTGAGGATATCCTATCAGAAATTAACGACCGTAAAAGACGTGAAAATAATGTCATACTTTTTGGTGTACAAGAATCAAATACTAACAAAGATATGACAGCTGCAAAAGAAGTGATTCAATATCTTGATAAAGATATTTCTATAAGTGGCATAAAAACTTTTCGTCTGGGAAAACAAATTACTGATAAAGTACGACCTTTAAAAATTGTTTTAAATTCGAATGCAGATGTTCAAACACTTATAAGAAATGCACGTAAACTCAACTCGCGTGACAATTTTAAATCACTGTATTTAACAACTGATAAGACAAAACGTGAACTTAGCTATTTAAAACAAATCAAAAGTGATCTTAAAAGTAGAATGGAGAATGGCGAGACTAATATTAAAATCAAATATATAAATGGTATTCCAACAATTGCTAAATTCAATCATTTAAACTAGTTACGCCCAACAGTAATTTATGTGTGTTGTCTGAGTTGTGTATGTACTATCAAAATGTCCGGGGACTGAATTCAAAGACTGACGAGTTTTTTAGAGGAGTTTGTGTTGGTGAATTTGACATTATTTGTATAACGGAGTCATGGCTGTCCGATGGTGTGAGTAGTGCAGAGTTGTTCCCGCCCTCATATTCCGTATACAGATGTGACCGCCGTTTGGAACGTTTAGGCGTGAATAAAGGAGGAGGAGTTCTTGTTGCATGCAAAGACAATATTCAAACAGTACAAGTTGATTTGTCATCAATTTTAGTAAACTTCCATTATATCGATATGGTTGGTTGTAAAATGAATATCGCAGGTTTAAAGTTGTTTATATTTGTAATATACATCCCACCCAATACTCCATTGCTTGAGTTTGAACATTTCTTTGAAGCATTAAGTTTATTTGATGAAATTTACGATAGTTCAGTTTTATTTATTGGCGATCTCAATATACCAGCTTTTATCAATAATGATGTATCCTGTAACAAATCCAGTGCACTTAAATTTTTTCTAGAATTACAAGGCTATGTACAATTTAATAACATTCTGAACAGTAACAATAGGTTATTAGATTTAGTGTTTGGAAATATTGAATGTCAAGTTAGTAATTCAGAGAATAGTTTGGTAAAAGTAGATAATTATCATCCAATCCTGCATATTAATACTAAAATTAACATAACAAAGCTTAATAATCTCAATTTTCCTAGAAATAAGAATACAAAAGTATATAATTTTAAAAGAGCTAATTTTACAGACTTATATAACAGTATACATGACACAGATTGGTCCGCATTATTATCTTTGAATTGCACTGAAAAAATATGTGCCTCTTTTTATAATATTCTTGAAAATCATTTTGATGCCTTTGTACCAACATTTAATGTAAATGTAAAACATAAAAGTAGTAGATCTTTTCCGTGTTGGTTTACAAAGGATATAAAATTGAATATTAAGAAAAAAATAAACGCACATAAGAAATTTAAAAAGTACCACCGTCCATGTGATTTAGATGAATTCAAGAACTTACGTAAGATTATTAAAAATCAAATTGAAATAGCACATAAGTCATATTTAAAAAATATAGAAAGTCAAATAAAAAATGACTCTAAGCAATTCTGGTCATATATACAATCTAAGAAAAATATATCGCGTATTCCGAGCTCTATGCAATTGAATGATAATGACTACAATGAACCTTTAAGTATTGTCAATGCTTTTGCTCAATATTTCAATAGTGTTTATATACAGTCCACACAAGGTAATAATGTAGAATATGAAACAGATTTTGCAAACTATCTCCCTTCCATTGAAATTCAAGAAATAACTGAAAATGACGTATTGTATGCTGTGAGAAAGTTATCAAATAGAACAACTGCTGGAATAGATCAAGTGCCTAGTTTTATAATTAAAGATTGTTCTCCCATACTTGCAATACCACTGGTACATCTGTTTAATTGTATTTTAAAAACTGGTGTTTTTCCAGAATTATGGAAAATTTCCCGTGTATGCCCCATACATAAATCTGGCGATATTTCAAATATTAAAAATTACAGACCTGTGTCTATATTATGCAATTTTTCGAAAATATTTGAAACCATTATTTATAATAAATTAAGCTTCAAGCTTAAATCATTTATATCTCCATATCAGCACGGATTTGTCGGGAAAAAATCTACAATAACAAATTTGGCAACAATATCACATTACATTTCATCTATAGTTGATAAAGGAGGTCAAGTAGATGTAATATATACTGACTTACAAAAAGCCTTTGATCAAATAGATCATGGAATATTATTGCAAAAACTGAACAACTTAGGATTAAATTTTAATTTAATACGTATGTTCCAGTCATACCTAACCAATAGAAAACAATTTGTAAAATATAATGGTTTCCAGTCAGATTACTTTACCCCTACATCTTCAGTACCGCAAGGATCGGTACTAGGACCGTTCTTATTTATTATATTTATTAACGATCTCAGTTCACTAATAAATAATTGTAATCATTTATTTTACGCTGATGACCTAAAAATTTATAGTTCTATTTCTGATATTACTGATAGCTACGAGCTTCAAAGTCAACTGAACAAAATCCAGGAATGGTGTAGTTCACACAATTTAAAACTTAATCCAAATAAATGTAAAATCATTTCATATTGTAAAATTAGAAATCCTATACTTTTCAATTATCACCTTGGTAACTACGTACTTGAAAGACCACCGTATTTTAGAGATTTAGGGATTATTTTTGACCCGGAAATGACATTCGTAAACCATATTACTGATTTAGTTAAATCAGCTTCAAAAACACTAGGGTTTATTTATCGAAATTGCAGGCTATTTCAAGATGTGGATACCTTGATCATACTTTTTAATAGTTATGTTCGCTCTAAATTAGAGTACGGATCAATAATATGGTTTCCTATTTATGATCGATACAATGTTAGAATAGAGAATGTACAGAGACGTTTTTTGAAATATTTGATTTTCAAATGTGATCAAGTATATCCACAACGAGGTTGTGATTATGACATATTATTAGATCGTTTTGATTTTACGTCAATCGAAGCAAGACGAACCTGTCATTCAATCATGTTTCTAGCAAAAATGTTGCAAAATAAAATTGACTGTCCCGCACTGTTAGAAAAAATTAACATTCATGTACCACGGTTTGCATCAAGGCAACAATTATATTTTGAATGTCCTATGGCCAGAACTAATATGCAAACCAGGTCACCAATTTATAATATGTGTAATAATACTAATTTAATTATAAATGATATAGATATCTTTACTGAGTCTCTGATTTCTATAATGAATTTAGCTAAAAATGTGTAGTAAGTAAATATTTTTTAAATTAATTTTTGTGGGTATTAATTATTCTTTCATGTTATGATTTATTGTGTTCCATCAAAATATTTTTTAGTGTAATTATGTGTCATATTTTGTCCTTTATTTGGTGTATACTGTTGGGCAAATAAAGTTATTATTATTATTACTATAATATCATAAAATCTAATGTTTGCATTCCTCTCTATAAATAGAATTGCCAAATTTATTAGCCTATCCTCGGTCATAGTGGATCTCAGGTAATTTTAGATATTATATTGATCACGAATCAATTTTTATTTTTAAAATTCATAAAATTAATTGCACTTTACATGAAGTATTTTTTTTTATTTCACTAGTTTCAGTATAGTATAATAATTAAACTACTACTTTAATAATAATAATAAAAAAACATTTACAATATAAGTTAACTGATTACTTGTATTAATTTTAAGTAAACATAATACTTTAAATGTTAAATTACCTGCCTAATGAAATGGGTTGTCTACCAAAGCATTTATATTTTTAAAAAACTCGCGCCAATTTTTTTTTTGGTATTTTGGGACATGCGCTTGCAAAACGCAATGAAGAGAGTAAAGTAACAAATGTTTCTATTGCAAAAAACGAATTAACATGACTATATCATTCATTAAATTGTAAACCAATAAGAATGTGTAATTTACCTTAGCTACCACGTATTACAGCGGTAATTATTAAGTAACCATGGTGAACGAATATACGAACCTTTGTATATTCGATATACCTACCTTCGTATATTCATTTATAGGTGCGCTTGGTTATTTTGTTCTATGTACTCAGAACTGGCAATGTCATTTTTAATTATATTTACGGACATGATCTTTTTCATTCGACCACAGTATCAAGTATATAAATGAATCTGTAGTTAGACTTTAAGGAGGAAAATCGTGCGTTGTATGCTTTAAGTAGACATTTAAAATCACACTGACAACTCCAAGTGCACCGAAACAAATAATTGAACGCATCTATTATTTGACAGCAAGCAGCAAGGCATTATGGAAGTAAAAAATTGACAAGGTAAACAAAAAATTATGTGGATCACAAATCTAGAACTATACTGTTGCTAGTTTATTTGAAATACAAGCATTTATTTTGAAATACGAGTATTTAAATACTACTACGACTATATTTAAAAAGATGGGTTATGTAGCATACTGTTTGACGTTTCTGTCAAAATAAAACAGAGCACAGGTCTACGTTAAATTTACTATTTATTTTTTATTCATGATATAGTCTACCTGTATACAACTCGACGATCAAAAATTCTCGAAATACTCAACAAGTTGCCTATTGGAAATACCACTCGACCTTCGGTCTCGTGGTGTTCCCAGGCTACACGTTTCGTATTATCAAGAATTTTCAATCGTCTTGTTGTATAATATATGACTATATCATTCATTAAGTTATAAACCAATAAGAGTGTGTGATTTTCCTTAGCTACCACGTATTACAAAGGTTATTATTGAGTAACCATGGTGAACGAATATACGAACCTTGGTATATTCGAATATACCTACCTTCGTATTCACTTGGTACTTCACACAGTGCGTTTGGTTATTTTGTTCTATGTACTCAGAACTGGCAATGTCATTTTTAATTATATTTACGGACATGATCTTTTTCATTCGATCACAGTATGGAGTATACGCGTATAAATGAATCTGTAGTTGGACTTTGAGGAGGAAAATCGTGCGTTGTGTTGTATGCTTTAAGTCAGTAGCGGATCCTGGTGACATTCTCAGGGGGGGTAAAATGGGGGATATAATTTGAAAAATTCAGGGTTATACTTTTTTGTCTGGGGGGGGGGGGGGGGTTGTACTTTGGTTTATTATTATCAGTGGCGGCTGGTGTTTTAAAATTTTAGTGAGGCAAGGTATTCTGAAAAAAAAATGCGCAGCATTAATTTTAGCAGATTTATTTATTACATTTGCTACATTAGTATCTATATCGCGATGTATATGTAAAAGTGCTAAGCCACTTTGTCTATCTTCTCCCATTTGCGATTTTAACCATGATTTCAGTCTTCGGAGAACAGAAAAACTTCGCTCAGCGCTTGCCACGCTTGTCGGTAAAGTACAATACATGCAGACAAAGTTTAATTCTAGGGAAGAATTTTTCACTACAGGCAATGTACACTTGTACAGTTGTATATAGGATTCAGGCATCTCAGTGTGATCTGTTTTTAGTGTTCTTTGATATTTAGTCTGCCATAATTCCAGTTCAGATTTTAGTTTTGATTTTACCGTGTCCTTATCACAGTCATATCCTTGTAAAAAGTTTTCGAGGTTGAGGTTGCGGTATTTTTGTAAATTATATTTATTTTATCTTTTTTATATCCAAATACTCTTTATTATTGCCTATGTTATTTGTACAAATAAATAAGCCCTGGAATCTCAGGGGGGGGTAATTACCCCCATTACCCCCCCCCCCTTGTATCCGCGCCTGCTTTAAGTAGACATTTAAAATCACACTGACTGCTCCAAGTGCACCGAAACAAATAATTGAACGCATCTATTATTTGACAGCAAGGAATTATGAAAGTAAAAATTTGACAAGTAAACAAATAATTATTTGGATCAAAAATCTGGAACTGCACTGTTGCTAGTTTATTTGAACTACAAACATTTATTTTGAAATACGAGCATTTCAAGGTAATATTACATATACTACAACTATATTTAAAAAGATAGGTTATGTAGCATATAGTTTGACGTTTCTATCAAAATAAAATAGACCACAGGTCTACGATAAAATTAATTTTTAATTTATTTTTTATTCATGATATAGTCTACCTGTATACAACTCGACAATAGAAAATTCACGACATACTCAACGAGTTGCCTACTGGAAATACCACTCGACCTTCGGTCTCGTGGTCGTGGTGTTTCCAGGCAACACGTTTCGTATAATCGAGAATTTTCAATCGTCTTGTTGTAAAATATATGAATATATTTTAGAAAAAATCATTAGAAATATCGCTAGATGTACATTAAAATAACTTATTGAAAAACGAATCTTGCACTATACTTTTATTCAAATTAAATCTTACAAAAATGATTATTTTTATTTATGAACATATGTCAAAACGCAAAGATCTTCTCTCTCCAAAAAACAATCTCCCACCACCGCCTTCTCAAAAACCAACTGCCACAGTTATATATTTCCATCTCTTAGCAACCTTCTTGACTCACTTGATATTACACCCACTCCGGTGCAACTTGTATTGGGAAACTGGCAGCAAACAGTAGGCAGTGAGAATAGTATAACAGAGATGTCTATAAAAGGTTCATGTCGCTGCTATTGTTTGAAATGAATTAAGTAATCTATGAAACAAAAAAGAAAAAATTATAAAATTATTTGGCAGATATAACAATAGTAAAAATCTGTTGTGGCCAGCACAATACCTCTCGCTACTTCTTTTTTTTTTGTTACATAAGTATAGAGCGCGAACAGTCATGTTACATTGTTGGCCTTGACAAGCAGATGTAGGGGCCCGTTTCAGAATGATAATTAGTAATTATATACATAAATCTTAGAATTTTTCATTAAATTTTCAAGATTTTCTAAATTCACGTAGTTAATTTGTCATCAGGAGTGTGGAATTTACTTGTCGACGAAAATAAACTACATGGAATTGGAAAATCACTAAATTTAGAATGAGAAATTATGATAAATGACATCTACATACATAATTATTAGCTATAATTCTGAAATGGGCCCCCATATCTGCTTGTCAAGGCCAACAAAGTCACATGACTGCTCGCGCCCTAATGTATTTAGCATTTCTTGTATACTACACTCTACACCAAAAATTCTACTTATATCTATTCCATATATTTAGATTTTTACCTTCCGTCACCTCTAGGTAAAGAAGGTATTGTCTTTGGTCAAAAAATTCGGTGGTGAGTTTTCATTGAATAAGCACGTTTTAGGGTCTTTACAATACGATTTTACTATTTTTACGATGATGTCTGTATGTGTGTGTGTGTGTGTGTTCGTGTGTGTGTGTGTGTGTGTGTGTGTGTGTGTGTGTGTGTGTATGTGTGTGTGTGTGACCGCCGTTTCGTGCACGATATCTCCAATACTAGAATTCCAAAAATTACAATTCTTGCGTATTCCTCTTCCTTACAACCTATGCAGACTTGTTTAGATTTTGGTTAAAATTGGTCAACCGGAAGTATCCTCATTTGAAGATTTTAACAGTTTTTCTTGGAAAACTCAGTTAAATGTTATTATAACTTAAAGAATATATTATTGTCTATACGATTTGATTGCATATTATAATTGATATTCAACAGATATAGAGTTAAAGAAGAATAAAGATAATAAATTTGATATAAATTTCATAATTCAGCCAGCTATGCTAACTTAACCATGGAAACTGCTAATATGTTCAGGTAATTCAAATTGACAGATGTCAGTATCAATAAAATGTAAATCAATGAAAGAATAAGGGAAGTAACTCTAGTGTTAGAAGTTTCTAGATATAAGAGAGACGATTACATTGGTTTGAACATGTCATGTGGAGAGATGAATATATTAATAGAAGGTGGAAGAAACATAGGAAGACCAAATATAAGATAAAAAGACTGTATTGCAGAAGACTTGAGAGAAAAGGAACTGAATGAGGACGACACGGAAAACAAAAATGAGTGGAAGAAGAAAATAAAAAATAGCGACCCCCTAACGAATGGGAAAAACTAAAGAACAAGATGTCAGTGTCTAGTGCAATTTGCATAGTTTGTTTATGAAATAACTTTACTGGAAATATAGGATCTTTTGCAAGAAAATTTATGTACGGGGCGCGTGCAGTAACATGATTTTGCTGACTTTGGCAAGCAGATATGGTGACCTGTGTCAAAATGACAGCAATTAATTATGTCCATAACTGACAAGTGTTATAATTTTTCATTCAAAATTTCATAATTTCCTTATTTCATGTGGTTTGTTTGTTATCAGGAGTATGGAATTCAGTTGCCGAGAAAGAGAATCACATAATACCAAAAATTTAGAATCTTTCGCAAGAAAATTTATGTATGGAATTTGTACATAATACACAGGATTGACGGAAGGAATTGTGCTGGCCACATCAGATTTTTTTAATTTAAATTCATTCTATGAAGAAATTTTGTCCTACTCTTCTAATTTTTCGAGATGTTTCCAATTCATTGTCGGAAGTAATAGTATTTCTGAAGGGTATGTGTAATATACCTATAATATTAAATATTTAACTATTAATACATTAAGAAATAATATAATGTACAGTAAAATTTTTGAAAGATGTCCGATCAAGGGCACCTGTATCACGAACGAATTAACAAATAGGCATACATTTATCTCTTTCTTTTGCAAAGGCTGTAAGAGTGTGTGATAAGGATGGATATAACACGCTTGTCTTTCAAAAATTCATATTGTTTCGACTAAGTTAGGACATTCCATTTATAAACGATGCTAGTTGTTGATAATACTTTCGCTGTAACGTAAGTTTATTTATCAATACAGATACATTACCTAGATTCATAGCAGTACGTATAACGTTATATTCTGTCAGAGTCACTGACACTGACATTGTGTCAGTATTTTATTTTTAACATCTGGTTTTACATTTGCTTATAAACTTACTAGTTAACTTATTTTTGAATTTTGAATGTTTTTCCTGTAATATATATTTTTATAATAATAAAATAACAGTAGTATCTTACGTACCCTCATAAAAACTAAGCAAACGACACTACTGAATTTGTCATGATGGGCGGAGCAAAAATCTGAATTCATAGAATTCGTAGACAACCTTGATCGGACATCTTTCAAAAATTTTACTGTATGTACTTCCCAGAAAAAGTCCTCAGTTTTGTCTCCGGATTTCTGACACTGATATTTATCTGTCAGTTACAAACAATTTAATTTTTCAACTATTTTCCATGGCATTCTTTCGACTGTAAAATTTATTACAACAGATTATTTTATATATTATATTTCTTTTATCTCTAATTATATAGAATATATAATAAAATATTTAAATGTACCAGATGGAGAATTTAATTTTCTTTAATATTACCAAGAAAAAATTTCAAAAAATAATATTTAAAAGATTTTTTTTCAAGAATCTTCTACTTCCGGTTGTCCAATTGTTACCAAAACCTTTTCAGATCTTCCCATGAATGTCCGATTGGGAAATACGTAGTTAAACAAATTTAAAGTCTTATAGTTTTTGAGTAATCGTCCTTCCAACATCCCACATACACACATCCACACACACACATCCACACACACACATCCACACACACACACACACACACACACACACACACACACACACACACACACACACACACACACACACACACAGACATCATCGTAAAAATGTTAAAATCGGATTGTAGGGACCTTAAAACGTGCTTATTCAATAAAATCTGGATATGCGATTTTTAGCATGACTCCAATACCTCTCTTAGCGAGAGGTGAAAAATCTGATGTGGACACCACACGACTTCCTTGCACGATTATTAAACTATACATATTTTTTTAATAACTAAATTACAAAATATTAATTTTAATTTCAAAACGGTAAGATATACTCGTATAGCGACCATAAAGGCAGGTGCACAACTAAACTTTATACTAGTCGTAAATACTAAATTTCAACATTTTACGGCTTACAGGTTATCGTGAATATTCGTATCTTTAAAACGGGAGGTCTAATAGATTTCATATCTCCAATATATAAAAAAAAATATTAAATTTGCTCTTTCTATAAGCGAGATATTTTATTTTAAAATTATATTTTTTTTTTTTGGTTTTTGTGATTGAGTTTGCTATGAATAAGACAAAATAATGAATAAAAAATTAAATTTTAATTGTGAAGTATAATAACTTTAAAAATTGCACGTATTTGACGTAAATTTAAACTTAAATACAAAAACCAATAAGAAAGTTAATGAATAAAATATACAGGATGTCCCTTAACTTGGTGCACAAACTTTAAGGGCATATAATACTGATCAAAATGTGTCCGATCTTTAATAGTTTCCCAGATATAACGCAGTGAAAAATGAGTTTTTACGAGATTTACCTTTGCTATCTCGAAAACTATAAGAATTACGATTTTGATTAATTGAGACTTTTTGTTTACCTTTGAGAGGTAATTTTAGATGGCCTTTTGTTATTTTATAAAAATCAAAAGTGAAATGTTGTGGCGACCTTGGTCAATATTTAATTTTCATATAACTACGTAACTATAAGAAATTGAGAAAAATGTTTCATATAAAATTTTATTGTTTTTTATAGTCTTTTTACTGACATAGACAAAATTTTATTCGATCGCTATCTTTGTCAGTTTTTCTTAGATTTTTCGCTTTTCTCGGAAACAGTTGAAGATCATTCCTATGTTGATGAAGCTTTTTTATTCATTTTGGTCAGTACTATATGCCCTTAAAGTTTTTGCTCGAAGTTAAGGGACACCCTGTATACAACGTCCCTAAATTTCTGTAACAAGAGGCGATGTTAAAATCTTATCAGAAATATAATGGTTTTTTGCACAAAAAAAGAACAAATAGACTTTTCTTGAAATACTGTGTGCTGATTTTCGACGGGTTATACGTAAATACTTTGTTATTTTTATACAAATATTACATGTAGACCTTATTTGAGCGCACAGCGGCAGCGGCTATAGAGATTTTAAACTATAGTCAAATTTTTTGACTGTCTGGTACAGTAATAAAACTATAAATGAACTATAAATATCGCAATTGTGATAAAGCGGCATATCATTTACTTTCTGTAGTATCTGTTTGGCATCGGCCCATATTTTTGAGCCGCTCTATTCATGCATTGAATCCAGCGTCTACCAGTTATGTATAGGAAAATAGCCTTACAGTCCTTTAACATAAAGTCTATTTTTGTTCCAAATAATATCTTATGGGAATGAAAACTGCAGTATCAAAAATGTTTCTAAACTATTTGCGATACTTATTGTTGGGCTGGTTTTTTAAAATGTAATTAACTGTGAAGTTTTAAATTTCTAAATTATCCTATGAAACCCAAAAATTCAAAATCCCAAAATATTTGAGCATTTAGGTTAATTATGTTTTACAAGAAAAGATTTACACTTAATGACACCACAGAATACCTAATCTGCTTCTTAGTTTTTAAACCTGGGAGCAGATTTAATTTTTGTATTTAATATTTCTGAGTATTTTAATCATCCCTTCTACAAATAATGTACAATTATAAAAGCACAGCTGTTTTAAATTATTTTATTTACTTTTACATTGATCTTGGAGTAAGTTCAATATCAAGTGAATATCGTGTGAATCATGACGGAGACTTCAAAACCACTGTACAACCAATTAAAGAACGAAGGCAGAAATTTGATCATGAAGGTGCATGATTTTTTTCAAGAAGAAAAAGAAACTCATCATTTAATATGCATTGACAAAGTACAAGAACGTACAGCCGCGGCTTGCAACATCAGTGTTAGAACTGTACAGCGACTTGTAAAACACCGAAAAGAACACGGTAAGTTTTTTTTATTAATAATTATGTTAATTTATAATATTATTATAATACTGATGATAAATATTTGTTAAAACTTCATAGTTAATTACATTAAACAAAACCAAATATTCGTGTTATTGTACAGTGATTAAAATAAAATTAAAATAAAATTTAGTACGTAAAATAAATAATAATTGTACATTTGTTTGTCAGCTTCGTGGAGGTTATGTATGTATGCGTATATAATATTAAACTAGTTTAATATATGTGGTTATTATTTATAAAATAATTATATATTCTAAACTTAGCTTTTAAAACTTAAATGTCGGTGCTTAATATTGGTAACAGGTAACAGTTCCTTGTTTTCAATATTGTCTGTATCTTAACACAATACTTCTAATATTTATTTAAAGTGTAAGTAATACTTTTATTTTATATATTTGTGTATTTTCTTGAGATACTGACTACGATGACTGGCAATATTGAAAACACATAAAAATTACCAATATTAAGCGCAAACATCTAAATTTTTAAAAGGTAAGTTTAAAATATATACGTATTATGTAAATAATAACTACAGTTATTAAATTTGATGTGATAATAACAACCTATATCCTATGCTCTACATAACCTCTAAATCTATGTCAATAATAATTGTGTATCTTTTAAATAAATTAATTTTTATTACCTTTATAGATTCATAGTGTGATTATTTAATATTCCTGTATAATATAAAATCACATTTCTTACAAATAAATAGGGAAATGAATTATTAATATGTTTGACGTTGGCCCGCTTATGGCGGCGATCTTGCGCCATGGCCATACCATGTATATAAAGGTACCTTTTAAAAAATTAAATGTTTGTGCTTAATATTGGTCATTTTTATGTGTTTTCAATATTGCCAGTCATCGTACTCAGTATCTCAAGAAAATTTACAAATAAATAAAATTATTACTTACACTTTAAATAAATATTAGAAGTATATTTAAATGTGTTTTGCATTAAAATAAAGCAAGTAGCCACGAAAATACATAATAATTTGCGCAACAACAACGAATATGACAGTGGCCCTCTAATGGCGGAGGAAATGCGAGCACGTCATGGCCATACCCTGAGTATATAGGTATCCTATGGGTAACTAGGGTACCTTTATACACAGGGTATGGCCATGGGCCAAGATCGCCGCCATAAGCGAGCCAATGTCAAACATACTGATACTTCAATTCCTTATTTATTTGTAAGAAATGTGATATTATATTATACAGGAATATTAAATAATCACACTGTGAATCTATAAAGGTACTAAAAATTCATTTATTTAAGAGATACACAATTATTATTATGACATAGATTTAGAGGTTATGTATAGCATATGATAAGGTTGTTATTATCACATCAAATTTAATAACTGTGGTTATTATTTACATAATAAATATACTTTAAACTTACCTTTTAAAAAATTAAATGTTTGTGCTTAATATTGGTCATTTTTATGTGTTTGCAATATTGCCAGTCATCGTAGTCAGTATCTCAAGAAAATATACAAATAAATAAAATAAAAGTATTACTTACACTTTAAATAAATACTAGAAGTATATTTAAATGTATTTTGCATTAAAATAAAGCAAGTGGCCACGAAAATACATAATAATTTGCGCAACAACAACGAATATGACAGTGGCCCTCTAATGGCGGACGAAACGCGAGCACGTCATGGCCATACCCTGAGTATATAGCATGGAGGTAAGAATAAACATGGAGGGAGCATAAAGTTGAACTTAGGACAAGGGGAATGCAGGCCTGTGGGGACGGACGCAGGTACTGCTGCAGTCACATTGTGGTGGGAATTCACGCGGCAAATATAAAATTAAATATTTGAAATTAAGATTTCTTATTTCTAGTAATATCAATAAACAAATATTTTTTAGTAAATATGTACTTAGAAGAAATTACAATATAGAAAAATTATAAATAATTAAAATTCCACTTACCTGTTACCGATACGGTTATCTTTTACAATATTTATTTAAATCGATAGATCTAGGCTAGGTATTTATACGAAATTACAATTGTTTAATACACTCATTAGATTTTTTAATTGTTTATTGTTAAATAATATAAAAATAAAACTTTCCTCCTGACTTATTGGAGTACCCCACAACACAACAAGTCACCGAGTTACAAACAATCTGCAAATAATTACCTATGTTAAATGAAACATATAATATTATTGCAAGAAAACTTACATATTGCAGTGCAAGAGTCAACTAGTCCAAATAATGTTTGTTCTGTTAAATTGCTATAAACACGAAATATACGTTGAGTTACAGTTTTAAAATAAAACAATATTTCATAACTCACATGAATAAAAAATCTTAATTTTCACCAAATGTTACGAAGCACTTAAGGTAGTTATATCGTGAAATCATTTTCAACAGAATTAATTGAAATTTTAAGTACATCTCATCTGCAGTATAATCTACCTGTTCTCCAAGTTTTAAAACAATTGACCAAGCGGTACCTGAGATATTTGCAATTAAATTTGGCCTTTTTAACACGTGAAGAATAGGAAATGGCAAAATAAACACAACATTTTAAATTATAACTTTTATATCAATTATGACATTTAATCGAAAAACTAGTATGTTATAGATAACCAATTAAAGAATTTTATGTAAAAATTTGAAAATTATTCACCGCCCAGATTTAATTTTATTGCCTCTACAAAATTATAATCTGAAGATACGATAAATCGGTAGAATTATACTTGACAACCATGTACAAGTTCTCCAGACTACTGTGGTATTAGTGAATAAGATGTGTTCTGTGGTTAAAGGAATTTCAAACGTACATTCGAAGGAAATATTTTTTATATGGGTATTTTACGTGAAAAGCATGAAATGTTCAAACAGTATAATACTACTTTCGTAATTTTAAGAAAGAAATATTTTAATTTGTTTTGCAGTTCCGATTTGTAGTTTAGAACTAGTATTATATCTCAAAACATCTGATTACTTTTATGCCTGAATGTACCAATAAATGTGGGAAAACTTCAAAATTCAAATTAGCTTTTAAGCGTTTGTGTAGCAAAGATAAAATTGTTTTTGGTTATACGTGGTTTCTTGTTACCGGTTACAATTTCTGATAAAAATTGAATTACACCTTTTCTTCCATTTTCTGTATATATTCTACTTAGTGTTTCAAAATGTTTTTTGATATTATTCCTCTGAAAACCGTACACGGTTCGACATTTTCACATATGTCAAAATTAAAATTCAAGCTCTGAGAACAAACCAAATATTTCTGTCCTTGTCTAAATGCCACAGTGCGACGTTGCCACAGTTATTTTTCAACACTCGTGCTGTTGTGTGAGTAAATTGGAATACGTCACTTTTGTATGTGTTAGTGCGAGTGGTACAGTTCAAAAAAAAACTTTTCTACGGAAAAATAAAGAAAATTCGTCTGTTACAGTCTTTGATATTAGCTTTTAACAATTTTTACACAATCTATGTATATAATATAATGTTAAAAAATATTGATTATTGCAAATATAAACTGCATTAGCTTAATTTTTATTTTGAACATAGAACAAGTTTTTAATAGGTACACTCGAGTGACAACTACCTTAAAGAAAAGTCAATATAAACCACGATATACATATATTAAAAAGTCATAAACGGTAAACACTTCTCCAAAACACCTACACGTTTAAAAACAAACAATGCTCAATGACAGATGACAGCAACAACCTTGTAACTTCAAACTGACAGCGGTCACAATGTAGAAGGGGAAGCGGCTGCACTAGCGATTGCGAATACTCCCTCCATATATATTCCTACCTCCATGGTATATAGGTACCCTATGGGTAACCGTCCTCTGACGCCATCTCGTGGTAGGAACGAACACTAAGTGAACATTTGGTACTCGGCCGGTGGCCATTTATTTAAATAAAAGAGGAACAAATGATACAAAAATACACTATATACAAAAAAATATCAATTTTATTTTTTAAAAAGTTTACAAAACATATGACACATTTTTTGATATTTGTCTAGATTTTGTGTATCGGGATCAACACGTTTTTTCCCTTTTAATATTTGATTTTTGTTCTTTTACAAACATATACAACATAAAGAAAATGGATCTTGATAATAATATATTTTTTCTATTTTGCATCTGTAACATCTGTAACAAAGCTATAACAGCACCCAAAGGAGTTCGTTAATAGCTCGTTTGAGTGTTTTAACAGCCTAGTACAATTTATTTTTATAAAGTTGGTAGCATAGCTGAAATGTCAAAAAATATCAAATTTCAAACCTCACTGAATAAACGGTACTAACGATTGTTAAGATTTTTATTTTTGTTTATATATATTTAGGGCATAAATTGTTCAAAACAGTATTAATTGTTGATATTTAAAATATGTAATTTATTTTTATTTATTTATGAACTCTGTCGGTAAATTAGTTCAAGCTTTTTGGCGCTGATGTCATAGCCAAAGTTGCGCAGAGTAGTTCAGACAGAAGCAAAATGGCGGTGGAGGAGAAATGTCAACAAGAATTAAGTGTTTATTTATAAGAAAATAGTGTTTTAAATATAAGATGTGTATAATTATATAGTTTTACACTTTCCACATCCTTTTCAGTTAATTTTATACAATAAAATGTAACTTGTAAAATTTTTATATTTAGTTATGATTATGAAACCTGACTTTTTCATTGTTTGTTTTTGGAATTATAAAATGTATTTTCCGTGATTTCACGTATTTCAGATGGAGTACACAAAAAATCGTCTGTATTATATTTATTTTGATATGAATTTGATTGTCGAGACAATTTTAAATTCAAACAATTGAATTTTCAAATGTCACATTATTACCAACTAACACAAAATTCCCTAAATTTTGAATTTACTATTTTTTATTTAAAAAGATCATAAAAAGCGCAAAATAGAAAAAATAGTATAAAGAACTCATGTCATAATTGTCGATTATTTTGTTCGAAGGTTTGGGCAACTCCGCTACGCGTCGTTACCCAAACTTCCTTCTCACAAAATAAAATGACAATTATGACATTCGTTCTTTAATATACTATTTTCTATTTCGGTGTTCTTATGTTTCTATAAACGCACTGTTTTGTACTGAAAACACGACGTTTAGAAGATCTATAAGCGTACTATTTTTGGCGCCTTTCATGTTCTAGAGTTGGTAGTCATGCTTTCATAACTGACAGATGACAGGTAACCTCAAAATGGAAAGTTGTTGATAATGTTTCAACATATTACTTTTAATTATGGATTTTTATACTTTCTTTAGGTGATAGGACTAGAAAAAAATATAATATTAATTTCACAACCAGAATCAGACCTTGAATCATAAATACAATACACCTTGCAATGCACTAATTAATCAATAGTTGACAAAATATGAAATTTCAATTGTTATCGAGAAGCGTTACCAACATAAACATAACTAACAAAAAAATACCTAGTTATAATTTGACGTCGCAATTTAAATAAATTTAATAGTAAAATTACCTTAATAGAAAAAATTGTATAAAAAACACGTATCATAAGGCCTGTTGACGCACTCGTCCTTTGTAAAACTTGGACTCGTACGTTAACAGATTGCCTTATGATACTTGTGTTTTAATGTACTATTTTCTATTTCGGTGTTCTTATGTTTCTATAAACGCACTGTTTTGTACTGTAAACACGACGTTTAGAAGATCTATAAGCGTACGATTTTTGGCGCCTTTCATTTTCTAGAGTTGGTAGTCATGCTTTCATAATTGACAGATGGCAGGTAACCTCAAAATGGTAAGTTGTTAATAATATTTCAACATATTACTTTTAATTATGGATTTTTATACTTTCTTTAGGGGATAGGAGTAGAAAGAAATATAATATTAATTTCACAACCAGAATCAGACCTTGAATCATAAATACAACACACCTTGCAATACACTAATTAATCAATAGTTGACAAAATATGAAATTTCAATTGTTAGCGAGAAGTGTTACCAACATAAACATAACTAACAAAAAAATACCTAGTCATAATTTGACGTCGCAATTTAAATAAATTTAATCGTAAAATTACCTCAATAGAAAAAATAGTATAAAAAACACGTATCATAAGGCCTGTTGACGCACTCGTCCTTTGTAAAACTCGCCTAACGGCTCGTTTTCCAAACTTGGACTCGTACGTTAACAGATTGCCTTATGATACTTGTGTTTTAATATACTATTTTCTATTTCGGTGTTCTTATGTTTCTATAAACGCACTGTTTTGTACTGCAAACACGACGTTTAGAAGATCTATAAGCGTACTATTTTTGGCGCCTTTCATGTTCTCGGGTTGGTAGTCATGCTTTCATAACTGACAGATGACAGGTAACCTCAAAATGGTAAGTTGTTGATAATATTTCAACATATTACTTTTAATTATGGATTTTTATACTTTATTTAGGTGATAGGACTAGAAAGAAATATAATATTAATTTTACAACCAGAATCAGACCTTGAATCATAAATACAATACACCTTGCAATACACTAATTAATCAATAGATGAACAAAATATGAAATTTCAATTGTTAGCGGGAAGCGTTACCAACATAAACATAACTAACAAAAAATACCTAGTCATAATTTGACGTCGCAATTTAAATCAATTTAATCGTAAAATTACCTCAATAGAAAAAATAGTATAAAAAACACGTATCATAAGGCTTGTTGACGCACTCGTCCTTTGTAAAACTCGCCTAGCGGCTCGTTTTCCAAACTTGGACTCGTACGTTAACAGATTGCCTTATGATACTTGTGTTTTAATGTACTATTTTTTACATTTACAACGTAGAATACTTAAAAACTCTTTCCAGAACTCCAAATATTAAGACGAAGCAGAAAGAGCTGCTGTCAATGGTTTTCCATTGGTGCCATGGTAGGAGCTGCTGTTCAGATAGTCAAACAGCTTGTCCAAAAATAAAAAAAAAACAATTGCCGTTTCCTCAGCATTCTTTTCTATATGTCCTGATCCTGAAAGAAAATTAAATTAAAAATTAATCAATGAATTTTTTTTATGTGATTAGATTTTAATCGATTATTTCCACCTCTGGTAATTTGTAAACATTAAAATAGGAATTTATAAATGTATAATAAATAAACGTGTTACGTTTCATTACGTAGTATTATACTACTACAAATATGTATCTTAAATAATTTGAGAACACAACTCAATTTAACGAAACTCGAATGGTTACATTCTTTTTATAGAAATTTAACCCTATTTTTTTTTAGAAAAAATCGCCAAGTTCACTATTAATATTACTTCCCGTGCTCTATTTTTAGTAGAATTTAGTATAATAAATGATTTTGCAACTATATATAACCATTGAGGGGTAGGTATTATAAACTTCAGTCATATTTTTAATTTATAAAGTAAAATGAATAATGGCCGGTTGCACCACGAATACATAACTACTAAGTATTCCATAAATATGTTATGTACTCCTTAACCGTTGCACAATCCGAAATAATGCTTATGTATTCCTTAAATATCCCTAACGGTTCCTTAAAATTAAACGACCAATTTTGACGGTTTAAAATTATGATTGGTTTTTAATATAACATATGATTTGTGTGTTGACCAAAAGATAATAAATATGAATAATATATATGATATTGTGGACGATCTCGACGACATAAATGAAATAAATATTTTCAACACTGGTGCTGTACGTCAAATATACGAAAGAGCCGATAACTTCAGAAATTTAACCGAGAAAGAATTTTTCGAACGTTTTAGGTTAACAAAAAATACCGTTTTATCTATTTTAGGATTAACTGAACATAGATTGGAATATCCATATGACAAGTAATATTACGTATTTATGTTGCAGTATAATATATATTTAAAAATTATTTTTCTTTTTTAGAAATAACTCTGTGTCACCAATGAACCAATTATTAACTACGTTAAGAGTATATGCTAGAGGAGGACATCTATTAAGTTTAGCCGATTTTGGGGGTATGCACAAATCAACAGTATCCAGAATTTTCGTTCGCGTCTCAACGGCAATTGCCGCATTGAAACCACAATTTATTAAATTTCCTAATACAATAGAAGAAATTAACAAAACGCAAAACGATTTTTATGATTTGTATTCATTTCCTAGAGTGATTGGAGCCATAGATTGCACCCATATTAGAATACAATCACCAGGTATTAGTAGAAAATTTAAAAGTGTGATAAAAAATTTAAATAAAATAATTTTGAAAATCATAGGAAAAAATGACGCAGAGCTATTTAGAAATCGAAAAAGTTATTTTTCTATAAACTGCCAAGTGATTTGCAATGCACAGAAAATGATAACGGGTATAGTTGCACGCTGGCCTGGTGCGACGCACGATTCTACAATTTTTAATAATAGCAATATTCGTGCAAGATTTGAAAATAATGAATTTCAAAATAGTCTTCTATTAGGTATAACAATCACACCCTAAACTCTTAAATTAATTACATTTTTCTCTCTTTATCTACAGGCGACAGTGGCTACCCACTAAAAAGTTATTTATTAACACCGTATTTAAACCCGACAACACCAGCACAACAATTATTTAATGAGTCACATATCCGTACTAGATTAATAATAGAAAATCTATTTGGTATTTGGAAAAGACGCTTTCCAATTCTTGCGTATGGCTGCAGATTAAAGCTCGAAACTACACTAACAATTATAATATCAACGGCAATACTTCATAACATCGCAAGATTGATGAATGAACCAGAACCAATTCCTGGGCCAGAAGACGAAAATCATGTTTTGCAACAATTAGTAGATGACGGACAAATACCGGAATTGCCGTATGTTAATAATAGGAACAATGCAGCTATTGGGATTGATGTGAGAAATAACTTTGCAAATAATTACTTTGCAAGATTGTAAAAAAAGTATTTACTAAATTAAAAGTTACAAACTAAACAACTATCATAGTTATTTTGTAAAATTAAAAAAAATAAACAAACATTTACAATAATCAATAATAATTAAACTTGTTCATTTAACAATTTAATTCTCCTCAACTGTTCTTTTTTTATTTCAATTTCCAAAGAAATATTAGTTTTCATTAATTCTAATAATTCCTTTGTCTTGATATCGTTTTCTTCAAATGCAATCTTTTGACTTTTAATAAAATCCATTTTTAGTTTTGCCAAATTCGTGTAATTTTCATGAATGTTTTATTCATCTTCAGGAAGATTGGGTCTCCGCCTTGTGGACCATGGGAGTTTTCTTTAATTGTTTCTGCCTTTTTGTTTTTAATTTATTGTTCACAGGCGTACTCATATTTACTGGGGTCCAGTCTCCCCAATCTACATTTAAATTTTCTTCTACGTTGACTATGTTAGGCAATGCATCATCCTCTACAGCACTTTCCTAAATTTTATGAATATTAATAATAATGAAACAAAAATATAAACAATATAATAATAGAAGTGTAGTACTTACTTCAACATGAGTTTGATCATTTTTATCAGCAGTAACCAGTATTCCTTCTTTATTAATCACAAATATTGCTCCACCATCATCATCAAAAGCATTGTCTAATCCAATTACAGACTTTGGATTCATTATATTTAAAGCTAAATACAATGAATCCAATTACAGACTTTGGATTCATTATATTTAAAGCTAAATTTTGGCATTTGTCAGTAATTATAGGTTTGGTTCCTCCGCCAGTTTTAATACTTTCCATTTTTTCATTAGCTACATCTTGTCTTGTTTTCTTTTTAATATTATCATAGTATCGTTTTAATGATTCTGTTGTTCGAAAACTGCAATTTGGAGACTGTGCATTGAACAACTTTGTAATTTCTTCCCAAGCTGCTTCTTTCTTTTTATTGTTTACCACATCTGTTTTTTTATTTTCGATAATTTGTTTAAAATTTATCATAATTTGTAATAATGTTTCCTTCTCTTGAATAGAAAAATTCATACTACGAACTCGTTTCTTTACTTCTTCTGCCATCTAAAAAAATATATTGAACTAAAATACAAATGCAACAATATTTGGCAATTAATAATAATGTGACTTACCTTAATATTAATCAGAATTTAAACGAAACAAATAAAACTAATGAAAATGGAAATAGGTTATTATCTTTATCCCTTTAACATTGACACACAGTCTTAGCAACCTTACTCATATCTTTCATTTTATTAAAAATATATGTGTAATGTATCAGAAGAACTTGAAAATGTCTTTATTCGTATATATATAACATTATAGAATTGACAAAATATATCCAAAAACTTATTTTTTCGTTAATTATTTTTAGATCTGTCATTTTAGATCACTTGATTTTGGATTATGTATTCGTTAGCTAAGGAACACATAAATTTGATTCATGCAACAGAATGAAAATTTAAGGATTCCCTAAGTTTATGCAATTCATAACTATGTATCTCTTTATGGAACGTTGGTGCAACTGGCCATAAAAGATTTAAATTACATACCACAATTTATATCAGGTGACGCACATCCAACAACACAACATTTCATTATTTTTCTCGGCATCACAAATACAAAGGAAACAAACAAGAGGAAAACTGAAGCGCACGAAACTATGGAACGTCAAAAGTGGTCGAAGGCCAACAACGTGGACATGAACGCGCGATTTGAAATTAAATCATGGGAGGCACAGACCATATACACTATTCTAGATAAGAAACGTACGTGTTAAGCATCGGAACCACATTAATGGCGCCATCAGATGCATGGAAGCATTAATTAATTTAATTTAAATCTCGATCGATATAATCATTACCTACAATTAATATGGGTATATTCGGTTTATTAATTACTTCTAATTTGTATGATGTGTAGTTGAAGCATTTTTTTCACAATATACTATAATCATTGCTTAGTATTTTATGAAAAATCTACTTCAACTACAAATCAATCTTACAAAGATTACATCAAATGAATAAAACATGTTACCTATATTTTTTAATTATAAAAAGTATAATTTCATTTAGAAAATATACAATAGTTATTTATTTTACAGGATAAAATTGTATTTTATCAACGATAATTATTATTCGCGAGTCAATTATTAAATTTTATTGTCGTGTATAAAACATAACATATTTTTTTCTTCAACAGATTTAAAGAAAAAAATAAGAAAATCAATTATAAATTAAATTATTATTTAAGCACAATTTAATATAAATTGTGGTTCTCTTGCAAGAATGGATCTTTCTGATAACGTTAATTGCACAATTGAAGTTGCGATTAACACAAACCATCAAAGTTTATAATGTATTTAATTTAAATAAAAATAAATATGGGATCACGTGGATATGGGCATTAATTAACCGGTTGTGTTTCGGATTATTATTTAAAAATTTCGAAAAGTACAAAAGTGACCCCTGTAATGCTCTCTCCACGATAGCATTGAGAACATGTGAGGTGACGGCCTGGTAAGCACCCTCAACGGTGCAAATATCGTCATTGCCGAAATCTGCGAATATAAACAGATTGGTGCAGACAGAAATTTTAAATATATATATATATATATATATATATATATATATATATATATATATATATATATATATATATATATATATATATGTATATATAACTTTAAAATCTGCTCCAGAAAAAATACATTACAATTTACATAATTATTTATTTGTCAGCTTCTGAAAACTTCTCTGCTACTGCTGAATGTTGTTTAAATGAGTTGTTTTTCTTTTTTGATCGGACTGCTTGTTTCTTCCAATATATAGCACTAGAATAGAGCTTCCTAGCTTTTGGGGTCAACTCCAACTTCATTTTAACTGCCACTGACCGAAGTAGGGATTGCGTCAAATTATCTGAAAATAATATGTTGCTAAATTTAAAAGATACGCATATTTTTATTTAAAACAATAGCTAAATTTGTGAATAAAATTTAAAATAAATAAGAAAAAATATATATTGTAATATAGTGTTTTTTCTTTCTATTGACGATGGGCTTAATATTCTGCATTCTATTACGAAATTCTAACTAAATCAAAATTCAGTGTTAGGTACATTTGCATCAAGTGCGGTACCTGAATTTAATGAGTGAACTAAACCTGTAAAAATTAAAATAAATAACAATTGGAAGATAAGTATATAGTAAAATCTAAACGCATTTTTCGTATTATTATACTTCATGAATTTACAATTGCACTTAGAAATAAAATATATTCTCTAATAACTTAAAATCCTCAAAGATACACAAATTAAATAAAAAAAATGTAAATTGTAGACGTCGATTCATACATCAATGGACCCGTTTAGTGTGATATCACGAAGGTTTCCAAACAAGAAAATGGCGTCTTCGTTACTAAGGCGGTTGCTATGCTACTTCAGGATTTGACGTATGAGACATAACATAACCTATAAGTTGTAGAGTTTGTTTTATTTTGAAATTTGAAATGGCTCAGAAACATGTAATAAAAGTTTTCTTCTATTGTAAATTATTTTATAGACGATAGAAAATTAATAGAACGTGGTGAAAATGCGGTCGAAAGTGGTGATGTAGTCAGTATGACATATAATAATAATTTAAAAATAATAACAAGCACTGTGAATGCCAGTATGAGAGATCGAACGTACAAAGTTGAGGTATGTAAAATAATTTCATATGAATATTGCTCATTGTGACTGAAAATTCATTGCATATAATTTATTTGCAGATTAATATTACATTTACATCCTTGCGGATATTTGGGACGGATTGGTAGGCGAGGACGCAATTTTGGAAGTGAAATGCCCCTATAAATTCAGAAACACCGACATAAGGGTAGCACTGAAATGTGATCATTCTTACATTTGTAAATACGATGTGGATAAGGAAGAATTCGTATTAAATAAATATGAATACTACCACCAAATGCAGGGACAGCTTCATATAATGGATAAATCATTGTGTTTTTTAGTTATTTGGACTCCGAACTGTCATTTTATCATGAGAAATTTATTCCATATTTATTAAAATAATGTATATTTCTAAAACAATAAATAAAATTTGTATAAACTTACTGACTACCTAAAATTCTAAAAAAGGGAAAATCTCCCACCACTCTAGTTACGCGGGCAATTTTTAATAACATAGCAACGGTTACCAAGGTGGCAGCCATTTTCTTGTTTGGAAACCTGGCCTACGTCATCACTAAACGGGTCCATTACACTCACCAGGTAAATTTAGCGATGGAACTGCAAACTGCAACTAAGGTACGCGGAGACGTTAGTTGTGTGGGCTTATTGTTGTATACGACCTCCGAATCTAATGCTGGCAGTACACTCTCGCCGAGGCCGCTCGCCGAATGTCTCGGCGAAACTTTTGTTATGGCGAGGAAGCACCAGAGACAACTAATCTACTAACGTAGAGAGACCTGCCTCTGCCGGCAAAATTTCTAGTGATAGAAGTTTTTCGCCATCTATGTTCATAACCACTAACTAAAGGCGTTTTTGTAAAATAGCGGTATTTTTTGAAATTTTTATATTCAAATAACAAGTTATGAAAAAAAAAATACACTTAGAAATATGTACGAAAATATATTTTGTAATGTTTACAAATACAATATGTTCATTACACATACATTTTTTAAATTAATTAAAATATATGGAAAAGTTTCATTTATCTATAAAATGAAACTTTTCCATATATTTTTAGGAATGAATCAATCAGTTGATTTGGGCGGGTGTCTTTTTTGGTAATTCTTTTATTGATGTTACTTAGAAAGTGCTTTAACATTATGTGACTTAAAGTTAAAATAATATTTTTTATTAATGTGTTGCCGTGTATATCGCACGGACATATTAAATTCCATGAATTTATGTTGTTGTTATATATTGTTTCGATTATATTTCGACTATTTATTACCTCCGGCATTTTTTCATAGATCGCCTTCTGTATCCTTCCAATCTCCTCTATTACTGCTTCCGTCGGGTACATCAATAATAAATTATTATCCGTACCATAATCTTTCAAAATAGTAACAGCGTGACTGTCAGTATAAGTTTTGGTTGTAAAAAACTCAACACATACTTGACAATTACGCTCCAATACCCTTCTTCCAATGAATCCTGCTATGTAAGCCGTTGTATTTTTGCTCATTTTTTGTGACAATTCAAACATGTTATTCGAGGATTGTGTGGTGAAGGATTTTGGGACAAGGAAAAGATGTTCGGATTGAATAGATACGGTATGAGCTGATGCTGAGGATGGTGCAAGTAGGGAATTCAAGGCTAAAAGATAAGAACCCCCGTCATCCTCACAGTTCGAGCCTCTACTGTTTTTTAAAGTATTATTTATTAAACTTGTTTTAAATGCTGAAACAAACTGTGAGCATGTTGGGTTATTGTTCTGGCCACACAATCCGCGAATAACAGCAAAAAAGTTCTCTAAGGGATCTTGGTTTACAGATTTAGTCAACATATATTTGAAACCAATATCCCTTAGAGTTGACCATAACTCCTGCATGTTTCGAATTGTCACAATAAGGAATTTAACACACGGCGGAGTAGACATTTTCTTGTCACCAGTAACGAAGGATAATCCCTCCAACATCAATTTAGTTGATGCCCAAAACTGATGATGTTCGGAACCATCCTTCACACGGCAAGCCAAAGGACGGGAAGCAATTAAAGTTGAATTTAAGCTATCAAATAAATTGTTTATCAACAAACAAAAATCGGCCGTATCTTGAGCAAAGACCCCACCAGATTTGGTCAACATCGACAAAACAGCGTAAATGGATCGGCTGAAAATTTGGACAGCAAGACTTACTTTCATTTTCTTTTTACCTTCTGGATTTATATGATGATTAGTTAATTTGGTTAACTTGCTGTCCACAGTTGTTCCATCGAGCTCATATAAATATTTTATATGCTCCCATTTCGCTATTTTGTTCCCTTCATATTTTATGTCTTTGGACATGAAATTATTTCGCAAACATTTAATTAAATGTGGCGTGTCAAACACATGAATAATTTCATGCCCATCAACACTATATATGTAAGGGCGTTCACGACTATGATCCTCGCTCAGGCTAAGTACCGCTGCTCTATTGCTACTTCCCATATCGGACACGGAAGCAATAATAATAAATTTTGTTTGTTCATGTACAGCTTTAATAACTTGCCGAATGCACGACTTTAGTGTGTATGTCTTTGCAGTGGATTGCACAAAATAAAAAGCTAGGGGCTGCTTCCAAAATTTGCGCAATCCACGGATCATGAACACTAAGGCGTGATCCGCCAGTTTGTAGCTGCGCTCCCCTGAAACTTCTTCCAACCCTTCGACTTGATCCGAACCTTTATTATATGACAAGAGCGGACGTAACGATATCTCATCAAACATCAATAAACAATACCTGTCCAGCGGATCTTTGAAGGTTTCGGAATTTGAAATATGATTAAGGTACGAAAATAATTTAACATTAATACCTGGCCGAATGTCTATGTTTGACAGAGATCTTTGCAGAGTTCTCGACGAAGGCATTGGCAAAAATTTTGCCAAATAATTGTAACCCCGTGGACTACTCTTTAATAAGGCGACAAATAACGATTTTTCGTTGTTAGTAAACCGACGCGCCTTCGGTTTCTTGGAATAATTTCGAACTAGGCTTCTAATAAATGTTTGTAATACCGGAGGCATATTGTCGATTTGTTTCACATCGTGGATTAAATCTGATGTTGTAACATCCATATTGCGGAACAGCTTTCTTGAACTTGTGGCCCCTCTTTTTCTCATAGTTGTAATTATATGGCGAGCTCGCACCAGATCACCATATAATTTTCTTTTTTTCGGCGTTAAATCCATGACGCGTGTAGCACCAATATCTTTTAAAATATTGTATGGTTTCCTCACTAGAAAGATTTTTTTTATTTAGTTACGGGATATATTACAATTAAAATTCTACCGGTAAATTAATTATGGCTTATATATTAAAAACTATGATTCACATTTACCTTTAATTCGTTTGCTTGTTGTTGGAGTAGTAGGTTCAGCAAATAAAATTCTACTGGAATTTTCAGATAAAGCCGTCGTAGTTGCAGGTGTACAGGTTTCTGGAGTACTTATTTTTGAAGAAGACCCACTGAAAGCTTCAACATCTGTGGATCCCTGTACTTGTTTGGGTATAATAACAGGTATTAAATTTCCAGAAAAACCAGGTAAACCGTCAATGCTGCTAGATCCGAATACTTCTTCGAGTGCGACTTGCCCACGTGGTAAATTCGTAGAAGGCCCAGTTGAAACGGTTGGCTCCCTCATTTCTGGTTCTACACAGATAACAAAATGATAATGATAAACAATAATTGACTGGAATACAACTGCCTTCTTCGTGGATACATATATATATATATATATATATATATATATATATATATATATATATATATATATATATATATATATATATATATATATATATATATATATATATATATATATATATATATATATATATATATATATATATATATATATATATATATATATATATAGAATAATACATACCACTGTTAGTATTTAAAATGGTTGGAACAGCCCCACGATTCAACTTCAACAACTGTGGCGTCTGGAAGCAATGTTTTTCAAAATGTAAAGCACATACTCGTAAATGTACTCTTACAGAGGCTGGTTTTTCTTTCACAATGTCGCCCAAATGCATATTATTTGCCCACTTTTTACACAAATCCTCTGATTGAGGAAAACAGAAAAATGGTAACTTCCCACCTTCCTTGTTCCAGCTCTTGCAGCCAGGAACAATACATTTGAAGACTCGCATGGCCTGAAAACAAATATAATATGTGATTAAATTTAACATTAATTGAAATTCACATTTCAAATAAGAATAATATAATCTCTGTTTAAATTATAAGAGCAAAACAAGCCACCCCCCTTGAAATTGCAAAAAAGGCTTTTAAACTGTTTACATTTATTGAAATTTATACTCAAATAAGAATAAAACAATTTAGCTTACCTTTAAAATATAATCAAGTACTAAATCACTAAAAGAATTCAACACAAATTGATTAAATGAACCTTTCAGCTTAACACGTAGCATAAAAGTGCCCGAAGAAAATGGTGGTCAGTTAATTTTTTTCACAACCTGCTTGTGCTGCCACCTATTATTATTTTGATCAGTTAGAAATTTTTAAAACTTGATTGTGCTACCATCTATCATCATGACCACGAACTAACTGCCCCCACCACGCAATTCTATCACACAAATGCCGTAAGAGTGTCAGGGCCCTGGGAAGCACGAGTGGAATGCAGTACACTCTCGATTTGCCTCGTCTCGGATTACACAATACGCATGCGCAATAATCAATATTAAGGTTAAATGGAACCCCTAGTGGCGCGCGTTCGAACGTTGGTCAGAACGCTGACAAATGAATTTAATTATTTAAACAGGAAAATTATAAAAATAATCAATTTTTTTGTTAAAATCATGAAAAAGATAGTTTAGGTTTATTCTTCAACATACAATATATATGATAGTTTCAGTTAAATTATAGATAAATGGGAAAATATGTATATTTTTTAAATTTTAATTAATTACTCCAAAACCAAATCAACAATTTTTTATTTTTTTTTATATGTTATGTGTACATATCCCACCAACCCACATATACAATTTAATTAAAATTGACCAGCACAATTTTGTGTAATTAAAGAAAAAGTGTCATTTTTGGTACAAAAGCTAACATAAAAATTAATATTTCCAAAATAGAATCAACAATTTTTTTTATTTTTACTTATGTTAGGTAGGGGAGCGCGCTATATCTACATTATTTTTTTTAACAAATTTAAGCAGTACAGTTTTTTGTTACAAGACAAAGTTTGACAAAAATAACTTTTTCTTTGAAACGTAAATGAAAATTGCAATTTTACAATTTTTACTACAAAATATATTATATTACCTTCAACATAGATATTTTATAAAGTTTAATACTGTACCTGGTACTTGTAAAAAAATTATTATAAAGTCACAGAAATTTTCATAATTCCTGTGCAGGTATCAGGCGCCACGAGTAGCTAAGTGAGTAGTAGTTGTACTACTAATACAATATTATCGGCTAACTTGTTTCTATAATGCCGCGAACAGCAAGTTACTTTAAAACCGTATTATTACCAATTTAAAATGTTTATGAAAATTATATATATATATATATATATATATATATATATATATATATATATATATATATATATATATATATATATACATCTCTCTATCAATTGGACTTCCGTACATAGAAACATTCATTTGGCGTCTATGAGAAATACTGGTCCTAGGCGTCTACTTGTTCGTGTATATAGAATGTTTCACCCTACCTAATAATGTGAGCATAAGGATATTTCGAAAAATTCATATTTAAAGAAAACAATATACACGTGTATTTGACTTCCGTACTTTATACGGGTTTTTGCCGTCCCGAGTATATTTTTGTACGTATTACTAACAATTTGGCGTCCAAAATTAATATACGTTTACAAAAAGCTATCACTCGGGCATCCTGCACTGTTGCCAAGTATTGTGTACTGTAGCACCAACATGGAATACGAACATGGGATCATGGTTTTTTTTAAATTATATTTTTTACTAATATTATGAAAACTATTTGTTTAAATTTGATTTACATGCAATTCTTCAATTAAACCAAATAAAACAAAATTCGTTCTGCATGTTTAATAAAATGGGTCTGCAGATACGTATTTATACGTATACGTATACGTAAAATATTTTAACATTGCTACTAAATGTCACATTTATTTTTAATTTTATTAAAATAAATAATTTTGCTATTCCTCTCTGTGGTTTTGTCTTTTTTATCTTCCGTTACCTTAGGTAAGGAAGGTTTTGTCTTTGGTCAAAAATTTCGTTTTACTATTTTTACGATGATGTCTGTATATATGTATGTGTGTGTTTACGTGTGTGGGCATCTCTGTGTGTGTGGGTGTGTGTGCCTGTGTGTGCGTGTGTGAGTGTTTATGTGTATGTCTGTGTTTGTTTATGTATGTGTCTGTGTGTGTGTCTGTGTTTGTTTGTGTGTGTGTGTATGTATGTATGTGTGTGTGTGTGTGTGTGTGTGTGTGTGTGTGTGTGTGCAAAAAGTTCTCCGATAACTAAGGAAGGTAATGTCTTTGGTCAAAAATTTCGTTTTACTATTTCTACGATGATGTCTGTATATACTCGTATGTATGTGTATGTGTGTGTGTGCATCTCTCTGTGTGTGTGTGTGTGTGTACGTCCGTATGAAGACTTGATTAAATTTTGGCTATAATTGGTACACCAGAAGTACTCTTATTTCTTAACAGTTTTTTTTTAAAAAAGCAGTTAAATATCTCTTTTTGACATTTTACGTTATCACAAATATTAAAAATATGTTATTCTCTGTACGATTTGTTTATTTTTCTTTATATTCAATGTATTTGGAGATGAAAAATTATAAAGAAATTAATATTCATAAATCTTGCAACCTACGTTGCTGTAAGCACAATGGAAATCAAATAGAAACAGTATATTTTAGTAATTGACAGATGTCAGTGTCAAGTATAATTTGCATAGTTTGTGAAATAATTTTACTGGAAATATATAATCTTTTGCAGGACACTACCTTATTTGTGAGTAATTTATATAAAATACATAGAATAGACGGAAGGTCATGTGTTGGCCACATCAGATTTTATATAAATTTATGTTTGCTTCCGACATACTGAAAATTTGAATTAAAGTAACCAAATGCTTTTAGAATAGGTAAACATACTTGCAATGGGGTTTAGAAGATTTAGCATATTTTTTGATTGTTTTACAGCCACAAATTAAGTATTTAGTTTAGGTGTTCCTAAATAGATACAAATTACAAGGTTCCTTTTGAAACAAAATTTAACTGTAGGTACATGAATTATTAAATAAATATTATGATATAAGAAATATTTAATATATGTGTCGCAACGTCTGACGCCTAGACGAAAAATATGAAATTGATTTTCTAATAAATTAAAAATATTGACTGGCATTCTGAGTACCCACCTAAGTAGACTGAAGTACTTATATATTATATTAGCATATTTGCGTAAGTAATCGCTTGTAAAATTGGATGATCGGAATAACAATCATTATTTTTATTTAATAATTACCTACCAGTTTTCTCACCTTTCATAAACTTGTTTATATGTACCGCAGCGTATAAGATATAAAAGAAATATTTTTTTGTTCCATATCTCAAAAATATTATTCACATAGATACATATATGTATCATTTGCAAGTAAGAAAACTACCATCCATATTTCAAGCATTTTGATCATATTAAATATTTGTTTTGTCAAATTAAGTTTGTCTATCCTATAATAACAGTATTTTTTAATTAAATGTATATGTGTATCTCATGTAATATTTAACGCTGTTTTTGCTACACTTTAACTAATATAATCGCAGTTCAAAAGACAGAAATAAATTTTCAAGTTTATTGTTGATACAAATTACAATACTGATTTTGAATTTTTAAAATACTGAACTTTTTATTTCATTATACACCAATAAAATTTAAGCAGGAATAAAGTTGCGAAGTGCTATGCACATCTCTACATAATATAAAACTAGTGATATACCTTGGCTTCACCTAGGAGCAATATTGAATTTACCTCCAAAAGTTTTATTTAACCGAGTTCTTATAACATTTTGCAAAGATATCCCCGAAACTATAAATACCGTATTTTAAAATTTTATATTTAAGTAATTTTCAGTTTTTATCCGATAGTGTTCTATAGTTGTTAACCATTTTTTTATATTCTTGTCTATTTTAAATTTATTTTAACCTAATTGTATGTCATTATTTATTTTATCTCATTTATTCTTCTATTCAATTCTGAGGAATGTTTTATCTATAATTTAATATATTGTGTTTTCTATGTAATGACATCCTAAAGAGACATTGATTAATATTGAAGATGGTTATTGTAATGACAGAAACGTTGGTGTAATATCAATAAATTTTCTTCACTCAGGTTCATAATAATATATAGAAATAATTTGGGCGAGGTTTTTCTTTATCAGTAATAAATGCTTATGATTATTTTTTATAAATGTTTATCGAGTTGTTTATAAAATTATTGTAGTAGCAGGTGTAGATGTATTTTAATACATAATTGTGTAATAAAAAATAATTTTAAATTTTACAAGTCACGCATTCACAAAATACTTATAACAGTATAATGCGAATGGAAATGCACGAGCAATACGATATTACTTTCGAGCGAGATATTTTTTAGACGATTATAAAAATAAAGTATTTTCAAGAATTTTGTTTCAATTGACAATACTTACTATTTTAATTTTTTCAATTAATCTACCATAACAACAAAAAAAGCAAAGCTACCTGGCTATGTTGATTTGGTATTTATAGTACCTACGTGTGACGAGCTTAAAAGTACGACACGAAGCGTAGTGTTTTTTTTACGTTATTTATGCTTTGTAAGCACTTATACCCGTATATTATAGGCTATTTTCTTATACCTGCGTATTTATACCTGATTTGCGAATTCGGACAATAATTTAATCAGTCTAATAATTATTTTACATCTGTTAAACTGAAAAACTCGAAATTACTTTCCAGCATAATGAAAATTAATTAAAAATTGTTTAAATTATTTAGTATTTTTTAAGATCCAAAAATAATTTCCTATTTCGCGTTTACAAAGTTTCATATACTGAATGAAGAAAATCTAATGTGGTCAATACATTACCTGCCGTCAATTTTATATATTTTTAAATCCTTCTTGCAAAATATTGTATTTTTAGTAAAATTATATCACGAACATATTTGACCCTGACATCTGTCAATTAGTATAATTTGAATATCCAAATTGTTTCCATTGTGATGCTGCATAGACTGCAAGATTTATGAAACTTAATTTCTTTATAATTATTTTTCTCTTCCAAATATAATGAAAAATTGTAACCATGTAATATAATATTCTTTAATGTTTATAATAAAAATTTGGGTACTTCCGGTCGGGTTGACCAATTATAACCAAAATCTAATCAGCTCTTCATAAGGGTATACAAATGAGAAGTACGTAAAAAATTGTAATTTTTGGAGTTTGCAGTTATCGAATAACGATTATCACACACACACATATACAGACATCATCGTAAAAGTAGTAAAATTGTATTCTAGGGACTCTAAAATGTGCTTATTCGTTAAAAGCCGACTATGAATTTTTTGACCAAAGACAATATCTTTCTTATCTAAAGGCGACGGAACGTAGAAAAAATAATTCATTTAAAATTTGTCATTGTCATAAAATGTTTTTATCAAAGAAGTTATTGCATTCCTATATGACACAGTAACAAAATATCGGAACAATAAATAAATATGAAACTATTTTTCATGTTTTAATGAATAAACTTTCGTCGTTTATATGTGGAAAAGATTTTTTTTAATTAAGAAAATACGTTCTTAACCTCCGAGTTCCCAAAAACTAATTATTTTATAAAAGTACATTATTTCTGCAAATTATCTTTATAAAATAAAGAAAATAATATGGAAAATAATAGACATTTTTATAATTTTACTCAGTGTTGACTAAATTCTTTAAAAATAATAATTTCTCAATATAATATTTGATTATGCTATCATAACTAATTCAGGTTCATATTCTTTAAACATTTAAAGTGAAGAAATACTGAAAACTAAACGCATGAGTTACACATGCCATGTTGCCAAGTGTATGGACGTCAAATTGGCGGTGATTTTCGATTTTCAATATACGCCGGCGTATATTATGATGCGACGACAGCGCCACACACGGAATTTCGATGAACTAAATATACGGCTGTTAACAACAAAACAGTCATTTGACGTCCAAAATGAAAATTTGCAGGTAGACCCCCTACATCACGTAGATGCTAAAAATGTGAGAAAAACTGATTTGTAATTTGGCGTCCATATTCGGACGTCACTTTACGAAGGACGTCAAATTGTTGAGGATCTGGCAATGTACGGACGTTCGGTTGTTAGACTGATGAATATATATATATATATATATATATATATATATATATATATATATATATATATATATATATACACGGGGTGACCTCGACCCCGGAACATAGGACTTTAACATGTAAAATCAGATTTTCGTAATTTCCTGCTTCCCTAATTATTTTAGGTAAAAAAAGCTTCAAATAAAAGTTGTAGGGCATAAAAGTCTTCATCTGAATCATTAAGCAAAGTTAATTTTGTATGCCTTCTAACGTCAAAAATTATGTATGAAAATGTCGAAAATCACCCCAAAAATAACTATAGCCATGGAATTGAAACAAAAAATTATCAAATGTTAACGATATATATACATATGTGGAAGAGCGTCTTCGTTCCGCCTACTGGAGGTAAGGGTGAGAGAAATTTGGATCATCGAATCAAAAATTTCTTTAAAAAATTTATTTTAATTTGGACGTTTCGGGAGTTGGCCAACTCCCATCTTCAGCATACAAGTTTATATTTTTTTAAAACAATATTGACTGAAACCAATTACAGTTGTGAAAAAAATTTTTTTTTTTTTTTTTTAAATTTAACTTAATTAGAACCAATTGACATGGACTTACCATTATAAAGTTGAGATTGAAATTGAACAAATTTTAGATACAATTATTAAAGGTCTAGGCCTCCCACGCATATCAAAATCCTCAAATGGAGAAAAGGAGGGGGACATCACCTCCAAACTAGAACAACCACGTGTGAGATAAGAGAAAAAAAAATATATATAAACAAGTAAAGGAAAGTTACCTGTTTTTATGAGGGATTGAGACGACCAAAAAGCCATGAAAATAATTTAATTTGAAAAAAATAATATGAATTTTGAAGTTAAATTATGTCAAAGTCCGAAATATAAAAAATTGAAAAAACTTTAAAAAACTTTTTGTCGGTCGACATCTTAACGATGAGACAACGACTGACTGACGCGCAAAAGCATAACGGAAAATGGAGTCAAGTTCAGGGCGACAACATATGGCCATGAAAAAACTTTTTTACCTTTCGAGCGCGCTGAGAAGAGGTGCCGCGAATTTTAAACAGCCGTCAAAGTCAGTTTGATTGTTGGTGCATGAGTCTTTATTCATATTGATCAACAAACATTCCTTGAAGAGTCTTTTTTGTTTGTTTTGTTCTGTAAGAAGGATTTTAGGTTCAATGAAATTAAAAGTATGACCTGTGTCACAGTGGTGTTTTACTAGGGCACTGTGATTGTAATTTTTAAACTTGCAATTGTAGTCGTGTTGATATAATCTTTTTTTCAATGGCTGTGAAGTTTCTCCGATATATATTTTGGGGCATATTTTGCAGTTTGCTTGATACACAAGATCTGTTTTGTCTATGGGTTTTATAGCGTCTTTTAATTTTGAGAAAAGGGGTTTCGTGGATGTGGAGTTTGAGTTTGCGATTTTAATTGGGATGTCTTTGAATATACGAGTTAGACCGAAATTAATAGAATAGGTCTAACTCGTATATTCAAAGACATCCCAATTAAAATCGCAAACTCAAACTCCACATCCACGAAACCCCTTTTCTCAAAATTAAAAGACGCTATAAAACCCATAGACAAAACAGATCTTTTGTATCAAGCAAACTGCAAAATATGCCCCAAAATATATATCGGAGAAACTTCACAGCCATTGAAAAAAAGATTATATCAACACGACTACAATTGCAAGTTTAAAAATTACAATAGGGTATTCTCTCATGATTACAAACATTAAAAAGTTATTTAAAATACTAAAGTTGATTGGTAAACGAGAGAGAAAAAGCAAAAAAACATGTTATAAATTGATTGTTGCAAAAGATATAAAGCATTAAAATTTTGATGATGTACTAATTGTACTATCAATGGGAGACCAGTTGATATCCCTACTACATGCTCGAATATGATAACACGCCGCATTTAGGTACGTACATGCTCGGGTCTACTTCGGTTCGTTCGGGAGTATTCGTACTACAGCTGTAGGGATAAATAAATGTAATCATTTACTTAAAATGGTTTTCTTATAATTATCTTTACATTTTTTTAGTAATAATATGTATGATTACAATTAAATATATTTGATTTCCTACCTTTTGTAATACTTACTGAAAAACTCGAAAACTCATGAACCACTGATTGTACACCGCTGGTACGTACAACTAGTACGTCACGTATCACGTGACCTAACAAAATTAAATTTTAAAAATTAATATCTCGCTTATTAAAAGGTATTTTTAATTCGGGTTTTCACAGGTACTCTTAGAAATACCTGTTCTTTAAGAATAAAAAATAAAAAAAATATGCGAGAATACCCTATCACAGTGCCCTAGTAAAACACCACTGTGACACAGGTCATACTTTTAATTTCATTGAACCTAAAATTCTTCTTACAGAACAAAACAAACAAAAAAGACTCTTCAAGGAATGTTTGTTGATCAATATGAATAAAGACTCATGCACCAACAATCAAACTGACTTTGACGGCTGTTTAAAATTCGCGGCACCTCTTCTCAGCGCGCTCGAAAGGTAAAAAAGTTTTTTCATGGCCATATGTTGTCGCCCTGAACTTGACTCCATTTTCCGTTATGCTTTTGCGCGTCAGTCAGTCGTTGTCTCATCGTTAAGATGTCGACCGACAAAAAGTTTTTTAAAGTTTTTTCAATTTTTTATATTTCGGACTTTGACATAATTTAACTTCAAAATTCATATTATTTTTTTCAAATTAAATTATTTTCATGGCTTTTTGGTCGTCTCAATCCCTCATAAAAACAGGTAACTTTCCTTTACTTGTTTATATATATTTTTTTTTCTCTTATCTCACACGTGGTTGTTCTAGTTTGGAGGTGATGTCCCCCTCCTTTTCTCCATTTGAGGATTTTGATATGCGTGGGAGGCCTAGACCTTTAATAATTGTATCTAAAATTTGTTCAATTTCAATCTCAACTTTATAATGGTAAGTCCATGTCAATTGGTTCTAATTAAGTTAAATTTAAAAAAAAAAAAAAAAATTTTTTCACAACTGTAATTGGTTTCAGTCAATATTGTTTTAAAAAAATATAAACTTGTATGCTGAAGATGGGAGTTGGCCAACTCCCGAAACGTCCAAATTAAAATAAATTTTTTAAAGAAATTTTTGATTCGATGATCCAAATTTCTCTCACCCTTACCTCCAGTAGGCGGAACGAAGACGCTCTTCCACAAGTTAAAATTAACGAGGTACCTTAGCACCTTTTCCGAAGATATATATACATAGTTTATGCATACCTTAGCAATTACGTATAGGTTGTCTCAAGTTATGTGCACATGGCTACCTGTGCCCTTCCCAGCGGGAGGTAGTTTAAATACATTAGAGAGGCAAATAGTACTGGGACGTATTTATTTTATTTTTTATTTTTTTGAAGTAATCATATATTAATTTTCATGAAGTCAATTTTGCGATATTTTTATTGTTTAGTTGTTATGAAAATTTATTTAGTAAGATTATTTTGACGAATAAAGCTTATAATTATTTTAAAAAAATGCATTTATAAATATATCATCATCAGTGGTAGAACAACTCGCTTATTACGAACTTCGTTCTATATTTATCGTTTTATTATATTGGTGGCACAAAGGGTGACAACTTGCCTCGCAATTTATCTTATTTTGCACCTCTTTAAATGATGTACCAAACAGAAAATATAAAGTAATGTAATACATTTTTGTGGCTACCATAATATCTCTCGCTGATATGTACCGCCCGACTACCATAGATAAGGGAGGTATAGATATCGTGAAAAAATCATATATCGAAATTTTCATAAATAAGTACATTTTAAGGTCTATGGGATTAGATACCATCAAATTCGCAATAATGTCTATGTGTATACGGATGTGTGTGTGTGTTTAAGAATTTATACACATTAGTATTGAACACCAATAAAGTTGAGAGTTGAGCATCACTTAAAACTCTAAAAATTGGTGTCATTTTTCACATATGTTGGCATATTATCTATATTAATTAATTAAAAAAATTGAAAATTAGTATAAGTAGGTAGAAATGTATACAGGGTGACACTGAAAAGACGGACCAGTCAAAATAACTTTTTCATTTATAATTATTTTTTAATTCTCCTTGCATATTTGTAAACTAGGCTTAGGGGCTCACAAATCATGGTATTTGATATGATGGTAGCCCTTCCAGTTTAACCGGAAATGATATTAACTTTCATATTTCAAATGGAACATCCTATATATTTTTATATACATATTTGGAATCTATGTAAAATTACGAATTCAACAATATCATTGAAGTGCATTTGTGTTGAAGAAATAAGTTACAAATACGTATGAGACAATTATGAATAATTAACTTGGTAAGTCATATCAGGTAGGCAGTGATAACAAATTGATCATTTTTTGTAACAAAATATGAAATCTTACAAAAATAATTTACTATTTAAACAATTAACTTAAACATTACTTAATTTTATCTCAACTATTTTCACAGCCTGATTAATGGCTTACCAGGTTAAATATTCATAATTTTCTCTTACGTTTTGATAGTTTATTTCTTCATTAAAAATGTACTTTAAGCATATCGTTGTATTCGTAATTTTACTTAGATTCCAAATGTATAAAAATATAAAGAGTGCCCCATTTGAAATATGAAAGTAAATGTCACTTCCCGTCAAACCGGAAGCGCTACCATGATGCCAAATACCATGATTTGTGAGCCCGTAAACCTAGTTTACAAATATGCAAACATAATTAAAAAATAATTATAAATAACAAAGTTATTTTGAGTGGCCCGTTTTTCAGTGTCACCTTGTATAAAGGAAAGTTTGTTTCATTATTTTTTTAAATTTCTTTTAAACAAGTTATTGAGTTTCAAACCCCACTGACTATAATTATTTTCCTGATAGTAAGCAAGCTTTGTTGGGAGTACCCCAAAACATTGAAATACGTACTGTAGAAATTGTGCGTTGTAAGATTTGTGCTTGCTAAAGCTAGGTGCTTCTGGCAATGAGTATAATTCACCGAACTTGCCCGAACGTTTCCGAATCCCAGAGTATGCTTGCCACCTCTACCTTTACCTTTACACTCAGCACTGACTGAGCCACAGCCTTCTCTTTCTCTAATATGCCATGCTGTTCGAATGGCAACGGCGCAAAATCTGTTTTCGGTGGTCCTACCCTCATACTGGATCACCGCTTTATCGCTTGTATTTATAGAAACAAATACATATAATTATGGTATACATATTTATTACGTACTAAATCCTACATTTAATTTTAATACTGTAGTGTACAGAAATATATTATTTGTATTAAAATTACAATTAATTCTTAAAAGTACCTAGTTTCCTTTTCTTATTTTTTGGACATGATTCTATATTTTTCGTTGCTCATGTTTGCAATTATTTTTATTTTTTACATAATTGTTAAGCAATATATTGACAAAAACACTACTTAACATATTCATAATATGTATATAGCCCTCACCACAAACACAAATATTGCGAAAATCGTCAGAATAGAAATCATTTTTCAGACTGAGGATGCTCAGTTCACATAATAAATTTTGTTGATGCTTACATCTAAGAAATTTATATTCTAAATCATTATCATTAATAATGTATTGCAAGATGGCATACATGTGTATAAATATTATCATTACAATTGTGGGTGATTTCTCCACTGTGATGTGATTAGGTGTTAACAATTACTCGAAAATTCAGTCAAACAGCATTTATTCTTACTAAACCAACGTTTCGGTGCATCCTTGCACCTTCTTCAGGGTAGTAAGATCTTACGAATTGTTACAAATCATGTACACAAAATACATTCGTACAAAACATTCAGTTAATTTATTAAACATCGTACAAAAAATTCAAAGAGCAAATGGATGCTCTAAGATCTTACTACACTGAAAAAGGTGCAAGGGTGCACCGAAACGTTGGTTTAGTAAGAATAAAGCTGTTTCATGAAACGAGTAATTGTTAACACCTAATTATCATGACAGCCTCTTTTTGCAAATGATTAAGGTATATTCATTATCCACGGACGGTACTGCATTTTCCACCAGCTTTGGTTGTCTAAGCAACAATTGTTGATTATGTTCCATCACTTTTATTCAATAATTTATCATATTTAATAATGTCACCTTCTGAAAAATGTTTTTCACACACTACTGATGTAGACGTAGGGGTTCATTGTTTTCGTGGAATAGCTTTAATCCATTTTTTGTATAATTCAGGATTCTTTGGAAAACTAAAAGTAGTTTGATAATCTTTTTTTAATTGCGAACTGTAGTTCGATTTTCAACCTGGTACACATCAGTGATGATGCATTTACCCTATGCAATAATGCAAAAGATGTAATAAAACACTAACAGAAACTAAAGTATATTTTCCTTTATTTTTCATTATTAATATGTAACTATTTTAATATTAGACATTGTTGCTCACTGTATGCATTTTACGGTCAACAAAGATTACTTTACAAGTTTTGTTTAATTCTTAAGTAAATAAAATCCTTTAGAAACTTGTTATTGTTAATAAGTTATTGGAAGTTATGTTTTTCACTCTTAATTTATGTTATTTAATTAAAAATTATTTTTTACATAGTAACACAACATCGTTGGAAATTATAAAATTGAACAAAACATACCTTTTTTGGGTTTTACTCAAAAATAAATACAAAAATACAGTGCACATACGAGTCGACGCGGGAAAATCTTCGACAGTAGAACTCTCAACAGCGTTGTCAAGTTTCAGCAGCACGGCTTGTATGTTAGAGAAGGCTGTGACTGAGCTATTGGGATTATTTATGTGAATGAATTTACAAATTTTAAAAAATAAACAAATCATTGGAAGGTTCAATGAAAACAGTGAATCCATTGAACGGTTCATTTTGTGTGTTCATTTTGTGTAATATGTTTACCACTGGAGGGCAGCATATTTAATCTATTTGTTTACATATTCCATTTATGTATTATATTATGAGGAGTCTTGTTTTGTTAAATTTATAGAAAAAAGTTGTAATTAGTAATAAAAACATTTATTTTTAACAAATGATGATGGGTCCTACAGTAGGAAAGTTTTCGTATTAGATTAGGATAAAATGTAGCATTCATAGCCCAATAAGTTTATTTTTTAGCTGGTAACATAATTTATATTGAAGAGAAGCGCATAACCTCCCATGAAAATTTAAATTTGATCACAATATGACTCTTTTTTTTTCTTAAAATAATGAGCCACATATAACGTCGTCTTCTTTTATTTCATTATGAAAAATAGTATTTTGTACTTTCCACGAAATACTCATGCTCTGTACTTTGCCTCAATTGTCTATAAATTATTACTTTCACAGTATAAATATATCTTCTTTCCCCATTTGAAATGCCGCACAAATATTTCGCTAACAGCAAAAGGCAGCAAAAAATCCTTCACTTTCTTTGCTTGCCAGCAATGTTAGCGAAGCAAAAATAGCAAAACGTTCAATAGTTTCTACATCCGGTTTGCATAACGGCGCTGACTTTTGCTGCTTTTATTGAACCTACCTATTTTTTTCGAAATTATTTTTATTTAAAAAACTGATTTTTCTTTATTTTTATTTGAATTCTTAAGTACATGAAAACGCAATATGCTTTAATTTTGTTATATTAATTTTGCAGAATATTTACTTAAATTGATTATTTTATTTTGTACAAATTAATTCTTATATCATTCATATAACTGAAATTATTTTAAGTATAATATATTATATTACATTTTACTTATATTCTTTATTTAAGTAATACATTGAATGTTTAAATTCTCAAACCGGCTACATTTCACATTTTTATAAAAAAATATTGAAAATAAAATGTACATACATATAAGCAAGCAATAGCATTGGTTGCTATAAATACATGATTTTAGATGAACAGGGGTAGTCAGAGGTGATATATCTGACACAACGTACGTAACATAGCTGTCTCACTTGTCATCTAGTTCACACTAGCGCAGTGCCCGCTCCAGCGTTTACGTCGCCCCGGACAGAAAAAAACAAATTGCCGCCCCTTAAACATATACATTTTAAAATTATATATCTTTTATTTAAAATAAAAATCAAATGGTTTTAAATTAAAATAAAAATATATATATTTACGAGTATATTTACAAAGAAACATGAATAATAATTAACATTCAAGTAGGACTATAATTAAAAACTACCTATACCCAGTTACAAATTGTTAACCAAGTACAATTTTAATGATATTACAAAAATGTATTATTTATTGAACAAGCACACTGACAAAAAAATAATGTCCTGTTGCACATTGGCATTGAAGAAATATTAAATTAAAATGAACATTGGTATACGTACAAAATGGATTATGTAAATGTCGATTTTAATATAATTTTTGTTAAATACATTATTAGAATATGTATATAACAGTGGCGGCTCGTGTACTAAAACTTTGGTGAGGCAAATAATCCAGAAAAAAATGCGCCGCAGGCGAAATTTTTTTTCATTCAAGGTCAAATGCCTTATAATTGAAAGTTACATTTTTTCAAGGGATGTGTAAATGCATATTTTTCCCCTCATGTACAAAAATAAATTGCCCACAGAACATTTTAGGAAATTCTTTGACAAATAGTTTATAAGACAGTTGATTAAATGGATTTTTGTTAATTAAAATAACAATATCTTCAGAATTCATTATATTGTCATTTAATTCTTTTAAAGTTGAAGTCGAAGCCATTATTTGTTTTTTGTATTCAATTAAAATTCAAATTACAAAAACACTACGTGGGTAAACTATAAAAATAACGAAAAAAATAAAAGAATTAAATATTTACTGCAGTCGCAAACCAGAGCCTATTATAATAAAAATATTTTTTCATCTGTTCTTCATCTCTTTTTAAAACATTCCTTTGCATATACTATACCTAAATTTACTCATTTAAAAAAATAAAATGTTGTACATGTTTAAATGTTCTCCAGCGTATCACCTACATGCGCTAAAAGTCAACTGCGACCTATACACATTCCACCCTTTATTAATATATCTTTTAATGCAATAGGCCCATTATTGTTCAATGGGCCTTCAGTGCAGTGTACGCTGATATGTAGAGTATGCGAGTTCCAGTTAGTATATATTTCAGTGTTTTTTTCTATTCCTGTTTCAAACAAGTTCATGCAGCGCCCTGCGTGCTTTTCTATGCGGTGCGCGACTTAGTGTACGTATTCTTTCTTGTTATTTAATTAAATGTACCGCGCTTTTATGGTTGTTTCCTCAGAATTATGGATTACAGATATTTTTTTTAGTTCTTAGGAAAAAACAGTAAATACGAAATGTAAACTGCCTGTTAATTTCCGCCAAAGAAAAAAATCAACAAGTATAAATTTCGATTAATTTAGTATTTAACTTATCAATATTTTGTCATATTTCTAACCAAAATGCCGCCCTTTAGATTTGCCGCCCCGGACAAATGTCCGGATTGCCCGCCCCTAGAGCGGGCCCTGTAGCGTTTGGAACGTACGGTACGGTTAAATTAGTGCTTTCAAGAACCGGAAAAATTAAGCCATGCAATTGAACATTATAATAGTACATTACCTCCTGTACCTTATTTAATACTAATTACTGCATTATCAGTGCATAAATTAAAGAAAATTATGAATAATTTTTGCAGGTTGAGGTTCAAGTCTCCATCAAGCTAAACTTTTCATTATTTATTTTTTATTTATGAATTAATAATTAGGAATTGTAATACATTTTTATAACATACGCTCGATCGTTAGCGTTTAAGAAATTCATTTTGACACGAATATTTGATATAAACAAAACAAAAAACCAAACAATGAACACATTGTTGAGACGAAAAGAAAAATACTTTAAATATTTTTTTATAGAAGAAGCTTAATTCTAAATTATTGTAATTGGAAATAGAAGATATATATTGAAATGGAGAACAATATTTTATAAATAAAAAAAATTGGTTTTAACAATGATAAAAATTGATTACAATAATCCAAATATGGATTTAATAAAAATGCATAATTCTTTCTTTTGATCTTAATAGTACATGATAATAACACAATGATTATGTGTATGTTTTGTATTTTTGGCACATCCAGCAATGGGTAATATGCCGTGATGATATTTTTATTTATAAACAAACTATTGATGTACTTTTGCAATAAAAATATCGTATTAAATTATTGCAAACTTATATAAAATAAAATTGAACGATATTTTGGAGATATTTATATAATGGCGATATAGTATGTATCTATTTTTAAACATTTTTTATATTTCTGAAATGTATTGTTTTGATTTCAACTTTTTTAAAATTTCAAAATGAAGAATAAGGATTATTACTTGCGTATTCTTTGAATTTTGGTTTATGTCTTGGATATAAGTAAGGCAATTGTCCAACAGTTACAACTAGCAAATATTAAGGTTTCTTCTATATCGACGTGCTTTAAAATAATGCCTACTAGCGCTCGCCTCGGACTTGAAACAAATTACTGAGGGGTCACAGCAGGTCACAGTTAACGTTAACCGTCATGAACGACGTTGAGGTTCAGTTGCTGCTGTTACAGCTTATTGTGCAATTGCATAATTATGTTAATATATATTAGAAGTTCACTTAAACGAATCCATGCATCATTAATATTTTTTTATCTTTATTAAATATATGCCCAGGGTCCCACAAAATATGCTCGTTCTGATAAGCTTCCAAAAAATTTAAAACGAATTAATTACTCCATTCTCCCATTTTGCATAATAAAATAATTCTTAATATTATTTTTCTATTTCGGTGTTCTTATGTTTCTATAAACGCACTGTTTTGTACTGCAAACACGACGTTTAAGCTGGATTCAGAGATTGCGTAGTAAACACAGCACAGGAATACACAACACAGGAAAACAGAAACTTAAAACCAATTCAGAGATTGTACAGTAAACATAGAATTGTTGTATATAGATAACTTCATGTCAGTATTTGTTGCTGCTTTCACAAGTTTTATTTAGCTGTCACTTCTTAAATAATTATAATAAACACAACTGCAATACAAAATAACTTAAAAGTTGTCTTAACCAAACTTCAAAACAAATGTCAGCAAGTTGTCAATATTAATGCGCTGTAGAAATAGGCGTGGTGTAACTACGAATACTCACGAAACATAGCGCACATGGCCGAACATGGCAAAACATAGCTTCGAAATAAAATATGGCCAATTTCCCATGTTATGCTGTGTGCTATGCTATGTCTGTAACTCTGAATCAGTACACGTTTTACCGTATGTTCATTTTCTATGTTTTTCTGTGCTATTCTATGCTATGTTTAATACGCAATCTCTGAATCCAGCTTTAGAAGATCTATAAGCGTACTATTTTTGGCGCCTTTCATGTTCTAGAGTTGGTAGTCATGCTTTCATAACTGACAGATGACAGTAACCTCAAAATGGTAAGTTGTTGATATTTCAACATATTACTTTTAATTATGGATTTTTATACTTTCTTTAGGTGATAGGTGATAGGTAAAGCGATCCGGTCGGCGTCAAAAATAAGAGAAGGTTGTGAATGAGAAGGCGTTGAGGAGAGAGATTTGTTTTAGAATGAAGTATAACAAAATGTCAATAAATGTAATGATAATTATTTAATATAAATAGTATTAACAGTTCTACTGTGTTTATGTGTCTGATCCAACAATATTGGTAGCGAAGCGTAGTTGACCACACGAAGAACTAAAAAGAAAGAGAGCGAATAAAAGTGCGACGTTTGTCAAATTACAAGAGGAAGGGTTAAATATGAATAGGGTGGAACTCCTTACAAGTGAGAATTATCACATTTGGGCTCTAAAAATCAGTGCAATTTTAAGAAGTAAGAAATTGTACAAGATAGCCATTGAAAATGAAGAGGTAGGTCCAAACGGAGATACTAATGCAAGGACCGAATGGGAAGACAAAAACGATGAAGCATTCGGTATTATTATTGTATCACTAAGTTCAGAACAAGCCTGTCAATTTATTGGCGAAACAAATGCAAGAAAAGTATGGTTGGAACTTAAGCGAATATATGCGGGAAACGCTCAAGATCGGGCCATAGACGCAACAATGGAACTTAAAGAAATACATATGATGTCAAAAGAAACGGTCGACGACTACATTGCACGTGGTCGAGGAATAGCATCGAAATGTGCAAGTCTAGGAAAACCAATAGATGAAAGAGAACTAACATATCATATTATAAGAGGTATTGGACAGAAATTCGAGACAATTGCATCAATACTAAGACCACAACGCAGCATAAAACTGGAAGAGGTCGCACAAGCTTTACGCGAAGAAGAAAAACGAATTAGAGAAAAAGAAAGCAAGTCTGCAAGTACAAGTATTGCTTACAAAGCCAAAGAACGTAGAGGTCAAGAAAAGAAATGTTACAATTGTGGGAAAATGGGTCATATTAGCAAAGATTGTTGGTATCGAAAAGACGAGATTGAAAAGAACAATAACAAGAAACGAGACGACCACCAGAAAGGAAATTACCACGGATACAACAAAAATAGAAGAAATAATAATACAAATAAAGAAAACAAGACGTTCTACGTAAATGTGAAACCGAAACAACTGGCGTACGCGATGCAAACCAAAACCAAAGCCGAAACAATGTGGGGAATAGACTCTGGATGTACATCACACATGACAAATCAAAAAGAAAAAATGATCAACATTCAAGAATACAACGGAAGAGTCGTTATAGCAGAAGAAAATAGAGAAATAGAAGCTACAGCTATAGGTGACGTCAAAGTAAAATCAAACATCAACGGGATCAGTTATAACGTGACAATACGAGATGTTTTGTACGTACCAAAATTGCGAATCAACTTATTGTCAGTACGAAGCCTAGTTGAACAAGGGAACCGCATCATAATCGACAGAAACGGAGCAAAGATTTATGATGAACAGCAAACCTTACTGGCAAGATCTGCAGACATCGAAGACATGTACATGATACGCCTACAAGATGACGATGCTACAGAAAACACAAATTCAAGTTTTGCAACAAAGACTTTAGGTGAAAAAGAATTATGGCATAGAAGATTGGGACACCTAAACGAAAATTACATGGACAAAATGAACAACATGGGTGTCGTCATAGGAATGAAATACCCAAAAATAAAATTGCAGTTTTGCACATCCTGTGTAAAGGGGAAAATGCATAAAGAACCATTTCATACGATTGATAGAGAAACTTCAAGACAGAGATTGGAATTACTGCACACGGATTTATGCGGACCACTACAAATTCCTTCACTAAGCGGATCCAAATACATCATGACAATAATAGATGACTACACAAGAAGAGTATTTGTGTTCTTCCTAAAACATAAGAACGAAGCTTATGAAAATTTTGTAAGATTCATAAGACAAAAGGAAAATGAAACTGAACAGCGAATCAAACATGTAAGATCCGACAATGGAACAGAATATATTAATGAAGATTTTGCAAAACTATTTAATGAGAAAGGAATAAGACATCAACGAACGGTACCCGGAAATCCACAAAGTAACGGCATAACGGAAAGAATGAACCGCACCCTAATAGAAAAATCCAGAAGCATGTTAGAAGATGCAAAACTACCAAAGAAATTTTGGGCAGAGGCCGTATCAACAGCGGCATATCTACATAATTGTTCTATCAACAAACACAATAGCGTAAAAACCCCGATAGAACTATGGGCAGATTGTAAACCCAATATATCACATTTAAGAAGATTTGGCTGCATCTGTTACTTTTATAATCGTGAACAAGGAAAATTAGAGAACAGAGCAAAAGAAGGAATCTTCATTGGATACTCAAAAATAAGAAATGCGTATAGAATCTTCGAACCAAAAGAAGGAAAGGTCTACGAAGAAAGAAGTGTCAAATTTAATGAAGAATTACATGGTGGTACATTATACGAGAAAGAAAATAGAAACCAAGAAGAGACGAATCTTCAGTACTTAACAGAACTAACTGAAAATTCATTAAAAAATCAGGAGGAACTAGAAACTCCAGCGGAAGAAGAAAATAGAAATATACAGCAAATACTTGAAGAAAATCCAATCATACAAGAAAGACATAGAGGAAGACGGAAAGGAATTACAAATGAACAAATCCGACAAGAACATGAGAGAATATTAGCTAAAAATGAAGCTCGACTAGTTCAGGTTGGAGTAAGAAGATCGGAAAGAATTAAAAGCAAAAATCAAGCTCACCATACAACAATGAACGAGAAAATACCAAGAAATGTGCGAGAAGCATTAGAAAGTAGTGAACATGAAAAATGGAAGGCAGCTATGAAAGACGAAATAGCCTCAATGAACAAACACGACGTGTGGGATATAGTACCAAAAAGAAAAGATATGAGAATAATGAGAAGCAAATGGGTATTCAACATCAAAGAAGATGCCGAAGGAAGAAACAAGAAATATAAAGCAAGACTTGTAGCAAATGGGTATAATGCAAGACCTGGTATTGATTACCAAGAAACACATTCTCCAGTCATACGAATGGAAAGTATTAGAACTCTATTAGCGATAGCAGCCAAAGAAAGATTTAAAATACGTATGTATGATGTAAAGACAGCGTATCTCCATGGAAACATACAAGAAGAGATTTTCATGGAACAACCCGAAGGTTTTACTGAAAATTACGATTCAGTATGTAAACTTAAGAAGAGCATATATGGACTACCACAATCAGGTCGAAATTGGTATGAAAAATTAAGCAACACCTTTAAAGAACTTGGCTATAAACGAACAGCATCTGACCCATGTGTATTCCATAAACAAGAACTAGACAAGATATGCATCATTGGAATCTACGTGGATGACTTACTAACTGTTGGAATAAACGATTCAGTATTAGAAGAAGAAATTAAGAATTTGAGAAAATGTTTCGAGCTCACAAGAACCAAGTCAAAATTTTTAGGAATAGAAATTACAGAAGATGAAAACGGTATTTACATGAATCAAAGTAAATACATCGATACAATTTTACAACGGTTTAGAATGGAAGATTGCAAGATAGCAAAAACTCCAAAAACTAAGGATACGAATTTAGATGAATTCGAAAACTCACTAAAAATTGATAAAGGAATTTATATGGAAATGTTAGGAAGTTTGATGTATCTTAGTACATGTACAAGACCGGACTTATGTTACACCATGAGTGCATTGGGACAGTACTCCAAAGATCCACGACAAGTTCATCTAGCAGCTTTGAAGAGGGCTTACCGATATATTAAATGGACAAAGAACTTAGCTTTGAAATTCGATAGAGAATATGGAATTTTAAGAGGAATAAGCGATGCAAGTTGGGATTCAACAAAAGATTCGAAATCATTTAGCGGATACATAACACAAATCGGCAACAGCACCGTTGGATGGAAATCAAAGAAACAGAACAGAGTAGCATTATCAACCTGCGAATCAGAACTGATTGCACTGAGCGAATGTAACAAAGAAATAAAGTGGGAAGTAGGCTTATTAGAAGAACTTACATTCAATAAATATGTCACAATTCCTGTCATCATAGAAACAGACAGCGAAGCAGCACGAAGATGGATTGTAAACAGAAGCGTAACAACAAGAACGAAACACATCAATCGCATCTACAACTTTGTGAGGGAAGATAATGAACAAGGACATATAAATATTGTCCACAAACCAACAGAAGATATTCTAGCCGATGTATTGACAAAGGCTGTAAACGAAGAGAAGATGAATAGAGCCATCAGCAAATTTGGCCAGACGATAAGAGACACCGTCGAATCGAAGGGGGTGTGCAACGTAGTATCTTTGCACATTAAAGCTGAAACTTGAAGATGAACATAGGTAATAAATAAATTCTTGAATTTCAGGAGCAAAATTTATTTCTTATGCTCTGGTCGGAGCTATTACAACAACTGAACTCAGATAATAAAAAAATACATAACATGACAACCAAAAAATAATAGCAACAATGAAAATACAAGGTTGCTTTACAAAAATGATAATTATAACTATAACATTTGAAATTGAATGCATCTGGGCCAGCGTGGGTAACGTAGTGATAATTATTTAAAATTGAATTACCCGCGCTGGCACAGTAACCCTCCCCGGCGAAAGGAGTCGACCACCAGAGACCTTTGTTGGGCCGTTCGACGGTTTTCGTAATTCGCCGGATCCATGTACGCCGGTTTCAGTCTGTCAATGGAGACTATCTGATTTGTATTATTGACATTGATGTTAAAAAAATTGTTCCCTCGTTCTATCACTCGGAATGGACCTGTATATGTGTGATAGTTTATGCCTAGCGCCATCTGCGCGTAGAAATACGAATTCACATGACTGAAGGTCTTTCTGTATGAAAGGAGTGATTTGACGTTTACGTGGAAGTCTGTATGTTGTATTTGAGAAAGTATTTTTAATTTGTGTGAGTACCTCATGTTCGGTTAGTTTTGGTGTAGTAGTTTGGATAAAAATTTCACCGGGTAGTCTCAAATTTTCTCCGTATACAAGTTCCGCTGGGGAACATTGTATAGGTTCTTTGATCGCGGTTCTGATACCTAACAAAATTAAAGGTAAGTGTTCTAACCAATTATTGGTTGATAACTTTGCTATGATTGCTGTTTTAATTTGTTTATTTAATATTTCCACTGCGCCGTTGCTTTGAGGATGGTAAGAGGTTGTCCTAATTCTGTTTGAGCCTAAAAAATTGGCGAGTTCTTTGAAAAGTTTGGATTCGAAAGGTGTTCCTTGGTCTGTTGTAATGGTGAGAGGTATGCCAAATCTAGGTATGTATTGTTCGAAAAAAGTTTTTGCTATTTTAATTGCTGAAGCTTCTTTTAAAGGGTATGCTTCTGGCCAACGAGAAAATCTGTCGACTATGGTGAAAATGTAGCGAAAGTTATTTATTTTTGGAAGTGGCCCAACGATATCCATGTGAATGTGTTGAAAGCGACCGGTTGGATTTTTAAAGGGTTGTAATGGTGATCGAGTGTGTCTGGAAATTTTTGTCTTTTGACAGTTGATACATTGTTTGCACCATGTGTAAATATTTTTTGACATGTGAGGCCAAAAATATTTAGAGGAGATTAGTTTGTTGGAAGCTCTATAAGAGGAATGTGATATTTATGGAATTTATTAAAAATTGTTTGACGGAATTTTGGAGGTAAATAAGGTCTTGGGTGACCTTTACTTACCTCACAAAAAAGTTTTATGTCTAGAAATGGTAAGCACATTTCTTTGAGGGAGAATTTTGAATTCTCAGTTTTTGACAGTAAGTTAGTTAGTTCGGTGTCAGAAAGTTGTGCTTGATGAATTTTTTGTGGTGTGATTTCTTGTAAGGAGATAGTTTCGATGCGTGAAAGTGTATCAGCCACTATATTTTCTTTACCCTTAATGTATCTAATGTCGGATGTAAATTGTGCGATGTAATCTAGGTGTCTAAATTGTCGGGGGGTTCTTTCTGTTTTGATGAATAAGGAGGTTGATAATGGCTTGTGATCGGTTAAAATAAAGAATTTTTTTCCTTCTACGAAGTGTCTGAAATGTTTGATAGCTAAGAATGCTGCTAACAATTCCCTGTCAAAAACTGAGTAGTTCATTTCTGTTTTTGAGAGTTTTCTGGAAAAGAAAGCCAGTGGTTCCCATGTGTTATTGGAAAATTGTTGTAGGACGGCCCCCACCGCAAAAGAAGATGCATCTACTGAAATTGACAGTTGGGCTGAATGATCCGGAAAAACTAATGAAGAAGCGGATGCTAATTTATTTTTGACGTTATTGAACACTTTTAGTGTGGATTCTGTCCAGTCTAAGACTTCATTTTGTTTTTTGTGTAAAATCATTTCGTAGAGTGGGGAAAGAGTTGGTGCGAAATGTGGGATGAATCTGTGGTAGTAGTTGATCATTCCTAAAAATCTGTGTAAGCCTTTACATGTGTTGGGTGGTGAAAATTCAAGAATGCTTTTAACTCTGTCATGTGCTGGTTTGATACCGTCTTTCGTTATGTTATGTCCTAAAAAGTTTAAAGATGTAACGTTAAATTCGCATTTTTCTGGTTTGATTTTAATGCCAAATGAATTGAGTCTTTCGAGTAAAGTTTTAAGGTGAGTGTAATGTTCGTTTTGATCTTTACTTGCTATCAAAATGTCATCAATATATACGAAAACGAAATCGAGATCATATAATATTTCGTTCATAAACCTTTGAAAAGTTTGAGCTGCATTTCTAAGGCCAAATGGCATTCTAGTGAATTCGTATAGGCCGAACGGTGTTGTGATGGCTGTTAAATAAATATCTTCTTCCGCGACTGGAATTTGATGGTAGGCTCTTACCAAGTCGATTTTAGAAAAAAATTTGCAGTTGTGTAAATTGTTGTGGAATGAGTGTATGTGTGGTAATGGGTATCTGTCTGGGATTGTTGCTAGATTTAGGGCTCTGTAGTCACCACATGGTCTCCAATCGTTTTGTTCTTTTTTGGGAACCATGTGGAGGGGTGAGGAAACTGATGATGCAGAAGCTCTGCAAATTCCTAGCTTGATCATGTCGTCGAATTCTTTTTTGGCGATTTTAAACTTTTCAGGGTTTAATTGTCTTGGTTTTGTATGTGGTAATTTGCCGTTTATAGCTATGTGATGTTTAACTTGATGAACCACTGGTTCGTTGAAATTAATGGGGGAAGTAATATTAGGAAATTGTCTTATTAAATTTGTTATTGTTTTATTGTGTGAGTTAATTTTTGGTGTATTAATAATTTTGATTTTTGCCACTTGCTGTATATGATTTTCTATTAGTTTTTTATTTTTTAAGTCTAGTAGGAGGTTAAATGTGGAAATAAAATCAGCTCCTAAAATCGGTTGGTTGATGTTGGCGATGATGAATTGGAAGGTAAATGTTTTGCTTAAATTGAGGTCTAATGTGAGGGTTTTGTAGCCGAATGTTTTTATATTAGTGTCGTTGACTGCCGATAACAGCAGTTTTGGATTAGGGTGTTTCAGTTTATAGATGGAATTGGGAATCACAGAAATTTCTGCCCCTGAATCAACTAAAAAATTAATTTTATTGATTTTATCATAAACATGCAAGCGACATGAATTGAAAGTTACACTACTTGTCGCTAATGTAGGTAACTTTATTTGTTTCGTTTCCTTTAAATTGTTTGAATGATTTGGTGTTTTTGTGTTTTTAAAAGTGCAAGGTTTTTTACATTTGAAAGCTCTATTCCCGAATTGTGTGTGATACCAACACATTGTTGTATTTGGGTCGTGTTGATTTGAAGTATAGTTTGATTTGAAAGTTGACGTTTGGGGATGTGTCAGTTTTTTGTTCATGATTTTGATTAATTGACTGAAATCTGATCGTAGTTCTTGGATTTCTTTTTTGGCAGTTGAAATGTCTTCCGCATTTTGAGTGTCGATTGATTGTTTGTTTTGGAAAATTGTAGAGTGATATTTATCTTTGTTAGTTTTGAAGGTTGATAGATTAGGTTTTTCCAGCTCCCAAATTTTGTCTGCTATGTTTAGTAACTCTGAAATGGGCTTTTTGTTAATAGGAATAAGTGCAATGTTAATGGAGGGTGATAGTTTTCGAATCCAAAGTTTAAAAAGGAAATCGTTATTAAGGTAAGTTTTGTTTCCTGCTAATGCGATAATTTTTCTATATGATTCAGATGGTTTGTCAAACTCGGAATTTGTATTTGATAAAATTTCTTCAAGACTACGTTCTTCGCTTATTGAGTGTCTGTCGATTAAATTGTTTTTTAGGAATTCGTATTTGTTTTGTATTGGTGGTGTGTGTAGGATATCGATTATAGAAATGATACCTTCTTGGGGTAGGGCTGCTAATACATGGTTGTATTTGGTCTCATCCCGTGTAATACGCGCGAGTTGGAATTGTGCTTCAATGCATGTAAACCAGGCGGAGGGGCTGTGACTCCAAAATTGGGGTAATTTGACAGTGAAAGAAGCGTTTTGTTGTCCTTCTGCCGGCGTACCTGGTTCCGGGAGAGCACCAACCTCGATGTTCGTGGTGGGCGACGCCATTCTCCGGGGGTCGTTGCCTACACACACAAAATGTTTTTAAATGCGTAAAGGAATGGATTCCTGAACAATGTAAAAATATTCCCTTACGGGCTGTTAAATTGTATAATTGTTGTTGGTAGCTTATGGAATAGCGTCTATAAATATGTAGAGGAATGGATTCCTGAACTTTGTAAAAATATTCCCTTACGGGCTGTTAAATTGTAAAATTGTTGTTGATTGATAAGAAAATAAATTTGATTTTATTGATACTTCATCGTCCGTTTCATTTTGTAGAAGATGGTGTTGACAGTCTGGAGGTTTGGTCCGTTTCGTTTTGTAGAAGATGATGTTGATGGTCTGGAGGGTTAGTCCGTTGTCGCTGGGTTGCGACAATCCATGGGAAGAAAGGGATGATTGGAAGTTGATTCGCAGAGAAGAGATGATACTGTTTGGAGTTTAGTCTTATTGATGAAGATCAAAAATGCATGCTGCTAATCGGGGTCACCAATTGTGCAACGTAGTATCTTTGCACATTAAAGCTGAAACTTGAAGATGAACATAGGTAATAAATAAATTCTTGAATTTCAGGAGCAAAATTTATTTCTTATGCTCTGGTCGGAGCTATTACAACAACTGAACTCAGATAATAAAAAAATACATAACATGACAACCAAAAAATAATAGCAACAATGAAAATACAAGGTTGCTTTACAAAAATGATAATTATAACTATAACATTTGAAATTGAATGCATCTGGGCCAGCGTGGGTAACGTAGTGATAATTATTTAAAATTGAATTACCCGCGCTGGCACAGGGGGAATTGATAGGTAAAGCGATCCGGTCGGCGTCAAAAATAAGAGAAGGTTGTGAATGAGAAGGCGTTGAGGAGAGAGATTTGTTTTAGAATGAAGTATAACAAAATGTCAATAAATGTAATGATAATTATTTAATATAAATAGTATTAACAGTTCTACTGTGTTTATGTGTCTGATCCAACAATATGACTAGAAAGAAATATAATATTAATTTCACAACCAGAATCAGACCTTGAATCATAAATACAATACACCTTGCAATACACTAATTAATCAATAGTTGACAAAATATGATAGGTAGGTATTATATTATCTGTGATATGATATTTCAATTGTAGCGAGAAGCGTTACCAACATAAACATAACTAACAAAAATATACCTAGTCATAATTTGACGTCGCAATTTAAATAAATTTAATCGTAAAATTACCTCAATAGAAAAAATAATATAAAAAACACGTACCATAAGGCCTGTTGACGCACTCGTCCTTTGTAAAACTCGCCTAGCGGCTCGTTTTCCAAACTTGGACTCGTACGTTAACAGATTGCCTTATGATACTTGTGTTTTAATGTACTATTTAGCTTGCACGCTAATAGGCTGATCAACACGACAAACGAGAGTGTACTGTGCACGGACCACCCCTCTCCAGACGGGACACTATGGGTTATTTCCGGCAACCCTAGGGTACCTTTATATACAGGGTATGGCCATGAGACAAGATCGCCGCCATAAGCAGGGGGGTAAAACTGTATTCAGAAATGTGATAACAAGTTTTCAATCTAGTAGCGTTTGGAAATACTTCCTGACCCTTTCATAGATGGCTTTAGTAGTACAGATTTTACAGGGATTCTCAAACTTTAATATCAAAATACTATAAAAAGGTAACATATGTTTGAGAACTGCTGTAAATTTCCCACAATTCTCTATTGCATGGTTCGAAATTCTTTGACGTTTAAAACTGTTATGTGAATTTGTATCTTTATTGCAATATAGTATTTTATCATTCAATATATTTTCGGTAAGTATATTAGTTTTCATACTAGCATTATTATACGGGGTTGATATAAAATACAACAAATTAATAATATTTCAGAAAAACTCATGAAATATTTGTAACTCCTGCATAGTGAAGACACATTTGCAGGAATTAACAGTGCCCAATAGAAGAAATGGTTTATGTAAGTGGACCAGAAGAATTTACATCATGGTGGTGCTCTTAGATATTTGCACCGTACAAGAGCAGCAAAATATTACATTATTAGGCGAAAAGACGTGAAGCTTCATAAGATTCATCAAAGAATGTTGAAATAGTATGGTGTCAGTTTTAAGAAAAGGAGTATAGAAGTGGGTAGATTTGTTAAAAAGTGGACGAATATCGATAACAAGGTCAATGAAGCAGTGCATTTCTGCAAAACATTTAAAGTAACATCCCATTTTTGAAATAAAATTATTCAATTTTTTGATTCCTTGAGTAGTATGTGCTTAAATTTTAATAGTTGTCGCTGTGTAGTTTGAGATTTGTAGTTATTTATTTATTATTTGATTTAAATAATGAAATGTATATATTTTTAAATAAAGACATTAACATATTAAGTTCTGTAATTATTTTTTATAGTTCAACATATATTTCACATTTCTTGATAATGTCTTTAATAAATTATCTATTTTCGATAGATTTTTTATTAATTACATTATCAAGAAATAAAATTTAGACTTAGAATAATTCAAAATGAATTCATATTTCCCGCCACTTTCTCGGCTGTCAAATTTAGTTCTCTGACCTTTTCATAGGCGGCACCAAAACTTGTTATCACGGTTTATAGGGGAGATACCCAATCTTCTACTATATATTTTCCTTAATCTATGGCCATAAGCGAGCCAATGTCAAACATACTGATAATTCATTTCCCTATTTATTTGTAAGAAATGTGATATTATATTATACAGGAATATTAAATAATCACACTATGAATCTATAAAGGTAATAAAAATTCATTTATTTAAGAGATACACAATTATTATTATGACACAGATTTGGAGGTTATGTATAGCATATGATATAGGTTGTTATTATCACATCAAATTTAATAACTGTGGTTATTATTTACATAATAAGTATATATTTTAAACTTACCTTTTAAAAAATTAAATGTTTGTGCTTAATATTGGTAATTTTTATGTGTTTTCAATATTGCCAGTCATCGTACTCAGTATCTCAAGAAAATATACAAATAAATAAAATAAAAGTATTACTTACACTTTAAATAAATATTAGAAGTATATTTAAATGTGTTTTTCATTAAAATAAAGCAAGTAGCCACGAAAATACATAATAATTTGCGCAACAACAACGAATATGACAGTGGCCCTCTAATGGCGGACGAAACGCGAGCCACGTCATGGCCATACCCTGAGTATATAGGTACCCTAGGCAACCCTAGGGTACCTTTATATACAGGGTATGGCCATGGGGCAAGATCGCCGCCATAAGCGAGCCAATGTCAAACATAAGTGATAATTCATTTCCCTATTTATTTGTAAGAAATGTGATATTATATTATACAGGAATATTAAATAATCACACTATGAATCTATAAAGGTAATAAAAATTCATTTATTTAAGAGATACACAATTATTATTATTACACAGATTTGGAGGTTATGTATAGCATATGATATAGGTTGTTATTATCACATCAAATTTAATAACTGTGGTTATTATTTACATAATAAGTATATATTTTAAACTTACCTTTTAAAAAATTAAATGTTTGTGCTTAATATTGGTCATTTTTATGTGTTTTGAATATTGCCAGTCATCGTACTCAGTATCTCAGGAAAATATACAAATAAATAAAATAAAAGTATTACTTACACTTTAAATAAATATTAGAAGTATATTTAAATGTGTTTTGCATTAAAATAAAGCAAGTAGCCACGAAAATACATAATAATTTGTGCAACAACAACGAATATGACAGTGGCCCTCTAATGGCGGACGAAACGCGAGCACGTCATGGCCATACCCTGAGTATATAGGTACCCTAGGCAACCCTAGGGTACCTTTATATACAGGGTATGGCCATGGGGCAAGATCGCCGCCATTAGCGAGACAATGTCAAACACACTAAGTATTCATTTTCTTATTTATTTGTAAGAAATGTGATATTATATTACAAAGGAATATTAAATAATCACACTATGAATCTATAAAGGTAATAAAAATTCATTTATTTAAGAGATACACAATTATTATTATGACATACATTTAGAGGTTATGTACAGCATAGGATATAGATTGTTATTATCACATCTAATTTAATAACTGTAGTTATTATTTACATAATAAGTATATATTGTAAACTTACGTTTTAAAAATTTAAATGTTTGTGCTTAATATTGGTAATTTTTATGTGTTTTCAATATTGTCAGTCATCGTAGTCAGTATCTCCAGAAAATACACATATAAATAAAATAAAAGTATTACTTACACTTTAAATAAATATTAGAAGTATATTTAAATGTTTTGCTTTAAAATAAAACAAATAGCTACGAAAATACATGATAATTTGCCCAATAACAACGAATATGACAGTGGCCCTCTAATGGCGGATGAAACACGAGCCACATCATGGCCATACCCTGAGTATATAGGTACCCTAGGCAACCCAAGTTACTAGCGACATCTAGCGATGCTCGGACGAACTAAATTTACAGCGCCTATTTGATCCAATTATGTACTTTTATTTTGTTTTATAATTATATATTTATTTCTTATTTTATAAATGAAGACAACATTTATCGTGATTATTTTTATTAAGTATGTAAATATTACAATATGTATTTAATAATACAATGATGACATTTTGGTCAATATTCCTTTTTCTTGGTGATAGTTTTCTCTCGTAACGGCAAGTTTCTTCAGATGTAATCATATGATTAATACTAGAAAGAAAATAAGTTTTAAAAATTGAATAAAGTTTTATTTATTACAAAAAATAACCCTAAAAGAATATTAAAAGTACAAAAACCCACATTTTTACCGAGTGTTTAAAATTAATCAACTACATTGTTGTAATCAATCAATTTCTTTGTATCAATCAAACAATTTTTGTTGTAATCAATTGTTAAACGTTGTCTATTTAATTTTTTTTTAATAGTGAAGGATTAAAGAATATTTGCAAACCTAAATTAACTTTCAATTTTTCCATGATACTGGGAAAACGACTGATTGTTAAAACTTCTACATGTTTATTTTAATGAAATCTTAGGTAAATCATAAAAGTATTTAATTTCAATAAAATTAATACTTAATTACGAAAAAAATACAAGGCTACTACGAAGAATTTTTTTGATTACAACAAAGAAAATGTTAAATTGTTTGATTGCATATTCGAAATGTTGTAATTTTTACAATATATCAGAAAAGTATAAAAATCACTATACTTAATTATTATTCTAATTGGTTGGTGGTGCTAAATTATTTAAGTAATAGAAATGCACAAAATGCAATAATTGCTGTGAGTACTCGTGATTAGTACTAAACTTAAGATATTATTGACAGTAATGCAAAGGTTGCAAAATTTACCTTGATACGTTATTTCCTTTATAACAGGTTGAAGTTCTGGATTCTGGTTGAGCAGTGCATGTACTACTTGTACTTGTAGTTTCTAGAAAATTGTATTTGGAACTTAATATTTAAAACATACATGAAATTTAACTTATAATTACGTACATTCCTCAGAGAGCAGGTCACAAATGATTGGGAAGTATAGATTGCGGCACTTGACAAAAATTTAGTTCCTTTTTTCTGCCGTTTGCAACTGGGTTTAATAACAATCAGTCTTAGTTGTTCGGGAAACAAAACATTGCCTTTTATGATGAATTTCTGTAAAATTAATGAAATTTATTTAATTATTACGAGTTACAAATATCTATTGTAGGTTATTAGATACATAAGTATTTTTGCTTACCGTTTGTATAATGTTTAAAAGAAATATATATTCATTTAACGACGAAAATAAGAGTTTGTCCGTGATGTCCGACAAGATGATGATTATTCTTGCCTTGCAGATTATAATTCTTTACTCCAACTCCAAACAAAATGGATGACAAGCAAAACGTGATTTTTAAACATAACAACGCAAAACAAACACAAATTCAAAGCCCGCTTTGCTCCCAAAATGAAAAAATATCGTACGCAGCGCCTCTAACAGCGCTCGGACGTACTAGTAATGAGGAAAGCGCGCGCTGATTAGACTGTCAGGCCCCTGGGGCTCAATTCTCGACATCGTTCGTATTCGCACGAATGCGAAAGCGAAGCGAAGCTCCAATGCGAACAGTAACTCTAAAACGTATTCTCGACTACCCTTCGCTTCGCGTATCGTATGAACACGAATTACACGAAGTACAATATTTGGCAACGTTGCATGAGACAGCTGGACAACTTCACATATATTTTGACATTTCACTGTTTGCCTTTTTGCGAGTAGAAAAAGTTTGAGTTTTAAGTTTATTTTTATTATATTAACATGGAATTAGACAAGAATAGTTAGAAAATATCGGAAAACCAAAGAAAAACACTTATAGAATATATAGAAATGAACAATCGCTTACTAGATTCTAAATTTACTACAACATTTACATATAAAGACTCTAAAAGAAATGGGAGGAATTTTTTTGTTGAAATACATAAAAATATAAATAAATATACAAAAGTAAGTGATATACATAATTATAACACTAAAAACAATTATATGCGTAGTGCTAAACGGTATAGACTTGCAACCTCACATAAGAATACAATTAATGTTAAACTATACAAACATCTATCGGCATCCTTCAAAATATTAAATTTAAAAGAATTTAAAAAATAAAAAATATACTAATTATTATTTTTATTCTGTAGAAGAATAAATAAGTTATACTTCGCTTCACTGTGTATAGCTTCATTCAAAGTTTTTAGCATTATTATTATTTTTATTATTATTATTTATCTATTTACTCGTAACGACTAATTTTAGATAGAATATACTCACCACATATATTTTTTATATACATGTGATGAGTTATAATTTTTTTGTAAAATTGTATACATAATATAACCAAATAGGTAAACTATTTCTATGTTATCGATAATTATAATGTAATTTTAATTTTTAAATACATACATTTATTAATTATTGAAACCCTTTTTATTCCTATATTTCATCAAAAGTAAAACACAAGAAAAATGTGGACATAAAAAAAACATATTTTACCATTTCTGATATTCAAATGTCTACAAGTATAACTGTAATCTTGGGTTAATATTTGAAAAATGATTATTACATTACTGTTTTATTATAAATGTAGCTTAATATTCTAAAAAAATGCTACCATATACAATGAAATTTCGAAAAAATCTCTTATCAACGCGAAATACCCGATAGTTCATTTATTGGAAATCCAACAATTACATTTTGATATTCCTCATCTAATTCTTCATTTTATTATCGATCTATTAGTATTAAATTAAATAATTCGTCCATTTTACACTGGTAAAAACGTCAAGACACAAGTATACGAAAGCGAATGGTTTTACCCTCTCGCTGCAATACGAACAGTATTCCACGAATTCACAACGAAACGAAGGGTCGAGAATACGGGTACATACCGGAACTCAGAAGTCTTATAACTTCTATTTTTTAGAAGTTCGACAACGACGACAGCCGAACACGCTTCGTTTTCGGTCGGAGAAAGTTTTGAAATCCGTTTTACTCAACTAAAATTTTGTGACGACTATTGAATGTGAACGTCTTTTAAAATTGTTTTGTGAAATAAATTACAAAATATTTAATATGTTTCATATAATGAACTATGAATTATAAAAATTATTTAATGCCGTAAATAAGTAGGCGCATATTGAAATATCATATAATTTGTAAAAATTAACTATCTTTTATATTAGGTTATTGACATTGTAACAATACATTAAAAACAATGAAGGATATATTATAATAATAACAATCACAATAAACAAATAACATTGTCATATTATAAATGAGAAGATGACAAATATCGGAATATCTGCGTAAGTAATCAGGTGACAGCTGATGGATGTTGTGTTAGCATTTAAATTTTGAATAAACGACTCCTACTATACAGAAATTTGTTGATTGTTGCAGTCAACAGCCATTTTTTTTTTAATAAAAATAAGTTAATTTATTTATAAATCAATGTACAGCCACAAGTTTCTATGTTCTGTTTTAGCTCATTGGAGAAATTAACGTAAAGCAGGTTACTATTGATATCAGGTATTTAATTTAGGATTTTGTGTTTTGTAAAACTGATCTACTATACCGTAATACAGATACAAAATCTGAATATTATTAACAATCACATTAAACAATTAAATAACAGTGTCATATTACAATTGAGAAGATGACAAGTATCGGAATATCTGCTAAAGTAATCAGCTGTTGGATGTTGTGTTAGAATTTCATTTTCAATAAAGCGACTCCTACTGTACAGAATTTTATTGGATTATTCAGCCAACAGCGAAATGTTTATAATAACAGATACATTAATTTATATGTATGTACATACAGTGTACAGCCACAAGTTTCTGATGTACTGATTTTAGCACATTGGAGAAATAAACGTAAGAGGTTACTTCAGCTATTTCGCATTTTTGGATATTCTGTTTTGTAAACTTAATAGTGTAAAACGAGTAAAAAACCTGTTACAGTATGTAATCATCTACAATTGATTTACTGCACGCAAAACCTCAAGGTATTTTACACATCGATAACAATATAAGAAACGTAAATATCAGATAGTTTTATTCCAGTTCTGCAGTATTCTTAATACACTGGATATCCTGATGCTCCTATTGCTAAAATTGTAGCTAATGATGTTGTTGCTCACATCACTATTTAGAAACGAAAATTTTATTCAAATTTATACATTATTGAATGTTTCTGATTATTCAAAAAAATTACTTGGAAAATTGTATGAATTTTTGGTAGTATGTACATTTGCAAACTCGCAGGCCCGTGGAGAGCTGTTACGGGCCCTGAGGTAAAATCAAATTAGCGGGCCCCCGCAATGCTGGGACAAAGAAAAGAGTACTATACTTTTTAAGTTTTTTATTTATCACATATGTAAATAAATCTTCACTTTCGACGAGACTGCAAACGAGTTTTCAGTGCCGAAACATGCAAAACCAAGAAATCAAACGCGAATAACTGATCTCAAAAACTTTTTACAAATTGGTGCATTGTATTTAAAATCTCTAAACTGTTATTTTAAATTTGCAAGTACTATATATTGATATGTAAAAGAAAGATAAGTATAATTTAAATTTCCTTCCATTTATAATCCAATATGACTTCCAATAAGAATTATTATCCGGCCCATCATATATTTTAAAATTTCGCATGTGGCCCGCCTCTCAAAAATGTTGGTGACTCCTGCTGTAATATATAAGAACAATATATAAATTTTAATCATGTTTAAACTTCCTTAACTTATTCTCCCACATGGTGCTCGCGCCGAGCGTTTAGTTTCAGTTGTAATTGGTGTTTATCAATCATTACATTGATGATACGTTGTGTCTCAATCGGCCCAACTCTGTTGATTTAACCTTATCTAGTTTATGCAGCACATCAACAGTTGGTTTCTTATTCTGATTTGACTGGTTTATGCATATGATTTAGATCTGCACAATTTAGCAATGTGACTTTGTGTGGCTCTTGAAAAAAAAAACATCTAACATGTTGCTCACCGCTACCATTTCCATTGCATCCCCAATCTTTACCTGAGCGAAAACTCGACCTATGATAATATTTTGATCTTTTTATGTTTTATCTTTCTTTGCATATTGAAAATGTGTTCAGAGCCAATTAAGATCTGAAGTGTAGAACGAAAACTAATGAGCCCATAAACCATTTTTTTTTTTATGAAATATTGACCATTAATGAAAACTTACATGAAAATTTCTTATATTAAGCAAGATATGATTTTTTAAAGTTTTGCAATGAGTTTCACTACTTATTAGTCAATAAGTATTTTGCGATTTTTATATAAATTTGTTATATTTCGATTATGGTTAAAGTATGAATAAAGTATTTTTTTTTAATATGTGTTAACAAAAGCTGTCAATTATTTATACAAGTATTATACATTTATTTTGCCTGCGAATAAATCATGCAGTTTTATTAATGAAAGTGGCAGTAAGAAAAGGATAAACTAGCTATGAAAAATAAAATCCGATTTTTTATAATACGGCTAGTTGTTTTCAAAAATGTCTAGCCAAATTGTAAAAAGATTAGTATTGAAATGTATTTAACAAATCATAACTCACAAAGCCCGACCTACGTTTTGCTAAATAATACTGCTCAAATATTTTCAATTACTCAATTAAATTTTAGCGATTTATTTTTGTTCTTCTTTTACAATTGTATCAGTACCATGTTAATATTTCTTTGAATTAAATATGTGGTAACAGAAAAAGTACTTTTTCTTCATAACTGAAGGACCTCGCCCCCGTAAAAGCTTTTTGCACACGGCCTCACATGATCTAAGACCGGCACTGGTGGCTTGTGATTCACACCCATCGGACAAACTTCATTTTAAGGTAGTTCAATCATGGATGCATTTACGACAGATTGAAATGAATTTTAAGTGTTATTTTTCATGAGTTTTTACACAAGGATGCAAAATTCTAAAAAGGTTTACCACCTGTGAGCTGAGATATTTAATGCTAAAATAGAGCAAAACTACAATGACATTATAGAAATGGTATCCCGCGGAAAAGCTTTTTTTCTTTATAATTCGTACAATAAACGACAGATTTACTTAGAAAACTACCAGACCTTTCATAAATGTGACTAAAAAAAAAAATACGAGACACAATTTTTTTTTCTTAAATATACATGTGTTTTTTTTAATGATGTTTACAACAATTTATAACTCTCTTAATAACTCTAAACTACTAAAAAATATTTTTAAAAATTCTTTTACACGGTGGCAGTTTTGTATGAGACTGTCTTGATAGAACCACCTTAAATAAAATTTAGAAATTACTATGGAAACGATATACGAGTATATGTTAAAAAATAATATGTAACGAAATTTATATTTTAATACCTATACTACTTACTACATAAAACTAGATGTTTCTGATTTTCAATAAATTAGAAAAATATACGACCTTCTGTAACAGACTGTACCACCCTTTATTTAAAGTGGGGGTAGTATATTTCAAAAGATTTAAATGTATATCTTGTGTCTTAAGCATTTGGCTTTCTGTATAGCTAGTTGTTTGTATCTTCTCTTGGTATCTTAGTGTTTAGCGAAAATATTCATAGCAAAATGTAAGTACATATATAAATATTTATTTATTTCTTATTAAAAACGATACTAACACGTAAATCTTAAATAAATTCAAACCTAGAAGATATTACGAAATTTTAAACAGTAAAGTATGAATCAATGGTTTATAGCACAAAGGTGTCCGCATCCAGTTTTGAGTTAATTTTAATGTTTCAATAATAATTATAAAATAAATATTTCAACAGGGCGGACATTCTATTACCTTATTTTCGGTTTTTCCCGGTTTGACTTATCGTAGGACATATAACGTCCGCGCAATTAAATGAGCTGGTTGTAATTTATTTAAGGCCGGTTTTATAAAGAAATTGATTTAAAATTTAGTTGTCAAATAATCACTTTCTCTGTTCTTATGCCATTTAAAATCATTGCTATCAAAAAGGGACAATTAATTTACTTTATAATTCACAATAAGTTCACATATATAACCTTTATGCTTTAAGCCTTCGATATATAACTACTTTATGTATGATAAACAGCCTAAAAGTAAAAGGAAAAAAGTTGCTAATAAAATTATGTACCATTAATTATTAACAAACTATTGAAATTAACATTAACTGTATATTCATTTTTCGGATAAAGCTGTTGAAAAGTTTAAGTTAAATATGTTATTTTAACTAAACCAACGGGACGACCGGTACATGGTAAAAAAAACGTGACTTATGGTCACCCTAATGTTTAACACGTTGACTGTCGTAATGAAAAAAAAAACATACTATTTTTCCAGCGGGAATTTTTTATTTCTTAATATGTTTTAATATCGTGTTAGTATGCATAATTCATTGTTTTTAGCTCAAATATATTTATTTTTGTTATTTTAACAAAAACACCATAGGTTTTCCGCAACCTAAAGGTATAAATTTTAGTTTTTAAGTCATATGAATCAAATGTGGCTTCTCAAATTTTACTGCTAAATGTTCACACTTTTTGGTTTCTGATATAGTTTTTGGGAGTAATTTATGTGAACTTCTTTTGTTAACAGTTACTGTTTATTACACTATTTTGCAATATGACTTATGAAAATGAACAAAAACGTTTTTCGCAATTATAATTTATTCAATAATTTTGCTTTTTACATTACATAAATTTATGAGAAAGTGTTTTATTTGTTTTTGCTCATAATATAAATAACTCGCACACAACCATGAATACATGATTACTCTAGAGTTCGGAAAATATGCACATAAACTAAGAGTAATGCTGTAAATATTGTTTGAAAATTCGTAAAAAGAAGAGATATTTATTTTTAAAATTTTATAATTATGTATTTTCGTTGTGTCTCTGAAACATTAATTTATGTGAAAATAAAAATTTGGATAATTTATTCAAAATTCACGCACTGGGTTTGAAACTTAAATTTCCAAAAATAGTAAATATTGCAAAATAAGCATACTACTCCTATTTAGCCCAACATTCATTAGAAAAGATACAATAAGATCAATAAAAGAATCCTTCATTGTGAAAGGGAAAGGCCAAGATTACCTTTCCTGGAATTCTTCAAAATCAAAGAAGCTATTCTCAATGAGTGTAACCGAAAGAATGAACAGTTCCCTAGAATTCTTTAATCTTTGTACTTGTTTAATATACCTGTAAAACCATTCTGAATTTTAAAATACATTCATGTAATTCTTTTGATGATGGCAGTAACGCCGAAATTGTGATAAGAAATTTTGTGAAACCTACCAAGTATTTAATTTTTCTTTTTCACAATGTTTCACCGAGAATGTCGTGCTTTGAATGAATATGTGAATCTTAAATGATTGAATGATTCTAATCATTATTTAGTCTTACTTATGCTGTTAAATATATAAATTATTATGTTCACGTAGCTTGGTTTTTATTCATCATATGTTTTTAATACTTATTTTAATATCCAAAAAAAAAAAATTCAGTAATTTTATATGTGAATTCTAGGGTTCTCAGAAAATTCACCGCGGGGAAATTGATCGCCGTAAATTTATCGCGGAAAATTCATCACAGAAAATTCATAGCTGGTTAATTGATCGCGGGGAGAAATGATCATGGGGAGAATTGATCGCCGAAATATTGATCGTCGGAAAATTGATCGCGGGGAAAATTGATCGTCGGAAAACCTACTTACAAATTAATATTAAAGATTATACATTCATTTTTTTCCATTCATTGGTGATTTCCTCAAATTTTAAACTTTAACATATGTACTTCTGTATCTGAATTAATGCACTGGACATCTTAGCCATTCTCTGTACTTCCGATCAGTAGCACCACTAGAAAATATATAGTGGGGGAGTTTGTATGCCGGTAAAAAAATCTTTTATAACCTTATATGGTATGCATTATTTATTGTAATTTTTGAAATATTCATACCTAGTTTTAACAGTTAATAAACAAAAAAAATTTCTATCCTGTATACAAAAGAGTTTTGAGTTCTATAGATAAAAAATTATCATTTCGCGTGTTGATATTTATGTAAAATATCAACTTTTTATGAGTTTTCGTAAAAATATATTTTTTTTGCATAAAATCAATTATTTTTGTTTAAAATCATATAACACGAACTGGAAAATAGAATACCTATTTTTAGTAACACAAGCAACTATTTTACTTTTTCTTCTAGTCTAGTTTACCTTATCATTGATAAAAATCTGTAGAAAATAATACTTTAATAAAAATTTTAATTAAACATTCTTATTAGAAGTGCAGCTGATTAATTATGCAAATGTACGTATTTAATTGTAATTATTTATACAGGGAACGATTGGAAGGTAATAGAGCAGGAAGTGTCATCTGGGTGGACAGTATCAATTATCTCTACATATTAAACGTTAGAGGTGCTAATGGCACTTTATATTTCAATTGTAGAGTCAATTACTGTCCAGCTCGGGCAAAAATGGTAAACCAACAGCGTCTCCATGTGTCCATACCGCATAACCACTACCCTGATCAACTAGAAGTTGAAATTTTACGTTTAAAATCGTATATACGATTACGGTGCGCTTCAGAGAACACCAGTATGACTCGGATTTTAAATGATGCCGAAATCAAATTTTCAAAGGAGGCTGTAGTTGCAATTGGTGGAATGAAATCTCTGAAGTCCTCCATGTACCGTAGTAGAAGTAAAGGAACTCCTCAAATTCCCCAAAATTTGAGGATGTATGCTGCAATATTGCAGATGGACAGATGGCGTGAAAGGTATGCTACTGAATTGGGGCCAGATCATATGCTTTTTTTAAAGGCATAATTGAAGGAGACGATGAGTCCGTTGCAGTGATTTTTGGATCACCAACAATTCTGCGATACGCCAACCAAGGTGTGTCACTTCGATTGCACATGGATGCAACATTTAAAGTTGTTCCGCGTCGAGGTGCAGGATCCCAGCTATTTGGTGTACATGTACACTATAATGGTACAGTATACCCAATAATATATGTGCTGATGGAAAATAAAAAAAATTCTGCATACGTAGCTGTGTTACGTGAACTTAAAGCCTTGGTCCCACAAATAAAAATTGAATCAGTAATGGCAGATTACGAAGTAGCTCTACGGCAGGCAGTACTGACAGTATTCCCAGAAGTAAAACTTTTGGGATGTTGGTTCCATTTTGCTCGGGCTGTCTATAAGCGAGCTGTACAAACGGGATTAACAAGAGATATAGATGAGCAAACACGTCGTATTTTGAAGATGGCGATGGCATTGCCTCTTTTGCCAGAACATTTACTTTTACAGGGGTTAAGACAGCTGAAGATAGAGGCAGGAAACAGGCCAGGGTTGGACCCGTTCCTGACCTACTTGGAGAGGCAATGGTTACATGCCAATATTACCGTTTACCGCCAGTCTCAGAGAACAAATAACGCGGTCGAATCATTCCACCGGGATCTACTGCGGATCGTATCCCGTGAACACCCAAATATTTGGTTGTTCACTGAATGCCTACTTCGTGTGGAGCATATGAAATCGGTAGATTTTCTTCGAAGTCAGGATGCCGTGGAAACATCGCGAAGACCACGCCAAAAGTATCGACGGCTAAATGAAATAATACAAAGCGCCCAAGATAAGTTGGACGAAGACGGCGATGTTAGTTGGTTTTTACATCGCGTAGCCCATACGATGAGAAGACCTCAAAGCATGTTCCAGACAGGATTAGGTAATTATATTATTTATATTTTTAATGTCTTATTTCCGATGTTATTTTTAACTCAAATAATATTGACAATAGATTAAATTGGGTTTAGATTACCGATACAGAGTTAATCTTACAATACAATTTTAATGGCCAAAAAAATCTAACTTCTTCAACATGCTTCATCCATTGAATTAATGAATTATTAATTTATTACGACGGAAAAAATGAAATACCATTTATTTATTTTGATTTTATATTTATTAAATTCTCGAAATCATATGTTATACAATTATTTTGATATAATTTTTTAAAAAAGTTTCAAATTCTGAAGAAGAAAGCAGAAATAAAAGCTAATAACAGTTGACTTATGTTTTTATAAATGAGATTCAATATTACCCTCTAATTACTTATAACTTGCCTTTTTAATAGTAGCAATACTTAATATTGTGAAACTATTAGAATTTTACAACTCGCTTTAGATATACAGAGTGTTTCAATAAGCTCACTCCCTATTAACTTTTTTTTGAGGAGGTACGAGTTTGGTTCAATGAACAAATTTGTGCCATTTTCAATTAGAAAATTAGTGACATCAACAAAAAAATGTTCCACCGGTTCCAAAAATATGGGACTAATTTATTTTTTTCAATAGGACCATATATTTTATTTGCTAATTCGCTTGAGAATTCTATATTAAAATTTACTTTTATTTAAAGTATTCAACAAATTCCAACTTTGTGAAAATTAGTGACATCAACAAAAAAATGTTCCACCGGTTCCAAAAATATGGGACTAATTTTTTTTTCAATAGGACCATATATTTTATTTGCTAATTCGCTTGAGAATTCTATATTAAAATTTACTTTTATTTAAAGTATTCAACAAATTCCAACTTTGTGTGTCACTTGTAAACACAAGAAATAATAACCTTTTTTATGTTCCAAGAATCAATTCTAATAATTACAAAAAATCACCTGTTAATAGAATAATGTCCTCCTAAAATAATTGATTTCAGCATCTTGATTTTTTCCTGTTTCAACCCAAAAGCGCACTTTGTAATCCAGGTTAAGTTATAATAATTAAAATGTTATTTTGTTTATATTCTTATATTCAATGTTCGACTATATCATAAAATCTAAATTGTAAATTGTTAATATGTGCAAGACCATAAATGGGTACTTGTCAGCTTCCCAAATAAACCAATTAAATAAATAAATAAAAAAATATTTCCGTACCCTTATTGATTTTTTCAAAAAAAAAATGCATATAGATAATTTTTTACCGAAACCTTAAAGAAAATTGAATTTTCATGCCTGTCGTTTATATATTCTGGTTCCATAATTAATTTAGGTAAAAAAGTTTTAAATAAAAGTTGTCACCACTCTGTATATAATAGAATAATGTGCTATCAAAATTAATATAATTTTTTTTTCAGAACATGGTGACGAGGCAGAAGACATCACACATTTTCCTGAAAATGATTTTCCGATTATTCAAAATCTTCCACCTAATGTTCCTCAACCACCACCTCTACAGCCTCAATACTCTATACAACCTGAACAACCTGCACAGCCTCAACAACCAACACATTCTCAACCTCAACCACTCTCACAAGCCCAACCATCACTTATTTTACAATCACAAGAATTATCAGTGCAGCCTTTAGTAATCCGTCAAACACACCGTCATAGACCCCGAAAGCAACCTTATTCCAGCAAAAAACAACTTCCTCGTCAAATAGACCAAACATATTCTTCTTCTACACCACCTCCTCTGCTATTCTTTTCTTCTATACAGCAGCCACTTCATTCTCCAACACAATCCCGCTATATTTCAACACCACACAGTCATCGACCCCAAAAGCAACCTTATTCCAACAAAAAACAACTTCCTCATCATATAGACCAAGCACATTCTTCTTCTACACCACCTCCTCTGCTATTCTTTTCTTCTATACAACAGCCACTTCATCCTCCAACACAATCACGCTCTACTTCCCCACCCCCTCTTACATTTTTCAAAAACTAGGTCCTGCCAATTAAGGTATTTTTTTTTCTAATATAATATAATTTGCAATAAGATGATTCATGAAGTAGTTGTATTCTTTTATAATTATTGTTTAACATATGATTTCTTTCTATATTGTTTTAGATGTCCCATCTTGTCAGTATGCAGTTATGCCAGCAAGAAAGAGCTAACGTTGTTGTGGAGTGCAACCTGTTCTGGATGCTTCATTGTTTGTGATAGTTTTACTCGTATTATGTTTTCTGTGTTTACATTTTTTATATATATTTCTAAATGTCAATGTTGTTAATAAAGAATTATTAATATCTTATTATTATGTCAGCTTCTTCTCCTGTGTCCCATTCAATAAAATTGAAATTTTCAAATGATATTTAAAAATGAATAAATCGCTAAAATTAAATAAAAAATCTGATGTGGCCAGCACATAACCTCTCGCCGTATATTTTACCTGGCTGTATGCATAAAGCAAAGAATATTTTTATAAATACAAATAATATATTCATATAAATCTATGACGTGTAAACTTCTTTATTATTCAATAATAGCATGTCTCAACATGAAGATATTTTACCATAAATTATGTTACAATAAATTACAAAGTAGAGTTTACCATATATAAATATTAGGCTGGTAACAGCAATTTTCAATTCGAACAACGTTGTTTACTTTCTCTTCATATTCTTCTAGTGAAAACATTAATTTTGGGCGGTCTAAAATGTATATATGGATTGTGCATCTATTCTTACATATCTTCTTTTACATTTTATTTTTTCATACATGTTATATCTAAATGACACTAATTCCCTTTAATAAAGTGACGGATAGATTGCACTCCGATTATTCTTATATCGATGTGTAATTTTGTCAATATTTACAACTTACTTGAGAAGAATTTGATAGCTTTTTCGCAATTCAAAGTTACTCTAGTCTATAGTACTGGTGTACATTGTCCCATAATGTTTGAAACAAATTTAAGTCCTTCAACCTAGACTTGTCATCTCCATAATAGTCACAGATCAAGAATTAAGGGATTCTCCAAATACATTTTTCTTTCATTACTCATTATTTCTGACACTGACATTTATCTGTCAGTTACAAATAATTTAAATTTGCAACTATTTTTCATGGCATCCTTTCGGTTGTAAAATTAATTACAACATTATTTTATATATTATATTCCTTTTATCTCTAAATCTATAAAATATGTATAAAAATATTTAAATGTATCAGAAAGAGAATTTATTTTTCTTTAATATTATCAAGAAAAATTTTCAAAAAATAATATTTAGAAGATTTTTTTTCAAGAATCTTCTACTTCCGGTTGTCCAATTGTTACCAAAACCTTTTCAGATCTTCCCATGAATGTCCGATTGGGAAATACGTTGTTAAACAAATTTTAAGTCTTATAGTTTTTGAGTAACCGTCCTTCCAACATCCCACACACACACATCCACACACACACACACACACACACACACACAGACATCATTGTAAAAATGTTAAAATCGGATTGTAGGGACCTTAAAACGTGCTTATTCAATAAAATCTGGATATGCGATTTTTAGCATGAATCCAATACCTCTCTTAGCGAGAGGTAAAAAGAACTCAAAATTTTAGATTTATAACACAAATATGTGATTATACTAAGAGTGAATAAAAATATAAATATTATACAATTATAATATGAAATAATAAATAATATTGCACGAGAGAAGATGTCTAAACCAAAACCAGCAGCTCTAAACTGTGTTATTTTCAAGAGAAGATGCGTTCTCACCATCCTACTTAATGCCGGGCGATGTATTAGGCCTAGTAAATTATATAATTACAAAATTGACTATTTTTATATTAGTATATTTTGTATTATCTATTTTTAATAATAATAATAAGTACTTTGAGTTATTTTGTTATGAATGTAAAATCAACATTACATTTCTCCGCTATTTTCCTATAGAAAATTAATGTTTACGACTATGAATGTATGTTATTAAAATGAGACTAAGAAATTTAATTAAATTGTGTATATTATTTCTATACTTTAGTATATTTATTGTATTCCTATTTTTTATATATTTTTCTTGAAAGTATGAATATTGTATGTATAATATGAACTATTTAAGATACGAGTACACACACGTATTTAATATCACTCTTACAGCAAGGTATATGAATACTTAATGATAAACTTTAAATAAACATGTATTTGTATAATTGTACGTGTATTTATCAGTTTTTCAATATTTTGTTCATTTAACCTAAAAAAGATCTTATATTTATATATATATATACTGCAAATATTTGCCTGTTTTACCATTTTATTTATTTTTAAATACTATATTACATTTTCATTCAATTCCAAAAGTATTTAAAATGTAGTAATCATTTTTAAATATCTGACAGATCGCTAGATAAATTTCTTTTAAGAGGCAAGAGACATCTATTCTCCTAGTGTTGAACTTATCTTGCTACCGCATATATATTTTTTCCCAATGTAAATCGAACTTTGCCGAAAGTACCCGATGTGCGTAGGACTTGTGGCATTTTTTAGTCGTACGTTTCGGAACTATAAGACTTCGAGATTACGATGTGCTCCCGAGAATACAGTTATGTAGCTATTCGTACGAAAGCGCATAACCTTGGCGATTACGAATGCTCGAGAATCGAGTCCCTGGTACTGTGTATGTTTACGCACGCCGCTCGGTTCCTCTGACTCGCGCCAGAAAAACCGACACGAAGGCGAGCGACTACGAGGCGAGGCGAGGCACCACGAGGCGAGGCGAGGCACCACGAGGCGAGCCGAGTACTGCTAGTACACTCGCCTTGCCTCGGCGAGAATGTACTGCCGGCATAAATTCAAAAGTTCCTCCATGTTTAATACTTCCATTCACTTGACAAATAAATTTCGATGTGTTCTAGGATTGGGAAATCTATGCTATGTTTTTCCTAGAATACGATTGATTTTGTAGTATGTTTTGCTAGTAATTATATAAGAATATATTTTCACTTACCGGTAGCAGTAGGTACAATTCGGTACACAACAATTTAATTATCCCATCTTAAATATTAAAATGTTTTTTCACACATAAATAACTATACAAGACGATAAACACAAAGGCTGGTACCACAAGCCTGGTTTTAACTAAAACGCTGTTTTAAGAAATGTCAAATTCAAATTTCAATATTTAATTTCTCCCTTACGTTTAAAGAGCGATTTTTTTAAAAAATATTTGTTTGATTATAATAGTACATTAAAACTTAAAACACAAGTATCATAAGGCAATCTGTTAACGTACGAGTCCAAGTTTGGAAAACGAGCCGCTAGGCGAGTTTTACAAAGGACGAGTGCGTCAACAAGCCTTATGATACGTGTTTTTTATACTATTTTTTCTATTGAGGTAATTTTACGATTAAATTGATTTAAATTGCGACGTCAAATTATGACTAGGTATTTTTTGTTAGTTATGTTTATGTTGGTAACGCTTCCCGCTAACAATTGAAATTTCATATTTTGTTCATCTATTGATTAATTAGTGTATTGCAAGGTGTATTGTATTTATGATTCAAGGTCTGATTCTGGTTGTAAAATTAATATTATATTTCTTTCTAGTCCTATCACCTAAATAAAGTATAAAAATCCATAATTAAAAGTAATATGTTGAAATATTATCAACAATTTACCATTTTGAGGTTACCTGTCATCTGTTAGTTATGAAAGCATAACTACCAACAAGAGAACATAAAAGGCGCCAAAAATAGTACGCTTATAGATCTACTAAACGTCGTGTTTGCAGTACAAAACAGTGCGTTTATAGAAACATAAGAACACCGAAATAGAAAAACTATGTTGTGCTTTAAAATCATATTTTGATGAATTTAATATTATTTATTATTAATATTAAATAATGAAATTGACATTTCTTAAAACATCGTTTTAGTTAAAATAGGGCTTATGGTACCAGCCAAACTGTCTGAATAGTTTCAATTTAAAATGACAAATGTCACAATTCGGGCGAACATGTGAAAAAAAAATGACAAAGTAACGATACTGGTGTCGCCATCTCGTGCATGGAAGCAAAATTAAAAATGCTATATAAATAAAAATATTAAATTTCTACACGTGAAATAATGAATCACGTAGTGCTCTCAGAGACTGATAAACAAGACGAATATGATAGTTCAGATAATGTTCCACTTGCAACTCTTCAAAACATTGATTTAAATCTTAGGAGGCCCAGTTCAGGTACAATTCAAAAATGTCTATTAATTAAACTCTATATTATTATTTTTCCTTACTTATTTTTAGATTGTGAGTCGTTAAGTGTATTTGATGACTCAGATGCAGATCCTACGTATTTTCCGCCCTGTGAATTTAGAAACTGTAAGGATGAAATATTTAGTACTTGTCACAAATGTTTTGCATTACTTTGTTGGAATCATTTTCAACAAGAAGATATGTCCTGTGAAGATCATCGTAAATTATTAAAACTAGAAAATTTTGAAACTGAAGGAGTTGAAAAGGAAGGAACTCATGAAAAAATCACACGAGTAAACAAGAAAAATATTGCAAAAACATTAAGAAATTTAGGAAAGGAATATAAAAGCCCAAGTACAAATAAAACTATGCCTGCCAGAAAAGTATTAAGTCCTTGCAATGTAGACTATTGTAAGAAGATTGGTAGAGAATGTTTTAAATTTACTTATGACCAGAGAAATGAAATTTGTAAGCAATATTGGAATATGGGAAGTTTACAGCGTCAACGAGAATTTATAGTACATCACATAGAAGTTACTGAAACAAAGCAAAAAACTACTAAAAATGAAGTATCACGGAGACAGAAAAGCTTTCGGTACTATTTGACAATAGATAAAAATCGTATTTTGGTATGCAAAACGTTTTTTTTTGCGTACATTATCAATATCAGAACGTGTTCTTAGATCTTCTATTTCCAAAGTAAATGAAATGGGCATTGTTGAAACAGAGAAGAGAGGTGGTAGACAGTCGGAAGAAATTAAGGAGAGAGACAAAAGAATTCGCGAGGCTATTGAACAGCATATAGAAAGATTCCCTAGAGTTGAATCTCATTATTGTAGATCTAGTACCTCGTAGAGAATATCTTCATTCTGAACTTTCTCTGCCAAAAATGTATGCAATGTTTTTATCTGAATGGCCCACCAATGATAAACCAAGCTTTTCTACATATACTAGAGTTTTCAAAACAAAAAATTTATCTTTTTTTACTCCAAAAAAAGATCAATGTTCTTTATGCATGACGTACAAAGAAGGGGATGATTCTGTAAAAGCTAAATTAAAAAATCGCTACGATGTTCATATAGCAGAGAAAATTAAAGTAAGGCAAATTAAAAATGAGTGCAAACTGAAATCAAAGAGTGATGCAGCTTATTTATGTGGGGTTTTTGATCTTCAGCAAGTTATACATTTACCAATTTCCAAAGAAAGTGCACTTTTTTATAAAAGACGTTTAGCCAACTACAATTTAACATTTTACAATATTGCTACAAAAGACTGCGATTGTTTTACCTGGCATGAAGGCCTTAGTAAAAGAGGTTCTTCAGAAATAGCTAGTGCCATTTTTAATATTTTAGAATACTATGATGAAAAAAAAGTTAAAATAGTTTCGCTATTTGCGGACGGCTGTACAGGGCAAAATAAAAATTCTATTATGGCTACAATGCTACTTTATGCAATTAATAAAAGTAATAATATTACGACTATTTCATTAAGATTTTTTGAATCTTTTCATGGACAGAACGAGGGTGATTCTTGTCACAGTGCTATAAGTTCAGCACTTAAGCATGCTGGAGATCTTTTTGTTCCATCACAGCTATATCCAGTTTACCATTTGGCTAGGAAAAAACAGCCCTATATTGTACATGCATTAGATTACAAAGATTTCTTCGATTTTAAAACATTATCCAAAAACCTACGGGTATTAAGCATACGTACAACGGACGGAGGAGAAAATATGAACTGGAATTCAATAATGGAATTAAGAGTAGTAAAAAACATTCCTCTTAAAATATTTTTTAAAACTAGTCATCTTCAAACCAGTTACAAAAGTATTACTTTAAAAAGACAAAAACAAGATTTAAAAGACACCCCACTCTTCAAATTGAATACAGAACCTCAAGTTATATCGAAAGAAAAATACAATGACTTGGTATCACTTTCTCAGGGTGATACTCCTGTAATTCGACTAGAAGAACACAAACGTTTTTACAAATCACTCTCACATTAAATTTAAAATGTACGAGTATTTTCTTGTTTTTAGCTTCCTGAATAGGAATTTATTTTTGTTAAAATATATATACGTAAATTATAATTTATTTTTTTAGATAATAAGAAATGTTAATAATTAATTAAGAATACAAAACTTGTAAAATTGTCAATAAACAATAAATAATATAATTTTTGACGGTCGTAAGTCATTTGTTTTATCACAGTAATTTTATTTTGTATTCACACGAAATGACGTATCTCATGTTTTTATTAATTAATACATTAATAGTGAATAATTAAAAGTTAATTTTCATTTTAAAGTAATATTGTACTACAAATACATTAGCAAGTATTAAAAAGTTAGTATTTTAACAAAAAGTTTTTACATTAAATCAGAGTTGAAATATGTAGAAATTTTAAAATCGCTCTCCTGCAAATTAACAAAAACTGAGATACGTCTCTTTGTGATATGGACGACGATATATGTCATATGAACCTGTCAATGTTCATTTGTTTAATATACAGTGATTATTAATTTTTATAATTTCGGTATATTTAAATAAAAAAATATTTATTTTCATTATTTTTATTATATGTACAAATTACATTATTTAAATTCAATATTTTATAATACAAGCATTTTCTTCTCATTCTTGATTACTTGGAATAGCCGGGTTCATATTGATTACCCATTATTTCAACATGGTCTCCTTATGAACATTGTTCTGCGTGGATTTTTCAAATGATCGTATGCTTTTTCGGGATGTAGGTTCTTCTATTTTCTACCTGCTCTGATTTTGTCTTGCCAGAAGTACTTTGGTCTTCCGCCGAAACATTGACTTCTAAGCCAGATGCAATACGGAATACGTACTGTACCACTCGAGTTGCTTTTCTCACATTTTTTCATTAATCATGTTATTGCTTATAGTTAGCAGAAGATGTCCCCGTGGAAGCGACGCTCAGCAAATTTAGTGATTGACCATCATTTTATATCACACATGTTCACCATCAAAAGTCGACATTAAAATTAGTTTCGAAGTTCTCGGTTTTGCCATTATTTGGACGAAGACCATAGAGGCTAACACAATCACATCAGATCTATAGCTGTTGTTCCAATTTTATTCACAAGAACATTAGGATAAATCCTTGAAATTTTGTATTCTTCCTGTTGTCAATGTCCGTGAAGAGATTCCTTGAAAGAATCCTTTAACATAAGCTTGTCTTTTCCATACCGGCCGTAGATCCAATTGGTAACAAATGGCCTTTTTGTTGATTTTTTTAAAATTAAAATCAATGAAACAAAACAAAATAGCAAAACCCAATTGCGACGATACATACACATACAAATACGCACAGAAACATACATCACAAATATAAATGCATTTATAGATTCCTTAAAGACATTGCGCTCAATGTATTTGGGGGAAAAATCATAATATTAATAGAGATAAAAATCATCATACTCTAATAAGTGAATATTCTTTTGCCAAGTTCTTTAAATAACAAATAAAACATCATCTATTATATAATGGGGCACCAATAATTAATTCTGGCGAATTCTCAGTTTGTTTAAGTTCTATTACGATTCTTGAAACTTTTAGGCCTACCGACAACATAAATGGATATTTACAATTGAGAAGCTTTTGCAAAAACAACCGTATTACATTTTCTTGAATTTGAGATAATCAAATAAAAAAATTCTACCTTTCTTACTGTTTAAAATTTCTGTATTCAGGATATTCAAAAATTATTACTGGGTGTTAAGTAATAAAAAATAAACGTTGGTGAGCAATTACATAAGTCATTTTTATAGTACATTTTTGTAGAAACACTTAAACCTAAATGTAAATTATTTGAAACTAAGACACTTTTTGCGAGAAACAGTTTTACCAAACTGTTTGACATCCTAGAATGTAGATGTAGCTCTAGATAACTCAAATTTACAATAATTGGAGTATGGTTGTTTGTGTCCAAAAGCTCCTCAAATTTAACTTTTATATTCTTATTCATATAAATCTAAATTACATGAACAGTTTAAAACCATTAACATTATAAAAATGAAGAAAGTCAAAGAAAACTAATAAATAAAATATTCTTCATTTGTAAAATAAGTTTGTTGATTATGTATATGAACATCCTATAATAATATTAATTAAATATAAAGGTTAACGAATTTATAGTAAGCTAACAAAATTAACGTAACCATGATTACTATTTAAAGGGAATACAAATGATCTTCACAAATGAAGGAATATGACAAATTTTCATCTGAGTTAATATTACAATTTTTTTCCATATATCACATCGCGCCGTATTTTTTAAAGGAAATCTAGAGAAGTGTTTATTCTGTGAATCACTTACAACATTCATATATTTATTCTCGCAGTTGGGATGCCGACATTTAAATTTATAACGACGATTAAAGCTGAAAATATTAGTTAGATTAGAAGAAATAAACTAAAATAAAATTATTAAATTATTTACTTATCATAAGCCATAATATATATTTTTTAAACCAGCGACTTATACTTGACAATGCAGCAATGACAATATCTTCGAACAATATTTTTTACTGTTGACAAATAATTTCATAAATTTTAATTTTTTATTTCATAGATTACTTATTTTCATTTCAAACTATAGCAGCGACATGAACCGTTTAGTGACATCTCTGTTACATTGGGTACACTATTCTCACTGCCTACTGTTTGCTGCCAGTTTCCCAATACAAGTTGCACCGGGGTGGTCCGACATTTGTGGCGTGCTCTAGAGCGCCAAACGCTTTTAGAGAAACGACATTGTAATAAATAATACGCCAGATTTAAAGGCTTTATTAAACATAAATTTGACACATAAATAATAACACTGCACAATCAATTCACAGGTAACTAGAATAAATATTATAACATTTCTCCCCTTCTAAGAAGTTTCTAAGGCTCACACTCATAATCTTGAAGGTAGCTAGGAAGGCGCCGCGCTCGCCCAGAACGTCTAGGGCCAGGAGCTTCAGCAGGTGATGAAGAGCCGGTGGGGACAGAGTCTTCCACTGTAGACTTTTCAGGAGAACGAGAAGTAGGGTGTATCAAAGAAGTATCTGAATCATTAGTTTCAGAAGGTAAAGACAAAGGATAATGTTCGATGTTAGTATTTTCTTTTAGTAGTACACCTTCTGCGTTACCAGTAGGAGCTAGATGTCGGTTTGACACCGTGATTTCTCTTCCATTGTGTAATTTTACATAACTGTAGTCAGGATTTGCTTCCAAAAGTTCAACTTCATCTATAAGAAGCACATACTTATTCGCTTTGTAAAAACGCTTCATCAGAACTTTACCTGGGTGCAACCATGTCGGAATGGAGTGACCGTGAGAAGATCGACGTGGGTGTTGAAACATCATTTCGTGCGGAGTGGCATTTGTAGAGGTACACAAGAGTGAAAGAATGCTGTGTAATGCTTGAGTTAGCACAGATTCCCACATTTTTATCGGTAATTCTTTTGTCCTCAGTGCATGGCGTATGGTTTGCCAAAGAGTTCCATTAAGCCTCTCTACTTGTCCATTACACTGGTGCCCGGTTGCAGAAACGCTAATCAAATCAGTAATCAGTTAATTGTTCATCAAATTCAAATCGGGTTGCACAAAACAAATTAACCTTTTATTAATCTTCCATCTTGTGATGAGCCGTTGATTAGTGGTAATAGATGGCAACACTGCAGTGTGATCACGTGATACTGTCAAATCAACAGCTGATCATCAGTGTTCACTGGAAACCAGTAAAGTGAAGATGTAAGTATTTTTATTTTTACAAATAATTAGACGATACAGCTAATCACAATGAAAAAGCATAACCACTGTCACCCAACAAAAAATTATTTCCATACAGCCCCATTTCAAATTCAGCGGGAAGAGGTGAATCATTGAAGATGGTGCTGTCATGAACTGATCCTAGCCATCGAGCTATTAGATGCAGCAAATTTAGATCAGCATCACAGATTGCCTGAACGTTGAGGCTGAAGTATTGTTTCCGATTACGGAATAACTCCGCTCTATTGCCACCAGGAGATTGTATTTTTACATGGGTGCAGTCCACGGCTTCTACAACTCGAGGAAAACCAGCTATGTTATAGAAGCCAGCTTTCACACGTGTAAATTCGGCTTCTGAAGATGGCATTCTTATATATGCCCTCGATAATTCAGAGATTTGTCGGGTCACTCGTTTTATAATGCGACATACAGTTGATTTATTTACGTGTATGTGGTCGCCTATCACATTTTGAAATGTTCCCGTGGCATAAAAGCGTAGGCATATTAAAATTTGTGTTCTAGAATCAATCGACTTGTTTCTACCAGTTAATGGTTGAATTTTTGCACCAAATAAATGTATTAAATTATTAACTGTGTTTTTTGTTAATCTGTATCTAAGCTTAAAGTCGTGATCGTCAAAGGTTTCGAAGGGATTTTCTCTTTCTCGTAACATACGTATTTTACGTGATCGTACTCTGCGTGGGGGTTCTTCAATATCGGAAAGTTCTGACAAGTCAGATTCCATTTTAAATATCAAATTTCGCGCCTGTCGTACCTAGTAGGAAATTAGAAATTATAGGGGGAAAATATACTTCAAACATGAATGAACTGTGTCAAATTAAAAATAATTGGAAGTGTTATTTAAACTTACGTAAGTATTAAATTCATTACAAGCAGTTATATTTATCTTACTGAACCCGAATTGTTCATCTATTTATACAGTATACAGGTAGGATTAGTTAGGTTAAGTACGTAGTTAATGTTTGGAAATGGTCAGGAATCTAATTTTACATTTCAGAATGTTATTATTCTATAATTTAGAACCTGGTATTATAGTTTAATGATATATCTCAAGGAATAGTTCATGCATGAACTCACATTGTTTGTATTAATTGTTGTAATCACTTGTAAAAGCTGTATATTTATATGTACGTATTTATTTAAAAAATAGTCATTGTTCCCTACCTTTGTTACGAAACTTGATATACAATAAAGAATATTATATTATTTTAAATTATTATTCAAATAATTTCAGAACAACACTCGATTAAAATTTGATTGATGTACTAGGTTTAATTAAAAATAATTATTTGTTAACGGTTAATTAAATGATAATTGGTGTTTGTGCAACCCAAAATGTAGTTAATTACCCGTTAACGGTTGATTAACTTTGATGTTTGTTACAATTTGATTAACGATTAATTGTCCGTTAACGGCTTGTTAACGGTTAATTAAAAATTTGATTAACCGTTAACGGTTTGTTAACAAATGATTAATTTTGATTAACGTTTCTGCAAACGGGTGTGGGGGTTATAAGGAGCAGTTCGACTAGTAGCGATGCCTAAATTATGAAGAAATTGATTTAACTCCGTGGACATGAATGCTGACCCTTGATCTGAATGTATATACAATGGCATCCCAAAGATGGATAATAGATTAGTCAAATGCTTAACTACAGTACTGCTGCTAACGTCTCTGCAAGCATAGGCAAATGGGAATCTAGAAAATTCATCTATTATTGTAAGCATGTATTTATTTTCAGTTGTTGAAGGCAGGGGTCCTTTAAAATCAAGTGATATTCGTTCAAATGGTTTTGTAGCTTTAATAAGATTGCCTTCCTGTTTAATAAATCTTGGTTTGATTTCAGCATAAGTTTGACATGATAACACAACACGCCTCATGTCTTCAATAGAATAAGGCATATTGTCGCCATTTGCGTAAGGATTCAATGATTGCACGAGCTTCCTTTTCAATCGCTGGATATTTTCTTTCAGACCCAGAAAGCATCCTGGAAAAGAAGGCAACAGGTCTTCCTGCTTGAGTGAGAGATGCCGCTATAGCGTATTCGGAAGCATCAGTTTCGACGGTAAATGGTATAGTAGAGTCTATTGCACAGAGGCTGGATTTAGAAATGTCTTGTTTTATTTCTTCGAAAGATTTTATTTGCGACGAGCTCAGAGGAAATTTTTCTGTAGCAGCTATTGGTCTAATTTTAGTAGAAAATTTTGGAATCCATTTGGAGAAGTGTGAAAAAAGACCAATAACCCTCTTCAGCGATGCAGAATCTTTTGGTACAGGCATGTCCAGCAAAGCACGAAGTCGATCCGGGTCTGGCATCACTACACCATTACTTATGTTATAGCCCAGAATATTAATTTCGGTAAGGTTGCAGGAGCTCTTTTCTTTGTTTAATGTTAAATTATATTCTTCAGCTACTTTTTTAGTTTTGTAGTTTCTCATCGTGATCTATACGATTAACACCACAAACTGTTGTATCGTCGAGATTGTGCAGTGTTATTATTTATATGTCAAATATATGTTTAATAAAGCCTTTAAATCTATTTATTACAATTTATTAAACATAAATTTGACATAAATAATAACACTGCACAATAAATTCACAGGTAACTAGAATAAATATTATAACAGACATTTTGCAATAAACTACATTTATTGAATTCTACAGTAGTAGTTTTACATTTTACATAAGTAGTTTTTAAAATAACATCTTAAATATAACAATACATGCGGTTTTTGACAGCTACTGTCAATAAAATTGAGACTTTTGTTTAAAAGATCATGAACACTTGGTTTTTGCTCTGGAACAATAGCACTTTTGTAATGTGACAGTATGTTTATAAATTGAGACCACCTGTTTACTCTAAAATCTGCACCAACAATCCACTTTAAATCTGAATAGGACAACTTATTTTTGTTACAAAATATTTCTACTGTTAAGAGGAATGGTTACTGGGGGAAGGGGAGGGCGAAAACGAAGTTTGTTTTCACCTTAAAATCGGATCTATTTATCAAAATATTTTTATAATTCTTTTTTTATTTTATAGAGGGAGATTGACTGTATGGCATTACAGTGTTGAAATTTTAAATATTTGCCCCATTTTACATTAATAGCGTTCTGAACTTTGCTAACTTTGCCAACTTTGTAATACATTTAAGAATGTTGTACTTAAAATATTAAAATTTCAACACTGTAATGCCATACAATCAATCTTCCTCTATAAAATAAAAAAAGAATTATATAAATATTTTAATAAATAGATCCGATTATAAGGTGAAAACAAAACGCATTGTCGACGTAAAAATACGTTCTAGCAGTGGCGCCTGTACTGGTAAATATCCGAATTTCATTTAAGCTCCACCCCCAATTCAGGGTTGTACTCGATACAATGTTCTGTATAATTATGTTTAGTAATAATACCGAATATGAAATACATTTGTCTCTATGTATTGTTTTCGTAGTTTTTAATTACCAAATTAAGATCAGATTAAATATTTATATTGTAACGTTTATCAAATTAGCAGTGGAATGTATGAGGAATAATAAAAACACAAATACAGATGAACTCGAATATAACGTACCCCAGATATAACGAAAGCTCGCTTATAATGAACAAAAATAATTTCCCCGAATGCAAATCTTGTATTTACCATGTATTTTGTGCTTTCATATAACGAACTCGTTTATAACGAATGCTCGCATATAACCAAATTTTTAGCGAAGAATTGCAATAATTCTCGGTTATAACGATCTATGTAGGTTACGAAACAAAAATGTATTTATACAGTGTGTTAAAGAAAACCTAACTTGGAGCAGGCTATGAATAAAGAAACGTATGTCAATTTAAAAATATTTAATTAAAAGTCAATTTGACACGAGATATTGTCAAAAATGTTATCTAAAGAAATCAAAGCTTTTCTTCTTGAATTTTATTTTAGAAATGGAAACAAATTAGAAAACGACGAATGGCAATATACTGCATCCATCTTTGTAATATTTTTTTCTTAAAATTACATTTCAAGATCTATTTTGTGAATTAAATAATTAATAAAGACACGTTTCTTTGTTCATAGCCTACTCCGAGTTTTATTGAATACACTGTTATTTTATTTTATTTTACATGCATGTTCGTTTAATTTTAAAACAATTCATAGCATTAAAAAGGTATAATTGTTTTTAGGTTTAAATGCAGTTGTATTTTAACGAAACTTATAGCTTCTTTCTCGCACCAGTGACTGTAGTAGACTGCGCGAGAGAGATACCAATAGTTGTGACGCCACAGTGGCACTGAAAATAAATTCAAATATCTCGCAAAATAATAATTCAAAAAAGGTTTTCCTAATCTTTATTTATTGAGTAGTACTTTAAGGATAAAGTGTACATTTTATTATTTTTTATTATGGTGGAGGACCCCATTGGTACTCCATTTTGTACCATTTTGTTAGAATATTTTTTTTATTTACACTCAATACTAGCCAAATTAATGAAATATTGAGAGACAAATTCGGAATGACGCTCAGAATCAATCCCAAGATCACCCATTTGTTAGACAGGTGCTCTACCTTTGCTCAGAGAATTTCAATATTTTTACCTCTCATCCCATACCTGGAAGAGTGGTATAGGAATTATGATAAAATTTCGAGCGTTAGATTTTAGTGAATAAGCACGATTTGGGGTCCGTACAACGCGATTTTCATATTTTCTCGATGAAATTTGTGTGGTGTGTAAGTGTGTGTATGTGCGTGTATGTATGTATGTGTGTGTGTGTGTGTGTGTGTGTGTGTGTGTGTGTGTGTTTATGTGGATGCGTTCGGCCTCGTCTTGTCTCGTTCCCGTTCGTGTTATTCAAATGACACGTTGGCAATAGAAATGTCCGTTACAATATTGTTTTCTGAAGTCATTCGTTGCGGAATTGGTGTTCACTTGGATTTTGAATGTGAATTAATTCATTGTTCTGTACATCAAGTTTATCAAAGAGATGGGAAGAAGACAAGGAAATAAATCTCGACGATTTCTATAAGCGTAAAGCGTAAAAGTTCAAAAAATCTATATGAATATAATAAATGTAGAAATTGTGATATTGCTTATGCGAGCAAACAAGCAAATAAAATGTCCATATAATCCAAAAAAAAAATGTCATTTGATGAATTAATAAAACTAAAAAAAAATAAGTTTTTTTAACAGACAAAAATGGCAAATTAATAATAAATAAAAACCACAATTGGTGGTACCAAATTCAAGGGCAATTAAGAATAACGAATTTAAATGTGTGTATTCTCGGAATCTGGACATCAGAACGAGAGGACTGAGAACTGAATACATTAATAGAGACGACAATTTTTGGCAAACATTCATGGAAGATAAATTAATAACATTTTATTACAAATGTATTCTGCCTGAACTTATTGATCCAAGGCATACACGTAACACGAAAATACGCGGATTTATATGATATATTTGTATATTTTAATAATTTTTATTTATTCCTTTTATGATGATGTCTATTTGAACTTTGAATTTAAACATAATTATTTAAAAATATTTTAATTTATATAGTTACATTCAAGGTTTATTAACCTGTTTTTATTATTAGTTTATTTTTTACAGATGAACTAGGTACTTATATTGTATTTTGCAAGTAATATATATTTATTACAGTTACTGAACCATGTTTTGTTACCACCGTATTCCAAACCTCTTATAAACTGCAGTTCCTTTGAAATAAAATTCAGTCCGTGTAATGTCCAGCTGTTGTCTTTCGCCCCCCACTACCTGAGTTGTGCTTCACTTAGCTCCGCCTTTTACCTCAATTATTGTGGACCCCGTTGCACCCGACCCGTCCCTCTATATTTCCATAGTCCTGTATCTATTCCTCTTAAGCTCTTGTCTATTTTAATACTTCTAGAAATTGTTAAGACTTTATCGAAACAAATTATGTAAAAATATATACAACTGTCAGTGATATTTACATTCCAATTATTAAGATCAATACGTTTACAATATTCAGTTTTGAAATTGTTGAAATCACCTATTTGATCATTCTTAAAAAATTCATCAAGTTTTGCTCTCTGTTTCTGAAATTGAACTTCACGTATTTGATCTGGACTGATTCTTTTACTCTCTTGCTTCTTACTTAAATAGAAAGGTTAATTGGGAAATATCCTGGGAACAGCAGTTTCAGTTAGTCGTGGATATCGCAATGAAATTTCTTTGATTGACCCGTCAGCACGGGGGTGAAACTGCATTCAGAAACGTGATAACAAGTTTTCAATCTAGTAGCGTTTGGAAATACTTCCTGACCCTTTCATAGATGGCTTTAGTAGTACAGATTTTACAGGGATTCTCAAACTAATATCAAAATACTATAAAAAGGTAACATATGTTTGAGAACTGCTGTAAATTTCCCACAATTCTCTATTGCATCGTTCGAAATTCTTTGAGGTTTAAAACTGTTATTTGTGAATTTGTATCTTTATTGCAATATAGTAACTTTATCATTCAATATATTTTCGGTAAGTATATTAGTTTTCATACTAGCATTATTATACAGGGGTGATATAAAATACAACAAATTAATAATATTTCAGAAAAAAATCACATGAAATATTTGTAACTCCTGCATAGTGAAGACACATTTGCAGAAATTAACAGTGCCCAATAGAAGAAATGGTTTGTGTAAGTGGACCAGAAGAATTTACATCATGGTGGTGCTCTTAGATATTTACACCTTACAAGAGCTGCAAAATATTACATTATTAGGCGAAAGGACGTGAAGCTTCATAAGATTCATCAAAGAATATTGAAATAGTATGGTGTCAGTTTTAAGAAAAAAGGAGTATAGAAGTGGCTAGATTTGTTAAAAAGTGGACGAACATCGATAACGAGGTCAATGAAGCAGTGCATTTCTGGCAAACATTTAAAGTAACATCCCATTTTTGAAATAAAATTATCTCTTGTAATAATAATTCAAATTTTTGATTCCTTGAGTAGTATGTGCTTAAATTTTAATAGTTGTCGCCGTGTAGTTTGAGATTTGTAGTTATTTATTTATTATTTGATTTAAATAATGAAATGTATATATTTTTAAATAAATATATTAACATATTAAGTACTGTTCAACATATATTTCACATTTCTTGACAATGTTTTTAATAAATTATTTATTTTCGATAGTTTTTTTTATTAATTACATTTTCAAGAAATAAAATTTAAAATTTGGAATAATTCAAAATGAATTCATATTTCCCGCCACTTTCTCGGCTGTCAAATTTAGTTCGCTGACCTTTTCATAGGCGGCACCAAAACTTGTTATCACTAGGGTACCTTTATATACAGGGTATGGCCATGAGGCAAGATCGCCGCCATAAGCGAGCCAATGTCAAACATATTGATAATTCATTTCCCTATTTATTTGTAAGAAATGTGATATTATATTATACAGGAATATTAAATAATCACACTATGAATCTATAAAGGTAATAAAAATTCATTTATTTAAGAGATACACAATTATTATTATAACATAGATTTAGAGGTTATGTAGCGTATAGGATATAGGTTGTTATTATCACATCAAATTTAATAAATGTGGTTATTATTTACATAATAAGTATATATTTTAAACTTACCTTTTAAAAATTTAAATGTTTGTGCTTAATATTGGTAATTTTTATGTATTTTCAATATTGCCAGTCATCGTAGTCAGTATCTCAAGAAAATATACATATAAATAAAATAAAAGTATTACTTACATTTTAAATAAATATCAGAAGTATATTTAAATGTGTTTTACATTAAAATAAAACAAGTAGCCACGAAAATACATAATAATTTACGCAACAACAACGAATATGACAGTGGCCCTCTAATGGCGGACGAAACGCGAGCCACGTCATGGCCATACCCTGAGTATAAAGGTACCCTAGTTATCACTAGGGTACCTTTATATACAGGGTATGGCCATGGGGCAAGATCGCCGCCATAAGCGAGCCAATGTCAAACATATTGATAATTCATTTCCCTATTTATTTGTAAGAAATTTATTTATACAGGAACATTAAATAATCACACTATGAATCTAAAAAGGTATAAAAGTATTACTTACACTTTAAATAAATATTAGAAGTATATTTAAATGTTTTGCATTATCACTAGGGTACCTATATACTCAGGGTATGGCCATGACGTGGCTCGCGTTTCGTCCGCCATTAGAGGGCCACTGTCATATTCGTTGTTGTTGCGCAAATTATTATGTATTTTCGTGGCTACTTTTATTTTAATGCAAAACCCATTTAAATATACTTCTAATATTTATTTAAAGTGTAAGTAATACTGTTACTTTATTTATATGTGTATTTTCTTGAGATACTCACTACGATGACTGGCAATATTGAAAACACATAAAAATTACCAATATTAAGCACAAACATTTAATTTTTTAAAAGGTAAGTTTAAAATATATACTTATTATGTAAATAATGACCACAGTTATTAAATTTGATGTGATAAAACAACCTATATCCTATGCGCTACATAACCTCTAAATCTATGTCATAATAATAATTGTGTATCTCTTAAATAAATGAATTTTTATTACCTTTTTAGATCCATAGTGTGATTATATAATATTCCTGTATAATATAATATCACATTTCTTACAAATAAATAGGGAAATGAATTATCAATATGTTTGACATTGGCTGCTTATGGCGGCGATCTTGCCTCATGGCCATTCCCTGTATATAAAGGTACCCTAGTTATCACGGTTTATAGGGGAGATACCCAATCTTCTACTATATATTTTCCTTAATCAATGCCCGTCAGGTTGCAAATGTTTATCAACTGACACAATATTACTCACAACAAAGTGTTTGCAACAGACTACTGCAGTTTTTGTTGGCTGCCAATCTTTCCTGGGTATTGCCCGAATCCACTCTTCACGACGCTGCGGGTTTGTTGGGAATTGAAAGGTTGTAATACATCCACTTTGTGCTTTTAAAGAAGAGTTGTAATTGCTCTTGCATTGCGGTACACAACACCGTCGAGGCATATTTAACACTAAAACAAATTAATTGTGGTATTCTACAATTTAAAAAATAAATAAAAGCAATAAAACTTCTAACTTACAGCTTGCAAAACGTTTGAACACCTTACGCGAATGTTAGGTTATGTTGTTGTTGACTCTTATCTAAAAGTGTATTATATTATAGTTGAAACGTCGTCTGCCACCTCACAATTTTACATGTAGTAATAAAACAAACTAGTTTTTCAGTCGTATACAATTAATAAATGCATAATCAGTATTATGTTTATTCTAATGAGGATATAAGTCAATGAAGAAATACTCAAGTGACGTTTAGAAGCGTATATTGTTGAGCAGAAGTGCCCTGATTGAGGTTATGTAAATAAAGTCTTTCTGAAGGTTCGAAAAATGTTTTTATTGACTAAAGCAAAACAATTTCTTATGCATAAACACAAAGTATACAAAGAAATATAATACAAAAAGACCAGATACGAAGTAATAAATTGCGACACCTGAAACCATAACAATTGAGGTTAGGCGTCGAATGAAAAATATTACAATATAATCGCGGTACAATAATTACCTTATTGGTATCGACGAGTTGCCTAGAACCTTTTTCAGTCGAGTATGTGAACGTATGACCTTTTCACTTTATAGTAAATGGTTAACGAGAGCACAACAATTCTAACAAAAAAATACACGTCAACGGTCATACCGGAAAAAGGATATCGCAATCAATTGGTGTCGATAAGGAAGGTATCTCACAAAGGCAAGAGAGAGTGGTGAAGGGTGCTGACATCTAGATAATAATTACCCGTCAACACTCCTCCTTAATTATTATCTTCCTCAGATCAGTAAAGACCTTGCGACTTAAGGGTTTCGTCAGGATATCAGCGAGCTGATCCTGACTCTTGACATGCTTCAGTTCAACCGTGACACCAATGTGTTGTTGAATGAATTTTCGGGGTATTTCGATATGTTTCTTTCCCTTGGACGTCTTGCCTTCGTGGGCGTTTTTCAGCATGAGAATAGCAGATTGATTATCGACGAAGAGCGTAGTTGGGATGTCCAAATCCAGAGCTCCAAGTTCGCTGAGAAGTCGTCGAATCCAGCTGATTTCATCCAAAGAAGAAACGGCAGCTCTATATTCCGCTTCCGCAGTAGAAGTGGCCACCAAGCGTTGTTTCTGCGTATACCACAGTATTGGTCCACCTCGCATGATGAGAATGCCACTAGTCGAATGTCCAGTCTCACGATCCCCACCGTAGTCAGAATCAGAGTAACCGTAGAGCGATCTGTCTCCATCGAAGAAGATACCAAAACTTTCAGTCCCTTTCAGATAGGCAAATACACGTTGAATCATCTTCCAATGGCTGATCAATGGTTTACTGCAGAATCTGCTAAGGTAATTCACTGCGAAGCAGATGTCGGGTCGAGAGATTGTTGCCAAGTAGAGAAGGCTCCCGATAGCTTCTCGGTAAGGTTCGGATTTTGGTAGTGGTCTGTCATTGACTAGATTTTCTTGCTCGGTAATCATTCCCTTTTCAACAGGCGTAGCAACTGAATTGCTGGAATCAAAGTTAAATCGTTTTATGATCTTACTGGTATACCTGGGCTGACAGACACTAATTCCCGACAAGGTGATAGAAATATGCATCCCCAGATACTCCAAGTGAGTTGTCGATTTAACTTGGAAAGTGATTTCTACTTTTCGGTTCAGTTCACGTAGAAATTTTAGAATGATGTCTTCATTCCTCCCGGCAACTAGACCATCGTCCACGAATAGGGCGATTATCAGACTTCTTTCATTATTGTAAAATATGCAGGGGTCGTCGTCAGTGCTGACAAGCTTCATTTCACTCAGATAACTTGAAACGGTTTGGTTCCAATTCTTGGGTGCCTGCTTCAGACCGTAGATACTCTTGAGAAGTCTACAGACACGCTTTGATCCATCGTGAAAACCTTCCGGCTGGTGCATGTATATCTCTTCGCACAAGTCTCCATGCAAAAAAGCGGTTTTCACGTCGAACGTTTTCAGTTTCAAGTTTTCCGAAGCTGCAAGACTGAGGATTAGCCTGATAGAAGAGTGACGTACAACGGGACTAAAAGTCTCATTGTAGTCAATACCTTGTCGCTGCTCAAATCCTCGTGCAACAAGTCGTGCTTTCAGACGTCCGTCTGCCTTTTCTCTTAAAACCCAGCGACAGGTCAACGGTTTTGCATAGTCTGGAGGTTTGACAAGTTTCCAGGTTCCCATTTTTTGCAAAGAATTGAACTCTTCAGTCATTGCCGCGCGCCATCCTTTATGATTGAGAGCTTCAGCTACGGTAATGTCATCAGCTTCACTTTCCACGGCGAGATTAGCGTAGTTTCCTCCACGAAAAAAATCCATAACGTAGTCAGAGTATCGCGTAGGTTGAGACAATTTAGTGCGATCCCGAAGTCTTCTCGTCCCGTCGTCGGTCTCTCTCATCTCGGTAGAAGGTTCATTTTGAACTTCTGGTGTTTCCTTTCTGAGTGAGTGAGTGTGCGGGTCCTCCGGTTCCTCGTCAGATTCAGACTCATTCACATCTTCTACATTATTTTCATCCAGGTCATCTGATTCGATGATACGATGTTCCAGGCTTGAGTTGGCTTCCACTCCTTCGGTCTCGACGTCGAAGATCACATTATCGGAGCACACAACATCTCGATCCTCAGTTACATATACTCGGAAACAAGGTGAGTCTATGTCATATCCAACAAAAAAGCCTTTCTTGGATTTCCTGTCCAACTTCTTTCTCTTGTTGTCTGGTATCATGACGTAACAGGAGCATCCAAAACTTCTGAGTCGATTTATCTTAATCTTACGACCAAACCAGAGATCAGCGGGACTTACTTCCTTTAACGAGCTGGTTCCAGTCTGGTTTAAGGTAAATACAACATAATTTAGGGCTTCGGCCCACAAATTTTCGTTCAACTTCCTTTCGTGTATTATTGTGCGTGTCAATTCCACAACGGTGCGCATATCTCGTTCGATCCGGCCATTTTGTTCAGGAGTATACGCATTTGATTTCATGTGAAAAACACCAGGGGCCCGATTCTTGAAATCATGCGTAATTTTCCGCACGCGACAAAATTCGTCTGGTCTGTTTCGTGGGCGAACGGTACTATGCGTATAAGTGGTATTCTTGAATACCAAACGAAACTCGGCCGAAGCATACGTATACGATTATTGAGAGCAAATAAACGTAGTATTAGGCGGCCAATCAAAACGGAACATTTGTATCACATGAATACATTTGTATTTTTTTTTTGTTTCTTAGTTGACATTTAAACTGTCAAAGACACATTTTTTTGAAATTTAAATATACGTGAACACAATATAATATGGCAAAAAGAGCCGGAAATGTAAATTCTGAGCAGAAAAATATTTTAATAGAATTCGTTAAAGACAATCCCAAAGTGGTTGAAGGAAAATTTTGTAAAAATTTCACATATAAGGATAGTCAAAAAAAATGGGAGGAAATTTCAAGCATTTTAAATACAGTTCCAAACGGGGGATCCAAAAATTGGAAACAGTGGCGAAAAGTAAGTAGATACCAAATATTAAATTTGAGCATACAGTATTTTTTATTTATTTATTAATAATTTACAACCACGCTACTCTAAAGTCGTATGCATCTGATGGATTACGATGATCATAAAGTAATGCAGATGGATACTCATGTCTGAGCGGGATTTGAACGAGGATTCGAACCCGTGTTTATTGGATTACGAAGCGACATTGTTATCCCTACGCTATTTGACAAATTAACTTGCTGAATGTTGTAGGTATGGCAAGATTTGAAAACAAAAACCAAAAATAAAAAGGCAATGTTGAACAAAAACAGAGCACAGACGGGTGGTGGTCCTTCAAGTAAGGACAATATCGATGATATCGAAAATTCAATATTAACTATTGTAAGTGATACGTCAGTGCAGGGTATTGCAAATATTAAGGAAACCATTGTTCCACTTTTTGTTGTACGTACATATATTTATATATTTAATTTTTTTTAAATATGATGAATGTACCTTTGTCTTGTAGCCCCCCCTAGAACTAGAACAAAATGCTAACGCTGATAGACTTCGTTCAATATCATTCGTCGAGCCAACTGTCGAATTTGTTAATGTTGATTCTATATTTGAAGGCGAAAATAACGTAAATGAACTACCAATAGAAAATGAAATAAGAAGTAATTATTCTCTTATCCGTTCTTAAGTTTATATTGGCTGAAAATGTTATATCTTTAATTATATATTCCTATTTTGTAGTTCAATCAAAACCACGTATTAAAAATAAATCATCAAAAACTCTAAGGCTGAACAGAACCCTTAATGCTACGGAAACTATGGCAAATATGTGCGGAAAAAAACTAGAACTTAAAGAAAATTATTATAAACAAAAATTGGCATTGATGGAAGACGACATAAAATCAAAAAAAGCATGGAGGGAGGAAGATTTAAGAACAAAAAAAGATATAGCACAAAATTTAAAAATGTTAACAGATTTATTATCAAAAAATTATCCTTAATTAATTAATTATTTGTTACGAGTATTAAGTATGTTACATCAGAATGGGTTTTATATTAATAAAACAAATGTAAATATAACACTTTTTATTTATTCTTCATACAAAAACACATATAACAAAAAATACCTATATGTTTATTTAGTTAAAATAATTCCTAATTAAATTTTGTTGAACCAGTCTTCCTTTAGCAAGTTCGGGGTTGACCCTCCGCATTGGTTGCTCATTTTCATGAATGCCACGAATTACACCTAAGTCAAATTCAATGTTGTCATTATCGCCTTGAGGTTCAGCAACATTATTGATAATGCACATGTTATGCAATACTAAACATGCATTAATAATTTTGCAAACCATTTCTGGTTTGTAATGCAACACTCTGTGTTTCAAAAGACACCTAAACCTCAATTTCAACAACCCATTGCATCGTTCTATTAGTGCACGTGTACTCATTTGTCGGTTGTTGTAACGATACTCCGGTGTATGGAGTTGTGGCTCCGGATGTAAAATTGGCGTCATCATATAAGACCGTAGCGCATACCCAGAATCGCCTAAAACAATTGATTTATACCATCTGAGAAAAGTATTGATGCCGAAATTAACCTAGTAAAAAATAATTTGTATGTCCTTGATTATGAAGATCGCAAAAGAAATCTTTTAAATGACTATTGTTCCAAATAAATTGATCATTTGTGCTGCCAGGATATCGGGCACTAGCATGTAAAATTTTCATAGTCGAGTCGCAGACCTGCATACATATGAATAGGTACGAATTATTAAAAATATAAAATGTTCATTTGTAATGAGAATTGAATTACCAACTGAACGTTAATGGAATGGTATCCCTTTCGGTTCACATATATTTGTTCGTCAACTGATGGAGCAATGAGCGCCACATGAGTGCAATCGATACACCCAACAACTCCCGGAAAATTATATTGTTCATAAAATCTACAAGAACATCACTATCAAATCATGGAAACATACGACTTCGGAAGAGAGTTAAGTGCAACTTTACCCTTTCCTCACGGCTTGCAATTCCTGAAGAGTGTTAGGATATTTTATCCATCGTTGGAAAATATTGTGTTCGTTTAGAGCTGAACTTACTTCTGCTACACATCTGCTAACTGATGATTGGCTTATAGCTGTATATACATTGAATCCAACACCAGTTTGATAGCCTCCCGAAGCAAAAAACTGTAATGCTGTTAAAACCTTAAAAAAAATATTAAAACATGTACTAAAAAATGAATTTATAATTTTCGATGGTACGAGTAATATTATATTTTATAAAATACTATTTTACCAACTTTTGTTTGGACGTCCAGTGCTGAAGTTCTAGTCGGTAGTTTTACATATGGCTCTACCATTTGCACAACTTGATTTACCAAATGCTTTGGCAAACGAAACAATTTTATGAATTGTTGGTCACAAATATCGAAAGGATTGATTTTGTTGCAAATTCTTCTTTCCTTCACAATATCGTTCTCAACTTCCTCTAATACATTAACTAATTCTATATATACTAAATCTTCGATTCCGGCCATTTTGCTGTAGGTAATTACAAAAACATATTAATATCTTTTATTTGAGTATTAAGTATTCATAAATATTTTGTATCCTTACCATTAGTTTAATAATATTTAATGTCACAAGTCAATTATACACCATATACAAATGACAGATGATACACTTTCGCGTGCGAATGATACTTTCGAGTGTTTTACACCCACGCGATGTAATTTCGCACAGAATTTTCGCGTGCGATCACATGATTTCGATTCAAGAATACCAATATGTAGTTCGTATGCGCATCTCTCTCACTTACGTATGCGAAAAATTTCAAGAATCGGGCCCCAAGTCCTTCTAACAGACTTTTCGTTTTAGCGTTCTTTATTTCAGTGCCGTTATCGGACATCAGACATTTTATTTTCTTGTCGAACTGGTTTTGCACCATGTTCATAAAAACATTCAGTTTGGCAGCAGCTTCATCCTTTGTCTTCATAAAGAAGACTGTGCGATAGTGGGAGAAGTCATCTCTGAAAAGAAGAAAATATTTAGCTCCTCCTAGAGATGTTGCATTCATCTCTCCCAAGTCTACATGAATCAGGTCCAGCACGGCTTTGGCAATCTTAGGATTCGTTCGATGTGAAATACGATGGTGCTTTCCGTAGATACAGCTCTCGCACACATGGTCTCCCCAGTCATCTTGATACTTTATCATCTTCCTGTCCAGTACAGTCTTCACATGACTCACATTCTGGTGAGCCATTCTTTTATGCCAGGTCCTAAGACTCGTTACTGCTAAGCACTTGTGATCCTTGTCTCGTCGGAACATCATCTGAAATAGGCTATCCCTTCGCTTGGCCATGGCAACTGTTTCTCCTCCTTCCATGGTGAGGAACATAGATCTGCATGCGTCTGCCTTCTGCTTGTAGCCCTTGTCCAGCATCTGTGTCACGGAGAAGAGGTTGAAGGTCAGGTCTGGAACAAACAGTACATCCTTCAGCATCACCTTCTCCCAGTTCCGTCCATTGAAGGCTTCAAGTTTCACATCTCCTGTTCCCGTTCCATCCAGTTTGGTCGCATCCCCAATCACAACAGACGTTGGTACTTCCAGTTCCTTGAAATTGTCCATCCAGTCACGTCGGAAGGACATGTGTTGTGTGGCGGCACAATCTTGAAACCATAGTTCGGCAGAGTTCCGTTGAGAATTCAGTTCAACAATTTCAATCGTCGATAGTCCAATGGTAGCTAGAGCTCGGCGATTCGAATTTCCTGACTGACCCTTGCTTGGCTTTTCAGCGTGTTTGTTGACACTTCCCTCAGGACAGTCCTTTGCAAAATGTCCAGTGCGTTTGCAATTGTTGCAGGGATATTTGGTTTTGCAGTAATTCAGATATTTAGAACACGGCTTATTTCGGCAATATTTCTTTATGTGTCCTCTCTTACCGCATTTAAAGCACTCGACGGATGTGGTATCATATTGTTTTGGATTGGCTGACGACGTTGACTTTCCTGGTCTGACGATAAGAGCGTTATGACTTTGTGTTCCACTGTCGTTTAATCTGTCTTCTTCTAATTTCAGCTTTTCGACGAGTAATTCGAATTTCTTTTCCTGGGTGCTGAGGTTATCCCAAGCGGTCCGAAAATGATGTAACTTGGGCGGCAGCATTCCGATTATACGAGTCAGGATCCAACTTTCCTTCACATCTTCACCTTCAGCTTCCAGATCCTCGGCCAATTGTTTTATCTGCATACAATTCTCAGTAGCTGAAAGATCTGTATCATACTTGAAGCTAAAGAATCGTCTTTGTAACCCTTCAATCGTAAGATCTGACTTTCTGCCATACAACATGTCAAGTTTGTCTAACATCTGTTTTGAGGTTATACAATTTAATATCTTACGCGCTATATTACTATCGACATTAAGCCCTATCAACGCCTGTGCTTCAAGGTCCTTTTTAATCCAGGCCTTGACATCAGCGTTGTTTTCGTCCCCTTTCGGTTTGGCTTCTAACCCTTTCGCAACCATATACGAACCTTTTGCTTTCAACATTAAATTTAATTTAAAAAGCCACGAAGCATAGTTCACCTCTTTCTGAGCGGTCTCAGATAAGGTTTCGAGCTGCGACTTTATTGTGTCCATTTTGTGCACTCAAAGTACGTACAAGTGACAATGATTCAAAATTTGAGAAATCAAAAAAATTAACAAATAAAATTTTGAACTCTTATCTGACTAAGCTGACGACTGTACGGCTGACTGGCGTGTTGACTGACTGCTCACTCGTACGGTTAACCTCGAAGTGACGTATGAACCAATTGACTTGACGGCTGACTTGCGACTTTCTGACTTGGCATCCGACTGACGTGACGTTTCGGCTTGCCGACTGACTGGCGTGACGTTCTGACTCGACGATGACTGACCTGACGTTCTGACTTGACGATGACTGACCTGACTTCTGACTTGACGATGACTGACCTGACTTCTGACTTGACGATGACTGACCTGACGTTCTGACTTGTGTATCTGGTCTTTAATTTCTTTTCTGACATTTAATTATTTGAATTTACTCAGGGCTTTAGGCAGTATGCTGTCCTGGGCCCATAACCTGTTGAGCAGAAGTGCCCTGATTGAGGTTATGTAAATAAAGTCTTTCTGAAGGTTCGAAAAATGTTTTTATTGACTAAAGCAAAACAATTTCTTATGCATAAACACAAAGTATACAAAGAAATATAATACAAAAAGACCAGATACGAAGTAATAAATTGCGACACCTGAAACCATAACAATTGAGGTTAGGCGTCGAATGAAAAATATTACAATATAATCGCGGTACAATAATTACCTTATTGGTATCGACGAGTTGCCTAGAACCTTTTTCAGTCGAGTATGTGAACGTATGATCTTTTCACTTTATAGTAAATGGTTAACGAGAGCACAACAATTCTAACAAAAAAATACACGTCAACGGTCATACCGGAAAAAGGATATCGCAATCAATTGGTGTCGATAAGGAAGGTATCTCACAAAGGCAAGAGAGAGTGGTGAAGGGTGCTGACATCTAGATAATAATTACCCGTCAACATATATGCATAGATTAAGGAAAATATATAGTTTTTTTTTTTTTAAGCTTGATTGGCTTTGTGTCCTCAGAGGACACTCTCGCCATAGTTTCTATATTTTGGTTTTGTTTATAATTCTATTTGACATTTAGAAATATAAGTAAATAATGATCGGCATAATCGATTCTTGGGATTAGAAGTTACATATGCTATGTTGACTGGTAGGGTTTGATGAGTTTTTATTATTTCCTTATATAGTATTTGTTGAGCTCTTATGAATCGGTCGCAGTTGAATATCAGGTGGTTAATATCTCCTGTTTGTCCACAGTCGCATTTATCCGATTGTTGTACACCTATCTTATGTAAGTAGACTGGATTTTTATTGTGGCCACATCTTAGCCTAACAATGGTTGTAACGTAACTTCTGTTCATATCTTTGTTAAACCAGGTAGTCTTTGGGATACTTTTATTATATTCGAAAAATAGTTTTCCTGTATTTACAGATTTATGGTTATACCAAGATTGCCATTCGTCAAACATTCTTCTTTTGAGTAAATTGATCGCATCGGGATAAGTTAATTTTATATTAATAGTCTGCCCAGTTCTATGTCCACTATTGGCTGCTTTGTCTGCGGTATCATTTCCTGGTATACCCGAATGGCCAGGGACCCACAGAAATTGTAAACGGTTGTTGTTCGTTATAATAAGCCTAGTTAAATTTTTAATTTCGTATATGACTAACGGGTTACTCTTAGCCGGTTTGTTGTTTAGGCTTTCTAAAACAGATTTGGAGTCAGATATTATGAGAATTTTTTCGTTTCTACTAGTAGTTAAATCATTTAATGCGTAGTAAATAGCAAGTGCTTCAGTATGGTAGGAACTAGTCGTATGGTTGAATTTATATGTACTAATGATATTATTAGTCGCTTCAAATATGGCAAAACTACTGGAATTTTCTTCTCTATTGACCGAACCGTCTGTATAAATTATTTTATCCCAATCGTTGCTTCTAGTTAATTCGTTTAATTTTATATTTAAAACAGATTCTGGTTCTGATTTTTTAAAATGATTAGAATTGACCGTCAATTCTATCCAATTATTTTTAATGTCGAATTGAAAAATCGGTAAAACTCTATATTTTTCAATATTAGTGTTACTCCATCTATAATGACTTTCCACTAAAGCTGGCTTAGTTTTGTTGTGCCAATAGCCACTATTAAATATGTCGTTATTATCCTGGATTTTATCGATCAGTATAGAATCGTTTGATTGAAGGTTTTTTAAATAAAATTTATCTGTAATAAATTTTCTTCTGATGCACAGTGGCGTTTCTACTATTTCATAGTTAAGGATTTGTATTGGAGTACTTTTCATAGCACCTAAACAGATTCTTAGTGCTGAGTATTGGATTTTATCTAGTTTTTTCAGGCTGGAATTTGATGCTGTCCCTATTAGTGGCGATGGATAGTCTAGATGGGGTCTTATTAATGCCCTATACAGTATAATTAGTGAAGAGGGGTGAGCTCCCCATTTGTATCCAGCTACACATCGTAACAAATTTAGACCTCTATAGCATTTGTAACTTATTTCTGTTATTTCTTTAATCCATAGGGATTTTGTATCAAACCAAACTCCTAAGAATTTTGCTGTACTTACAACTCTGAGCGTTCTACCATTTATCGTGATACGTGGGCTGACAATGAGTCGATGTCTTGTAAAAATAATTATTTTGCTTTTTTCTATTGAGATAGAGAGGTGTAGGTCCGATAGTAAACTTATTAATTTGTCTAGTTGGCGTTGTAGTCTTTTTTGAGCTTCTCTCAGAGTTCTACCCTTGCTATAGATCGCAATGTCGTCAGCGAATTGTAAAATTTCAGTATTATTGTTCCGTACTGATTGTAGTTCATTCGTGTATATGGGAAACATTACAGGGCTTAATATTGAACCTTGTGGAATTCCTTGGTGGATGGTGTAAGGTCCCAAAAGGTTATTTTCATGTTTCACAAAGACCATTCGAGATTCGAAATATTTTGTTATCCAGTTAGATAACAAGTGAGGGACACCCAAGGTGGTTAGTTTATTGTAAAGAATATCTATATTGACATTATCATAGGCTCCCTTAATATCCAAAAAGGCACATACTATGTACTTATTTATACTGTAGGTTTTCTGAATATCTATATTGAGGATGTTTATATTATCTTGGGTACCATGGCCCCTTCTAAAGCCAAATTGTGTCTTAGATAGCTTACAGTTATGTTCCAAATACCATTCAATTCTATCTTTTAGGATTTTCTCTAACGTTTTGGACACACAGGACAATAGCGAAATGGGTCTATAAGATGTTGCTATGTAGGGTTCTTTATCTGCTTTTTTAATAGGAACACAAATGCATTTTTTCCACTGATCAGGAATGAAGTTCTCCTGTAGTAGTTTATTCTAATGAGGATATAAGTCAATGAAGAAATACTCAAGTGACGTTTAGAAGCGTATATGCATAGATTAAGGAAAATATATAGTAGACGTATATGTTTTATTATCATTCTTAACTAGGCAACCATACATCACAAAAACTATATATATATTTATATTATAATGTAGGCTGTGGAATACGAAATACATAACACTCCTTCCCCTTAGAGTTGGTAATCCTTTGTCCAAACCGGTGGACGTCTTATCCGCTGCGGACGCAACGTTGACCGATTTGTATCTTCTGGAACTTCAACATTTGTCGTTGGGTCTGTATAACTTGCAGTGTTACTTTCTTTTGTTTCTGTTATTACTTCTTCGTGTATTTCGGGTGGACTGTTGGTAGATTCGTCCAATCTGTTACGGAGCTGATCAACGTGTCGACGTAAAATCTCCCCATCTTGCTTCTGTGCTCGATAAGACACAGGTCCTGTTGCCTCTAAAATGTGTGCTGGTATCCACCTATCACCCGATGTGTAGTTTCGAGCATATACAGGATCACCTATCTGAAACTGACGTAAATTATCATTGTTTGCACACTTTTGAACTATATCCTCTTGTTTGAGTTGCACATCAGCTTGTAGATCCGGATGTAATCTATTCAAGACTGTTCGGAGTTTTCTTTTCATTAGCAATTTGGATGGACTCATTCCTGTTGTTGCATTCGGAGTAATATGTTGTACTAATAAGAACCGAGCTAATTCGACATTAAAATCTTTACCACCTATTCCCATTCGCTTTATCGCATTTTTTGCTGTCTGTACCATACGCTCTGCTTGCCCGTTTGATGATGGGTGATATGGAGCTACTGTAACTCTTCTAATACAATTACTTTTCATGAATAATTTCATTTCCTCGGATATGAATGCGGTCCCATTGTCCGAGACAATGACGTCCGGAATACCATGTGTAGTAAATAATCTACGAAGCACCCCAATAACGGCAGTAGATGTCATTGCTGCCATTGGTACAATCTCCAACCATTTAGAATGCGCGTCTACTACTATTAAAAATGTTTTATTTTTTATTGGTCCTGTGAAATTCATATGTAACCTCGACCAAGATCTACTAGGCCATTCCCATGGATGTATCGATGCTCTTTGCGGCGCATTTCTTGAATTTTGACAACTATTATATTGAGGTAAATTCAATTGAAATTTAAATAAATTTGAATTCTAGAGCTATTTTTCATTAGACTATGTATGAAAAGCAAAATTTTAATTATTTGGAATGGAAATCAAATAGAACACTATTTATAAAGTTACTATAGTGAAAATTATTAGGCAGAAGACTCACGTTATCAACCTGAAAAAAACCTTACAAAATGAAATATAACTTGTAGAAATTTTTCGATGTTATGTATTTTTAAAAAAAGAAGAAAAGAAAGTACTAGTATTAAGTAATGTATATATTAATAATATTTACAATTATTTCTAAATCAATCGTTATTCCTTTTACGGAATATAAAATTATTTGGAATTTTCGTACCATACGTTGGCACTACTAAAAAAGATATGTTAAATTTCTTTGCAACACCTCATTATGAGTTATATTATTATAAATAACATTTTATAATTTGTACTATAGGTCAAAGTAGGTTGTTAGTGTACTAAGGTATTCAAATTTATGGAGAATATTAAATGATATTCATTTATTTTTAGGTATTTTGTACATATTTTAGTTTTTAAGCTTAATTTAAATATTCTAAATACTATTGTTGCCTAATTATTTCTACGCCACTGACACAACCCAGTGTTTACATCCATTGTCAGTTGAACGCTTGTGTCTTCATCGGTTTTGCATTTATATCATTACAGTACTTACACGAGCGACTAGTGGGCAGTCCCTAGAATTCTTTTTGGGTAAGCGGCGCACGGAAAAGGTGCATATATCACTATGAAATGGATAGTGAGAGACTACTCCGCTCTAAAAATAGTGGTACACAGTATATGCGCAAGAAATGATTGACAGGTCATTTCTATTTGGCACGACCTATAGTTTAAATTCATCTCAAAAGATCTATACATAGTTTGTAAAAAAATAAGTGTAACCAATTCGTTTCATTGTAATATAATAGTCAATCTCTACGCACAATAATGTATTCTTGGCCATTCGCTTAATTCAAATTTGCTTGGGAGGAATGAAAATTTCATACGACTCCTAACGAATCATTTCACTACTTTTGTACCAGTGTTGCCAGGTCCTTAAAATTATTTTCCCCAGTTTTTTTTTAAAAGTTGCCAGACTGAGAACAAAATTCCCCAGATTCCCAGATTTTTTAAATAAAAAACAATAACTGATACATATACAGACTGTTAATTATAAAACGGACCATAGGCGCATGGGAAATCAGTTTTTCCTTGCGCAAAAGTTCCCAATTAATTTTAGACAAAAATGTTTCAAATAAAAGTTGTAGATAATTCAATTCTACATGTAAATTCAATCAAATAGATTTAATTTTGCATGTTTGGTAACCTGTAAAATCAAATTTGAAAATTTATAAATATTGCTCATTTGTGATAAAATCGTAAAGCACATCATACTTTATTATTCATGGGAAACCCATGTACCGTGCACAGTAGTTGCCCCGATCATGTCCATCTCATTATCCAAAATTTAGCTTATACCACCGACCGCCGCGAACTTTAATTTGTATTGTTGGTTCCATATCATATACTTATTCAATATTAGCACAATACCTCCATACTTTTACTTTATATTTGCATTGTGCTTTTATAGTTTAGATTTTTTATTAAATGTATAATTAATCAAACATATTTACCTTTACATTTCTTATTTTTAATTTTCCCCAGATTTTCGTTGTTTTAAAAAAGTTTTTCCCCAATCCCCAAATAATATCAAATTTCCCCAGAATTGGGGAAAAATCCCCAGACCTGGCAACGCTGTTTTGTACAGTTCTAGTCTACCATATACAATGGTGGCCGTAGAAATAAGGGGAGCACATCAAAATTCCGAAGTTTCATAGTTCCGACGCTGCACGTCTAAGAATTGTCATAAGTCCTGCGCATATCGGGTCCTCTGGGGAAAGTTCGATTTACACTGAGAAAAAATATATATACAGTAGAAAGATAGGTTCAACAATAGAAGAATATATGTCTCTCATGTTTCTTAAAAGAAATTTATCTAGCGATCTGTCAGATATTCGAATATAATAATAAAATATTAAGGTCAGGTTTTTTCACCTCTTGATTAAGGTGTCATTTAACTTATTTGCGAGATAAAAGAAAAATATCGCATCATATAATTGACGTGTGTATAACGGGACTAATAGGACTATTCTGTAAGCATCGTTATGACATAACGAATCGTTAAAACGTTATATCGTTATGATAATAACGAAAATCGTTTAATAGGCTTATTCTGTAAAGAATCGTTATGACATTAGACATTGTTATATCGTTATTATAATAATAATCGTTAAAGTGGTATTCTATAAACAATAATTTAATTCTACGTAACGAAAAAAAGATAACGATATCGTTATTTTTTAACGACTGGAAAAATCATTCGTTACCTAAACGTTTTGTCAATAATTCAGTATTTTTATTCGTGTCAAGTGATCTCAAAAACCCGTCATATTATAGTTTTTTGCAAAGTAATATTAAAATAATTTAATAAGTTTTCATTCCTAGCGCCTAGCGCAAGCTTCCCAATTTGTCTACAGATGGTAGTAGTAGCTCTAGCATAGCCCACAAGAAGAAGAAGAAAGAGTCTGACAGCTGATAGGTTGACAGCCCAAGTAACACTGACCGACGGTCGACCAAAAAGTGACGTCGATTTCAGGTCGAATTTAAGTCATATTCTGCCGTCTAATCCGACGTCTATACGACGACATTGTGACGTTGATTTTTGGTCTGAAATAGGTCTATTTAGACGTCTAATCAGACGTCTATACGACGACATTGTGACGTTGATTTTTGGTCTGAAATAGGACTATTTAGACGTCAGATTTGTGGTCGCTATGACGTCTATATGACGACTTTATATGGTCATAATTAGGTCTATTTAAACCTTTTTTCCACGTCTAATTTGACGTCTTTATGACTATTATTTTTACTTTATTATTAATATTATTAAAAATTCATATTTTAAATTTATTTAATTTGGCAATTAATAACACACGAAGGGGAAGGGATATATTATTTTTATTTATATATCAATTCATTATGCAAAAATATATGACAATATATTGTTTATTATAATGATTTTTAAAATTAGAATAAATGTAATATAAAACTTAGTTTATATTTACTTATATGTATAATATATATATATATATATATATATATATATATATATATATATATATATATATTTATTTATTTAATTATTGTCATTACCAAAATCTACGAATAGAAGCAGATTGGCACACCCAAATATAGGTATGCCGTGGTGATATTTATATTTCATTTATTTAAAACATATTACATGTTTACATAATTATTAATGCGAAACGGAAACAATTTATATCTGTTATATTTTTTGGTATAAAAATCATGGACATATTAATTTTCAACAATGTAAACAAAACCTAGTAGTGCTTTAAAAAACCATTTTAAGAAATGTTGCTAATACAAAAGCAAATGTATAAATAAAGGGATATATATAATATAAAAACAAAGATTTATCTATATATTTTTACGGTTTTACCTGAGCATTTCCTATAGCTCCAAAAATCCCACTTTCCTAAGTTTTCCAAGAATCTTTACATCTTCCCTTTCAAGCTATTCTAGAACGATTGGATTCAAGTAAACCATCGACAAAGAAACACCATAGTGATTTTTAATACATATTTCGATTCTGGTGATCTTGACCAAGTTGCATTTTTTTTAATGAAAACTTAATTTCTAATTTCTCTTGTACAGATTTGCATTAGCTGTAATAGAATTTGTTTGTACAAATTCTATTCAAACTGCCGAAATGTTGGCTGCGTAATAAAAATAATAAAATTTATCGCGCTTGGCCCGAAAATTTGAAATATAAAAAAAAATTGGTTCGGGCAATTAACAATTATTCCCAGCAGCCCAATTCTGAATATAAATTATACAAGATGGATATTTTAGAATAATTTGGTAAGTTGAAAGAATTATATTTTCATTTTTGTATTTACAACTCTTTTCTAAAATTAAAAAAAATTACAGCAAAATAAAAATAAATCAAATAAAAATTGACATATGCTCAGACTACTGTATATGTATGAACGCACCCTCCGCCATCTTTGTGTTGTGTCATGTCCAGCATTTTAATTACCACGGGAGAATACTGAAATTTCTTAATACGAACATTAAAATTTAGTATATTGTAAGTAGATAAAATTGTGCTTATATTACTTATGACAATTACTTTTTTATAGATATGGTAAGACACGAAGCGAAGTGCCATTATGAAGAATATAAACAAGCAATCATAACCAAGAGATGGTGAACTATTTGAAATATGCACCACACAACAACGTGCAAATAAATATGTACACAACTTTTTTGTAGATATAAGATGCATTATTTATTTAATTAATTTGTATTTTTCGTAATATTTTTTTTAAATACTTTTTATGTGTAATATTTATTGTTCATATATTGTTGTGCATTAATATTTTTTAATTAATTTTTTTATATTATATAGTATAAATAAAACTAGAATTAAATTATTCATTTTTCCTACCACCATTTATGTTTATACCATAAAAATTACGTCGAAACAATGCCCTAAAATGAGGTCGAAACAACGTCTTAAAAGACGTCGATACAACGTCTTAAAAAGACGTCGATACAACGTCTTAAAAAGACGTCGATACAACGTCTTTTAAGACGTCGATACAACGTCTTACAATGACGTCGAAACAACGTCTTATAATGACGTCGATACAACGTCTTATAATGACGTCTAAACAACGTCTTAAAATGACGTCGTACAGCTCCACGCTGAGACGTCTTCTAGACGTCTATGTGACGTAAATTAGGACGTCACAGTGACGTCGATTTTAGGTCATTTGTGTTACTTGGGAGCAGACACCTACCAGAACTAACCTAACCTAGAAGTTTTCTGAGTGATATTGAATTATTTTTGATATTTTATTTAAAATTAAATTTGATTTTAGGAAATAAAGTTCTTAACTTGTTCCCAAGGTTATTATTCTTTAAAATGTGTTACAGAATACGGATACAAAGATAACGATTATCGTTAAGTAGATATAACGATTTTCATAATAACGACTTCGTTATGATAACGATTCGTTAAGCGAATATTTTACAGAATAGGCCCGTTAGTAAGATTACAGGTCTAACAGAATTATTTTTTGTCCAACATTAAATTCCAGCCCCTCCATCATCCCACATAAAACCACGGTTAATGTAGTTCTTGCTGTCCCTGAGAAATTAGGGATGTTATATTAAGCATTGATGGGAGCTAACACAGAGCGAAGCAAAGTGATTGGCTTCAGGTGGATCGCCAGTGTAGTGGTTAGGTTTTCTGATCCATATTTATACGGTTGAAAAAAATATTTGCAATTTATTTCTCAAAACAATGTTAAATATGACGTTCCAACTGTAGCCATGTCACAAAATTTTAGTTGAGTAATACGGATTTCGAAGTGAGTTTGGCTGTTGTCGTTTTCGGACTTATGAAAAATTGAACTTATAAAAATTCTGAGGTCCGATTTGTACTCAAAATAAGACACTCTCCCTCTTATATTTTTGCCGGGCTAGTTTGTAATACTGGCTACACACATAAAACCAACATCGCTGTGAATATTTAAACTTTTAAATTAATTTTGTTAAACAGTAAGGCCCGGTATTTTCACTTCCGAATAAAGTTTCGAATAAGTATTCGTTAAATAAATTTATTCTATATATTTATCCAACGAATAACTCCATTGAGTCTTTTCACACATTTGACAAAAACAAATAGCTATCTGCCGAATAATTTTAACATTCGTGAATTGGTAACCTTGCAGAGTGAATTTGTGTCAGTGGAGAAGGATGGAGTTTTGCGTAGTCACGTTAAGCAGACAAGGATGAAATGTGTCAAAAAAATTTGAATCCGTACTTGTCAAAATTTTGTTTGACATCCTTCATGTCATTTATATCCTGCATTTTTAGCCCCGGGAGAGTGTAGTTTAACAAGTAACCTATTGCAGTAATCATACGAAATATATGTATATTGTAAAATTATCCTTATAATTTTTGTATATTCCTTTCAGTTTGAGGTAAATGAATATTGTATAAAAGTATTCAAAATCCGAAAATATTTTACTAGCATCAAATGTCAGGATCTTTATAATGATTTAGCCAAGGAGGGATTTACCTATGTATGCACTGTTTGAGATCCAATACGAAACTAAATTTGTAATAATAAAATAAGAACAGTTTATTTTCATAATCGGAATCTGTCAAAAATTTCCTTGATGTGTATGGTTAGGTCGCTGCCTGATCGTGCGTTTTCGATTTCTCGCATTATTTATTCATTCATAGTTCAAACAATCATCAGAGTCATTAAAAATATTTAATATATTCACTTTGTTAATAAATCTGCACTATTTAGAAATGTAATGTACATACGAATAAATCCTTTATTCGCTACCCAACTAGCGAATAACTTATTCCGCGAATAACAAATGTTATTCTTTAGAATAAATTTATTTGCAAGTGAAAAGACAACAGAAATATTTATCCGAAGGTTAAATTTATCTATAGCTTTAATCGCAAGTGAAAATACCGGCCCTTAATGTTTCAGCTTGAATGTAATTTTGTTGATAGTCGCTACAAAAATATATTTCCATTATATTTCCACTGGTCACAGAAATAACACTTTCCAGTTTATTTAAATTTTCTTATATTATACAAGGTGTTTTTTGTTGAAGATTAATCATTATCTTCCACCCTCACCTTCGGTCATACAGAACCCTAAATTACCGACACTAAAACTCATTAGCCAGAATTTTTTGTACTCCGAGGTTGGCACTAAGCCAAATTCATGTACCGCGATTTCCCTCGACGAACTTCCTTTTCCTGTTATCGCCGTTGACAAGGTGACCAGGCTACATTGAGTGTCATTTGCACAAATTGTAAAATCGGTCTGATTCGACGTTACATTTTTGCCATCCGGCTCTCCGAATGTGAGAAAAGTTTGTCAGGCGTCGTGCGATACCTTTCAGGTAATTATCTGTTTAGTTTAGCAAAATCATGTGAACTTTGTTTTTACGACGCCTGATCCGATCCTTGTATTTCAGGTGTCGTTATTATCATAGCGTATCTGGTTTTACCAATACTTTGCTTCTTCGAAGCCTATTATTGTATTCTTTTTCAAATAAAAATGCTTTTGTTATAACTTTGCAAATCTTTGTTTATTATTGGGCATAAATCACATCAGGTTATGGGCCCAGGCATGAAAATACTGCACATTGTCCAATAAAAAAAGCAAAGAAAAAGAAAAATAAAACCAGATACGTTTTCTCGCCGTCGTCAGTATACCAGTCAAGACGGCCAAGTCAGTCAAGAAGCCCGTCAGTCAGGACGTCGCATATCAGGCCAGTCAGTCAAGACGTGAGCGCAGCCAGTCGGCCTGCCACCACGTCACGTCAGCCAGTCCCGCCAAGGAGAACTCGACCTGTCAATTTTGGAGGTCAGGTGCTCCGGCCAACGTCTAGTCAACACGTCTGAAGTCAGCTACGACAACTCGTCACATCCGAAAAATCGCCCAGCGCCGGCGTAGTCAGATAAGAATTGAACATTATATTTTTTTTGTTGTAAGAAATGGAGGCTTTGAAATCTCAACTAGAGATACTCTCTGAGACCGCTCAGAAGGAAGTGAACTACGATTCTTGGATATTTAAAATAATTTTATTGTTGAAATCAAAGGGTTGGTACGCTGTTGCGATGGGGTTAGAAGAAAGACCGGAGGGGAAAGACAGTGATAATGTTGTCAAGGCCTGGGTCAAGAAGGACCTTGAGGCACAAGCAGTGATAGGTCTAAACGTCGATAGTCATATATCTCGAAAAATTTCAAATTGTTTAACCTCAAAAGCAATGTTAGAGAAACTTAGGCTTCTGTATGGGAAGAAATCGGATCTTACGGTTGAGGGGTTACAGAGACGTTTCTTCAATTTCAAAACGACACGGATCTACCAGCTACTGAAAACTGTATGCAACTGAAACAACTAGCTGAAGATCTGGAAGCAGAAGGTGAACCAATCAAAGAAAGCTGGATATTAACCAGGATTATCGGCGTATTACCCCCAAAATTATACCACTTCAGAACAGCGTGGGATAATCTCAGCGCCAATGAGAAGAAATTCGAGAATCTAGTAGAAAAGCTGAGATTAGAAGAAGATCGACTAAATGAATGCAACAAGGAAAGCAACAACGCATTCATAGTCAAGCAGAAGAGGTCATCAACTGCCGGAGAACATCGTCAGGACACTACACCGATTGAATGCTTCAAGTGCGGTAAGAAAGGGCACCTCAAACGGGACTGCAGAAGTAAACCGTGCTCTAGGTACTTAAATTATTGTAAGGCAAAATATCCTTGCAACATTTGTAAAAAGTTGGGGCATTTCGCGAAAGACTGTCCGGAAAGAGGAAACGGCAAACAAAGTGATAAGCCAAGTCACAGTCACTCGTCTAGAAACCCGAGTCGTCGAGCACTGATCGTCGTTGGGCTCTCCGCCGTAAGTATTGAAAACATCAACAGTAAATACAACAGCTCCGATCTCTGGGTACAGGACTGCGGCGCTACAAAGCACATGACTTTTCGGAAGGACTGGTTGACAAATTTCGAGAAATTAGAGAAACCTGAGAAAGTGATAATTGGGGATGCAACCAAACTCGAAGGAACTGGAGTAGGCGACGTAGAACTTGAGGCCTTCAACGGGGATATCTGGGAGAAGGTGACACTGAAGGATGTCCTGCTGGTTCCGGACCTCACTTTCAACCTATTCTCCGTGGCACAGATGCTAGACAAAGGCTACAAGCAAATCGCCAACGCTCAACAATCCACCTTTCTCACCATGGACGGAAAGGAGACAGTTGCTGTCGGGAAGCGGAGTGATGATCTGTTCCAAATGATGTTTCGCCGAGAAACAAACGAGAAGTGCCTGGCAGCAATCAGCCTCAAGACCTGGCACCACAGGATGGCCCACCAGAACATAAAACAGGTCAAGAGTGTACTCGACAGAGAAAAAGTGGTGTACAAGGATGACTGGGGAGAACACCTATGCGAAAGCTGTGTTTATGGTAAACACCATCGCATCTCGCACCCAAACAACCCCAAGACTGCCCAATCCGCATTGGATCTCGTTCATGTGGATCTTGGGGAAATGAATGTTACATCACTGGGTGGGGCAAATTATTTTCTACTTTTCAGAGACGACTTCACTCATTATCGGACCGTCTTCTTCCTGAAGTCGAAAGATGAAGCTGCGTCAAAACTGAACGTTTTCACGAAACTAGTAGAAAATCAGATTGGTAAGAAAGTAAAGTGCCTGATGTCGGACAATGGCACCGAAATCAAAAATGCCAGGACAAGAAACCTGATGGAAAATCTTGGCATTTTTCACGTAAAGTCGAATGCATATACTCCTCAACAAAATGGTCGGATTGAGCGAGATATGCGCACCGTGGTGGAACTGACGCGAACCATCCTACACGAAAGCAACCTGAAGGAAAACATGTGGGCTGAGGCCCTAAATTATGTTGTCGTCACGCTTAACCAGACTGGAACCAGTACCCTGAAAGGAAAGTCCCCTGCGGAACTTTGGTTTGGACGGAAAATCAAAGTAGATCGTCTCAAAAGTTTCGGCTGTACCTGCTATGTATTGATTCCTGACTACAAGAGAAGAAAACTCGATCCCAAATCCAAGAAAGGCGTCTTCGTTGGATACGACACGGACTCGCCGTGCTATCGGATATACGTGACTGAGGACCGAGACGTTGTCTGTTCAGACAATGTGATTTTTGACATCGAAACCGAAGGAAGGAAGACCAGTACAACATTGGAACACTATACAGCTGAATACCCTGAAGAGATCTACACTGACGAAGTGGAACCGGAGGATGACCCACCAGACTCGGAGGAGGAATACGAAGAATGCGACGAAGATACCCAAGAACCAAGCCCAACGAGAAAGGAGACATCAGGAACCCAGAGTGTACGTGCAAGCAGAGTAGGAGAAACTACGGAACAAACGCGAAGACTTCGCGACCGTTCGAAAATTTCCAGACCTGCGAGGTTTTCAGATTACGACATGAGTAGTCCACGAAGAGGAAACTACGCCAATCCTGCGGTGGTAGGAGAGACCAACGATATCTCTGTGAAGGATGCTCTGGAACACGAAGGTTGGCATACTGCAATGGCTGATGAATTCAACTCACTACAGAAGATGGGAACTTGGAAATTGGTCAAACCTCCGGATTATGCCAAGCCATTGACTTGTCGGTGGGTGCTGAAGGAGAAACAGAATGGAAGACTGAAAGCGCGATTGGTAGCTCGAGGGTTCGAACAACGTCAAGGCATAGACTACAGTGAAACCTTCAGCCCAGTTGCACGTCACGCTTCAATAAGACTCCTTCTTAGTTTGGCAGCGTCTGAGAATCTGAAACTGAAGACGTTTGACGTCAAAACTGCCTTCCTATACGGCGACCTGTCCGAGGAACTCTACATGTTTCAACCCGAAGGGTTCCACGATGGAACAAAACGTGTCTGCAGACTGTACAAAAGCCTGTATGGTCTGAAACAAGCGCCCAAACAATGGAACGAGAAGATGACGAGTTACCTGAATGAGATAGACCTTGTCTGCTCCGACGATGATCCCTGTATCTTCTACAATTCAGACAAAAGACTCATCGTTGCTCTGTTTGTAGATGACGGTTTGGTGGCTGGGAGGAGAGAGACTGACATTCTCAAATTCCTAACCAAATTGAGACAGAAAGTGGAAATTACTTACAAGACAGAGCCATCTACAACCCTAGAATATCTGGGAATGCAGATAATAGTCAGTTCGACCGGGATCAGCGTCAGTCAACCGAAGTACACCAGCAAAATAGTCAAGAAGTTCAATCTCGACTCCGGCAACTCGGCTGCTACGCCTATCGAAAAAGGAATGGTGACAGAACTGGACAACTTGAACAACGACCGACCACTAGCAAAGTCTGAACCCTACCGAGAGGCCATCGGAAGTCTTCTTTACCTAGCCACGATCTCTCGACCCGATATAAATTACGCCGTCAACTACTTGAGCCGCTTCTGCAGCAATCCCCTGTCTAGCCACTGGAAGATGGTGAAAAGAATCTTCTTGTACTTGAGAGAAACTGAAGAATTTGGCATCTTCTTTGACGGAGACCGCCATCTTCATGCTTACTCTGACTCCGATTATGGTGGCGATCGCGAGACAGGACACTCCACGAGTGGCATACTCATTATTCGTGGTGGACCAATAGTATGGTGTACTCAAAAGCAGCGATTAGTAGCAACATCAACAGCCGAGGCTGAATACCGAGCCGCCGTCTCCTCCATCGACGATATCTGTTGGATACGGAGACTTCTGAATGAGCTTGGATTCCTGGATCTGAGCCTCCCAACTACCCTGTTCGTTGACAACCAGTCGGCCATCCTGATGTTGCAAAATACTCACGATGGAAAAACATCGAAAGGGAAGAAACATATTGAAATTCCTAGAAAATTCATCCAGCAACACATTGGAGTTACCATTGAATTGAAACACGTCAGAAGTGAAGATCAGCTTGCTGATATTCTGACCAAGCCCCTGAATCGTAAGAACTTCACCGATCTGAGGAAGATAATCATTAAGGAGGAGTGTTGAAGATTAATCATTATCTTCCACCCTCACCTTCGATCATACAGAACCCTAAATTACCGACACTAAAACTCATTAGCCAGAATTTTTTGTACTCCGAGGTTGGCACTAAGCCAAATTCATGTACCGCGATTTCCCTCGACGAACTTCCTTTTCCTGTTATCGCCGTTGACAAGGTGACCAGGCTACATTGAGTGTCATTTGCACAAATTGTAAAATCGGTCTGATTCGACGTTACATTTTTGCCATCCGGCTCTCCGAATGTGAGAAAAGTTTGTCAAGCGTCGTGCGATACCTTTCAGGTAATTATCTGTTTAGTTTAGCAAAATCATGTGAACTTTGTTTTTACGACGCCTGATCCGATCCTTGTATTTCAGGTGTCGTTATTATCATAGCGTATCTGGTTTTACCAATACTTTGCTTCTTCGAAGCCTATTATTGTATTCTTTTTCAAATAAAAATGCTTTTGTTATAACTTTGCAAATCTTTGTTTATTATTGGGCATAAATCACATCATTTTTAAACATATGGATGAAACTTTAAGTGATGATATGATAATACAATTAAAAGTAAGTTAAAAGTAGTAATCCGCAAAGTCTAAATCTCAAAAAAAAATCAGCCAAAAATCAGCTAATTGTCATATTTTGAGATTTTTTTGGAAAATTAAAAACATACGAGAAGACCTGTTAAATATACCCTCATTTAACCAAAGTCGTCTCTTATACTTTTTAAGATACGAGTATTAATGGAAAAAGACAAAATATCAGTTCCTTAGATGATTTATATCTCGGAAACAGTTGAGAATTGGATTTTCCGGATTAAGACTTTTTGACTTACTTTTGACTGTATTATCATCCGTTAGAGTTTGATTCATAAGAATGAAACACTCTGTATAGTTATAGTCATAAAAATGTTTAGCTAATTTAGTTCTACATGCAACTAAAATTCAATATTGTTTGTTTTATTTAAATAATAATTATATTTATTATTTACCAGATGTACAAAATGCATGTATAAAACGTCAGATGATGATAAAATCGTAAAATGAGTGATAAAGCAAATATGTCTTTAACGTAGTTTTAAAATTTGATATATGTAGTCGTAGGTACTTGCTTTTATATTATTAGGAAGTTTGTTATAAACATCCACACCCATGAGATCCAGAGATTTTCTAGGGCAGTCATATTTTACCAAGGGTTTGCAAATTTTATCCTTGTTTCTTGTGTGTTTATTATGAAAATTAGAGTGAATTTAAAATTTGTTGCAGTTTTTCTTGTGTTCATTTTTAAACCGTACTTTGATAGGTTTCATTCCAGACATTTATATTAAATTGCATTTTCTCTTCAGTGCTTGCCAAAATTACTACGTCGTCTGCGAATGCGCACATTCATATTTTTGTTACTAGTAAGTTTCTGTATCCTAACTACCCTAAGTGTAATTTTCTGAATCAGATGTCGCATTCCTTCATAATTTTATCCATGATTATTGTAAACAGGACTGGGCTTATCAACAGATGATAAATTATCGGAAGAAGTCTGAACGAAATGTTTATCCATGATATTTTGACATATTATTTAATGTGTTTATCCTCGGAGTACTGCATATATCAAATAAAACATTAATAAATGTTAATTGTAATAAAATAGACCTTTATCGCTCAAATTCTCCTTTATTTTCCCTTTTCGTACATATATCTTTTTTCTAATGTTTATGTCAATTACAACTAGCCTACTTAATCATTCAAATATATCTAATATACTACATTCCTCCTTTCTTTTAGAAAAGTGTTACAATGACTACATATTAAAACATTGATAACAAAACAACATTTACAATTTATTTAATATGAACTTCATAGTCTTGCAAGTACTTGGGTCTCTGACGAAGTCGTGGAGTTCGAGTTGCTCTGGAAGACTCAGCATCGTTCGTAGTAGGCGATACATTTCGATCGTGTGGAACTCTCGTATGTTGTGTCACGTCAGCATTCTCTACATTTTCATTGTGTACATTAGGTGTTTCCTCACCAACAGATTCCGTTTGGATTACTGGTTCTTGATGTTCTTCAAATAACTTACAGTGATGAGAATTACGAAGTATAGTAGAACCATCTTCTGCTCTAAGTTTTAATGCGTTTCCATTCTTTTCAATAACTTCAAACGATTTGTCTGCAAATGTGGGTGTCAGCTTATCTTGTTTATGCTGTTTTGTGACTACTGTATCTCCAATTTGAATCTTGGTTATTTGAGTTCCCCTTCTTTTATCACAATATTCACGTCCTTGTTCTTTCTTTTGTCTATCTTTATCTCTCATTTCTTCATCATTATATACAGGTTGTGTTATTTCAGGTATTTTATTTCTAATATTTCGATTGAATAAAGCTTTAGCCGGTGAAACGCCAGTTGTTGTATGTGGAGTTGACCGATACATAAGTAAAAATTTACTCAGTTCTTGTTTCCAGTTTTTCTTCTCAATTTGGGCAATTTTAAGTCTTTTCAAAATTGTTCGATTCTGTCGTTCCACTTCCCCGTTTGCCTGTGGCCAATAAGGAGTAGTACTGTGTACTTTAATCCCTCGTTCTTGCATAAAATCTCTAAAATCTTTACTCCGGTTAAATTGTGGTCCATTATCGCAGTGAATAATAAACGGTAAACCGTGACGTGCAAATACTTCGTCCAACTGGTCCAGAATTTTTTCAGCAGTGATTTGCTTCATAACAGCTACTTCTATGAAACGAGAGTAATAGTCAACAATAACAAACAAATTATGACCAGATGGCAAAGGTCCCATGAAATCTATTGCGATATGCTCCCAGGGTCGTGTAGGTAATTCTGTTCTTGTAATAGGTTCTGCTGGATTCAAGGTCGATGTTAATTGACATCCTTTGCAGGTCCTGCAACATTTTTCTACATCTTTATCAATCTTCGGCCACCAAACTTTGGCTCTTAACATTTGTTTCATACAACTCATACCAGGATGACCCTCATGGGCAATCTTTAAAATCCTAGGTCGTAATTTTTCTGGTATTACTATTCTAGTATTCCGTAAAATAATATTATTAATGTAACATAATTCTTGTTGAACAAATTTGTAATTACGTAAATCTTCAGGAAAATCTCCCGTATGAATGGCTCGTTTTAGTTTCATCATTTCTGGATCTTCTATGGAAGATTTTTCTATTTCTTTCAGTGAAACTGCATGTGGTACTGAATTTTCAGCAACCCAATAAACAAAATCTACCTCATTTGAATCGGAAATTACTTCACAAATATTTAATAGCCTTGACAATGGATCAGCAATATTTGTTTTACCAGGTTTATACTGTATTTTATAATCAAATTGTTCCATCCGCAACACCCAACGTTCCATGCGAGCACATGGTTTTGATCTGGTTGCGAAAATGTACTCTAACGGTTTATGATCTGTGATTAATTCGAATTGTTTCCCAATTAAATACATTTTGAATCTCTCACATCCCCACACTACCGCTAATCCTTCTTTCTCGGTTTGAGAATAACGTTTCTCAACACTGATAAACTACGACTCGCGTAGCTAATAATTTTAGATTCTCCATTTCGTATTTGTAGAAGTACCGCTCCCAGTCCAACTGGACTTGCGTCGGTAATAATTTTTGTAGGTGCATTTTTGTCATAAAGAGATAATACTCTACGACTAGCTAATTGTTCTTTTAAAACATCAAAAGCCTTCTGTTGTTCCTTTTCCCACTTAAATATGTTTGACTGTTTAGTTAATTTTCGTAATGGTTCGTTAATAGTAGAAACATGAGGTATAAAACGACTACAAAAATTAACTAGTCCCAAAAAACTCTGTACTTCACTCCGATTTTTTGGTTTTCTAAATTCTAAAATTGCTTTTATATTTGACTGATCGGGAGTGATTCCGTTTCTAGTTATTTCATGTCCCAAAAAAATAATTTTATCTTTTCTTAATTCGCATTTTTTGGCATTCAGCAACATACCTTTTTCTGCAAGTCTCTGCAACAATTTATTCAACCGCTCGTCATGTTCTTCTCTGTTCTTGCCATGGCAATTCAAATCATCTAAGAAGTTAATTATGCCTTCACAGCCTGCTGTAATCTGTTGCATAACGCGTTGAAACATCTCTGGGGCACATGATATACCGAAGAGCAGCCTTTTGTACCTAAACAGACCTTTATGAGTGCAAAAAGTTGTAATACCTCTAGATTCTGTAGACAACTCCACTTGATGGTAAGCCCATTTGAGGTCAATCTTCGAAAATAGTTTACTACCACTCATTTCTTGTAGAAGTTCTTCAAAAGTAGGTAACGGATGTCGCTCGCGAATAACTGCTGTATTTTCTGTTCTCATATCCACGCAAAATCTAACTTCACCACCTTTTTTTGGTACTACCACTACAGGTGAAACCCATGGTGTAGGTCCAGTTACTGGTTCAATGATATCAGCCTCCAACAGTTCGTCAAGACATTTTTCTACCGTGGCGCGCAAGTTGTAAGGAATTTTCCTGCTTGTTTGAGCTACAGGTCTAACTTTCTCGTCAATAGGGATCTGTAATTGAAAATAATTTATTTTTGGAAACTTTCCTTTTGTGTATTCAAATAAAGTCTTGAATTTCTGTGTCCATGGTACTTCATTTATTTGATTTACACCTGCTTGCAAACCGTACTTTTAAAACGCCTAATTGTTTTGCCGTTTCCCTACCAAGTACTGGTATTCCCTTATTATGAATTACAAGGAATTCTACATTAGTTATTGACTTCCCAGTTTCGGATATAAAAATATTAGCGTAAAATTTTCCTTTAACAAGAACGGTCTCCTTTGTTCCATACACTTTTAATTCTTTATCACATTTCTCACTAATACAATCAATATTTCCCAATTTACATTTTTCCCATTCTTCAACATCTATAACGTTACAATTAGCGCCTGAATCAATCAACATGGAGATAGCTACCCCTCCAACATTTACTTTCACAACTTCATCAGAATTTAGTTTTAACTCATTTACCATGTCGATACGGAACGCAAAATGTTTTTCATTGTTATTGTCTACTTCTTCTATATAATAATTTTTCTTACCTTTGTTAAATTGGTTACTACCTTTAGTGTGACACACTACCTCGAAATGTCCTATTTTTTCACATCTTTTACATTTTTTATTCTTAGCGGGACATGACGGATCTTTGGCATAATGGCCTTTCATATTGCATCGATAACACCTATTACCGCTTCCCATTGTTTTCTTTTCTTTATTATAGACCTTTCGTATTTTGTTTACTTCATTTTGATCCTGCCGTTGCATAGTCGCTACCTGTCTTTCTGTTGCTTCCAATGACCGCCCTATTTCACCTACAAGGTTTAATGTTAAATCTGATCTTTCTAAAAATTTCCTACGTAGTTCATTTGATTGGCATTGCTCTACAACTTGATCTCTGATTTGATCCTCCTCTCCTGCACCAAACTCACAATTTTTTGCTTGTGTTTTTAGACGAGTAATAAACTGGTCAATCGTTTCATTTCCTGCTTCATTTTACGAAAAACGTGCCTTTCAAATTAAACATTTTTCTTGGGCATAAAATATGCATCAAGAGCATCGCATGTTGTTTTATAAATATCGTTACCTTCAGCTACGGTTAAGGTTTCATAGATATCCTGTACTTCTAAACCTGCTAGATGTAACATAAGTGCTTTTTTCTGTAGACTACTTGTAATTCCTTTTCCATCAACATAATAGTCGAATGCTCGTCTCCACCTTGCCCACTGTTGTGCTTGATTTGTTACATTTTCACTGACTCGGAAGTTTCCTAGCTTAGTATCTGTACTTCCGTTCATTTCGGTTTATTTTTCTTACTCCTCGTCGCCAAATTTGTAATAAAATAGACCTTTATCGCTCAAATTCTCCTTTATTTTCCCTTTTCGTACATATATCTTTTTTCTAATGTTTATGTCAATTACAACTAGCCTACTCAATCATTCAAATATATCTAATATACTAAACTAAAGTTAACTTACCTTAAACTATTAAATATAACGCTATAATATAATAATAAATAACTAAGAAATACGCTAAGGAACTAAAAATCACGCAACACTTTATGTCAGACCTTATGTCACACAGTTGTCATTAAAGCAATCATTGACGTTTATGTTTTTGTTTTTCTTTTTCATCATCTTATCAGTTCTATTATTGGTTAGTAACTTTTAAACATCACAGGCAGAGTAATTTGGCGCCAATTCAAAAAACATACTTTCAAATTGCTACTGCACTTAATATATACAGAAATATGAACAGAAAATCATATTTAATAATACTGTAGAATGTGTTGAAAATACGCGCTCTTTTGTTATATTACTGTTGCGTAGTTGGTATGCATGTAACATGCAGTATGTGAGATTGTACTTAACCCTTGACTTAACCTAAAAATAAAGTAATAGCGTGGAATATTATAAACTTTGTGTTTTCTTTTATTCACTCTTCATTTAATTGCACACCAAGCGATTTTCTACAGGTTATGGGCCCAGGATACGCCAAAATAACAAAAGGAAAGTATTTACATATTGGTCGTGCATGAAGAGTGTGAAAATTGCATACGTTGCAAAAATTACGTTTTGTTGAAAAAGAAATAGAAACTTCAACATGAACAACGAAGCCACGCCGAATGAGAAGCTAAAAGGTAGTGAAAACATGGAAATTTGCTATCGAAAATTTGTTAGAATTCCATGGCCTTGAAAAATGCATAGAAGATCCATGTACAGAAACAGATAAAGTAAAATTAAAGAAAGCAAAGGCGCGAATAGTATTATCAGTGCAAGAATCTCTGTACGTACATATTCAAGCATTAAGTACAGCATCAGAAATTTGGCAAGCGCTTAAAAAGTTATATGAAGATACTGGGTTAACATGACAGATCGCATTGTTAAGAAAATTAATTACAGTAAGATTAGAAAACTGTGAATCGATGTCGGATTATGTTAATCAAATAATTGGTACCGGTAATAAACTGAAAGTTATTGGTTTTTAAATTACTGATAACTGGATTGGTGCAATACTCTTAGCCGGATTAACCGATGAATTCAAACCATTAATAATGGGCATTGAAAGTAGTGGTATCAATATAACAGCAGATGCAGTCAAATCGAAGTTATTAGAAGGTGATTATGAGAATAAGTCACAAAATAAAGCTTTTCTAGGTGCGAACAAGAAACATGAGAAGAACGAAAATTCACACAAAAGGAACTTCAAATGCTATAATTGCGGTAAGAAAAATCACAAAGCTTCTGAATGTTATAGGAAGAAAAATTACAACAGAGCTGAAAATAACAAGGTGGAAAAGTACGAGTATAAAAGCGAAGGAAAGAAGGCATTCCGAGCAGTTGCTTTCTCTTGTGAGTGCAAAAATCAAGTCAGTGAATGAATGGTACGTCGATAGCGGAGCGACACATCACATGACACCAATGGCAGATGGGTTGCATAATGTCCAAGAAACGCCGATCAAAGCAATAACAGTTGCGAACAATGACAAGATGAAGGTAACCGGAAGTGGAAGCACAAAATTGCGGTTAAACAATAATGACATTGCCGTAAAAAATGTGTTATTAGTGCCAGAACTTACTGTGAACTTGTTATCGGTCGCAAAAATAGTCGAAAACGAGAATACGGTGATATTTGACAAAGACGGCTACAGTGTTTATAATAAAAACAATACGTTGTTGGCTCAAACAAATTCGTCTTCTGGTGTGGTGTGTTTAAATTTAAAAATGATCAAGTGTCGTGTATGTTAACTTCGGCATCTGAAAACTCATTAGAATGGCATAGACGAATGGGACATTTAAATTATGCTGATTTGTGCAAAATGAAAAATGGACTGGTTGACGGTATAAATTTTTCGGATATGTCAGGTAAAAATAAATGTGGTTTGTATTGAAGCCAAGCATGTTAGAGCGCCATTTAAACCTTCAAAGTCGAAATCCATTAGTTTGCTCGAGTTAGTACATACAGATCTGTGTGGCCCAATGGAAACCACATCGATCGGAGGTGCAAAATATTTCTTGATTTTTATAGACGACTATTCTCGTAAAATATTTGTCTACTTTTTAAAACAAATGTTTGAAATGTTGCAATACTTTAAGGAATTCAAGCATAGGGTTGAGACACAGACTGGTAACAAAATAAAAGTTATTCGTTCAGACAATGGAGGCGAATATGAAGGATATGAATTTAATAATTATTGCAAAAACAATGGCATAGTTCATCAAAAATCAAATGCTTATACACTTCAGCAGAATGGCATAGCCGAAAGAGCAAACAGAACTATAGTGGAAAAAGCCAAATGTATGTTGTTTGATGCTAAATTAGATAAAACATATTGGGCAGAAGCTGTAAATACAGCTGTCTATATTATTAATCGCTCTGTTAGTTCAGCATTGGAAAACAATATACCGGAAGGTGTATGGACAAAGAAAAGGCCAAGTTTACAGCATATGCGTATATTTGGTAGTGAAGTAATGGTACACATACCAAAACAAACGAGGAAAAAATGGGATCCTAAATCCAAAAAAACATATTTTTGTTGGATATTGCGAGACCATAAAAGGTTACAGATGCATAGATCCTAATTCAAAGAAAATAATAATCAGTCGTGATGTCATATTTATGGAGACGAATACGCGGATGTCCAATTCTCCAATAATTGAAGTTGAAGAAAACCATGATGAAGATAGAGTTTCAGTGGAAGTCAATGACGACGATGAAACCAGAAATGAAAACGACGTTGCTATAGAAGAAGTTAGCGATGACTATGAAGAAGCTTATCCCGATGATGAATCCTACAGTCCAGATGAAGAAGTAGGACAGCTTGAAGAATTGAGAAAATCAAAAAGAATTCCAAAACCTCTAAGATTAGATGATTTTGTATATTTAACAAGTACTAATGAAAATAGCGATCCTATTTCAGTAAAAGAAGCACTAGAAAGAAACGACAGCAAATGTTGGAAGGAAGCTATGGATTCAGAAATGGAATCATTAGATACAAATGGCACATGGATAGTGTTTCGGACGAGACGAGATATTCTCGAATCTCGTCTCGTCTCGGCGAGACGAGAAAGCTTTTTAAACTCACGAGACGAGACGAGACTTATATGTCGAGATTCTCGACAATTATTCCGAGATTTCTCGACTTTTTTTATTTTTAAAAATACATTTTTTAAAAAAATTGGTGTTACACCCAGTAATGGGTAAAAATCGGATGATATATTTATTTTATTTTAATAATTTATTATTTATAGGGATTTTTTTAAAATAAATAATGATTAAATAAACAAAAGATATACTTACAAAATTGATATTATATGAAGCAAAGACGCATGAATATCAATATTAGAAAGAGATAAAATATAAAAAATGGCCTAAATATAATTTTGCCATATGCAATTTATACAGTTTGTTTATTGAACACTTTTGATTTGCAAACCAAACTTATTTATTTGTTTTATAAGCTCTTCTTTAATTTTCCTTATTTTGAATTTTCGCGCCAATGAAACTTCCCAGCTCAACCGTATCTGTTTGTACTTTAGGTATAAAATTGATAGTGAATAATATAGTTGCTTGACTCAAACTTTTTAATCACTCTGTATATTATTTGTGTTTCGGTTATATATCAACTTAAATCGCATATTGGATTTATTAAAAAAAAAATTGAGAGATCTCGTCGAGATTCTCGACCGAGACGAGAAAAAATCGAGACGAGACTTAATTTCTTGCCTTCGAGACGAGACGAGACGAGACAACGTAGTTTCTCGTCTCGATCGTCTCGTCAGAAACACTACACATGGATATTTACCGATTTACCAGTGAACAAAAAAGCTATTAAATGTAAGTGGATTTTTAAAACGAAGCAAGACAAAAATGGTAATGTCGTGATGTATAAGGCACGGTTGGTAGCCAAGGGATGTTCTCAACAGTATGGCATAGATTATACCGAAACGTACTCTCCTGTAGTAAGGTATACTTCGATTCGTTATTTAATAGCACTTGCAGCAAAAAATAACTTAAAAATTGATCAAATGGATGCAGTTACGGCTTTCTTACAAGGAGATCTAAATGAAGAAATTTACCTTGAACAACCTGAAGGCTATAACGACAATTCAAATAGTTTGCAAGCTGAAGAAAGCCATTTATGGCTTAAAACAAAGTGGGAGACAGTGGAATTTGAAATTGGATAAATTTTTAAAATCGTTTGGGTTGGTGAAATCACTAGTAGATCCTTGCGTTTACTATAGTAAAAGTAAACAGTTAATCATAGCAATCTACGTAGATGATCTACTGATTTTTTGGGAAAATGAAAAACAAAAAATCAACTGAAACAGGCATTAAGTGAAACATTTTTGATGAAAGACATGGGAAAGGCAGAAAGTTGTATTTGTTTAAATATTACGACTAATTCTGACAGCATCAGTTTAGATCAGACCAAGGACATCCATGAAATTTTGAAGAAATTCAACATGGAAAATTGCAAACCTGTTGCGACACCAAGCGATCCTACCCAAAAATTGTCTTCCGAAATGGGAAAAAATAATAATGTAACTGGAAAAGTGCCCTACCAAAAGGCAGTAGGAAGTTTATTATATTTAGCACAAGGCACTAGGCCTGACATAGCTTTCGCAGTAAATGATGTTAGTAGATATAACAATAATCATGGCGAAGCCCATTGGAAAGCTGTCAAACGAATTTTCCGTTAAGAGGCACGGCAGAATTGAAATTAAAATATTCAAATACAGGTAATTTATGTGGGTACTCAGATGCAGACTGGGCATCGGATGTGGACAAGAGACGTTCGTGCTCAGGATACATCTTTAAATTAGAAAATGGAGCTATATCTTGGGGGTCCAAACGACAACCAACGGTTGCCCTATCGACCGTGGAGGCTGAATATATGGCCTTATCATCAACAATTCAAGAGGCAATGTGGTTCAAACAATTTGGACAAGAATTTAATTCGCTAGTGTGTGATAGTGCTGTGGATATAATGTGCGACAATCAAAGTGCTATAAAATATAAAACTTAGTGAATGTGACGGATTTAAAGCAAGATCCAAACACATAGACGTGCGTCACCATTATATCAGAGACAAAGTAGAAGATGGAACAGTAAAACTTAAATATTTGACTAGTGACTTATATGGTTGCTGATAGCTTAACAAAAGCAGTCCCTAAAAATAAAAATATGTTTTGTAATAAAAATATGGGTCTCAAATTGTAATGAAAATTGATGTTAAACTAAGTTACTTTGTATTAGATTATAAATAAGTTTGTAATACTTGTAATACTACAATATTTCAATGTTTCATTAAGTGGGAGTGTTGAAAATACGCGCTCTTTTGTTATATTACTGTTGCGTAGTTGGTATGCATGTAACATGAAGTACAGTAAAAATTTTGAAAGATGTCCGATCAAGGTTGTCTACGAATTGTATGAATTCAGATTTTTGCTCCGCCCATCATGACAAATTCAGTAGTGTCGTTTGCTTAGTTTTTATGAGGGTACGTAAGATACTACTGTTATTTTATTATTATAAAAATATATATTACAGGAAAAGCATTCAAAATTCAAAAATAAGTAATCTAGTAAGTTTATAAGCAAATGTAAAACCAAATATGTGAAAAATACGATACTGACACAATATCAGTGTCAGTGACTCTGACAGAATATAACGTTATACGTACGGCTATGAATCCAGGTATTGTATCTGAATTAATAAATAAACTTACGTTACAGCGAAAGTATTATCAACAACGAGCATCGTTTATAAATGGAATGTCCTAACTTAGTCGAAACAATATGAATTTTTGAAAGACAAGCGTGTTATATCCATCCTTATCACACACTCTTACAGCCTTTGCAAAAGAAAGAGGTAGATGTATGCCTATTTGTTAATTCGTTCGTGATACAGGTGCCCTTGATCGGACATCTTTCAAAAATTTTACTGTATGTGAGATTGTGCTTAACCTAAAAATAAAGTAATAGCGTGGAATATTATAAACTTTGTGTTTTCTTTTATTCACTCTTCATTTAATTGCACACCAAGCGATTTCCTACAGAATGTACTTATTTAAATTTCAGAAGAAAAAAGATATGTTAATTTTTTTTGCAACACCTCATTTGGCTTCAACGATAGCATGATAGAATAATAATAATTTTTCTAAATTCAAGAATGATTTCAAATATCTAATTTGAAAACAACATTTGCTTAAACTGGAAACAAAGTGTTCACAGTGATGTTTACTATTCAGATGTTTATCAAATATAAAATCAAGACTTTTTAAATTTTCCGCCTTTTTAATAGTTTCATTGTCTAAAATTACTTCTGGATGATTACTATTTTTACCTTCCGTCACCTTTAGGTAAGGAAGGTATTGTCTTTGGTCAAAAAAATCAGTGATGAGTTTTTACTGAATAAGCATGTTTTAGGGTCCCTATAATACGATTTTACCATTTTTACGATGACGCCTGTATGCATGTATGTGTGTCTGTGTGACAAAAGTTCCGGATCCCATAACTTCAATACCACGATTCCAAAAATTATAATTTTTTCGTATTCTTCAAGTTTACATCCAGAAGAACAAGTGATTAGATTTTGGTTATAATTGGTGAACCGGAAGTTGCCACATTTGAAGATTTAATAGTTACATTTGATTTATTGACATTTAATATTGTTATAACTTAAAGAATATATTATTCTCTATACGATTTGATTACATTTTATACTTCATATTTAATAGATACAGAGTTAAAGAATTTTAAAGAAATTAAATTTTATAATTCAGCCAGCTATGCTAAACATGGAAACTGCTAATATATTCATATAATTCAAATTGACAGATGTCAGTATGAGTAAAAAGTAAATTAATGTGGCAGAGATGAGGATGTTGAAGTAGACGTTGGGGAAACACGGAAAGATACGGTAAGAAAATTCTAGTGTTACAATTTTCTAGAAAGATACAAGAAAGACGATTACATTGGTTTGAGCATGTCATGAGGAGAAATGAAGAATTATATTTGAACAGGAATGAGTAGTTTAGTAATGGGAGGTTGAAGAAGCAGAGAAAGACCAAAGATAAGATGGAAGGACTGTATTGCGGAAGACTTGAGAGAAAAAGAACCGAATGAGAACGACACGCAAAAATATCGACTCCTAACGAATGGGAAAAGCTAAAGAGGAAGAAGATGTCAGTGTCAAGTGCAATTTGAATAGTTTGTTTATAATATATATAATAATTTTACTGGAAATTTAGAATCTTTTCCAAGAATAATTATGTACCTATGGAATTTATACATTATACACAGGATTGACGGAAGGTATTGTGCTGGCCACAACAGATTTTTTATTGTGAAGTTGAATATGAGTAGTTTATGAACAATTTAGAACTAAAGAATTTTTAATACGCCAAGGTTCCATATTTAAGATGAGAGAAACATCATGCGCAAACATACTCGTCAGTCGTCAGGCATGAATCATCTATTACTGAAAAGAGATCATTGATGTATAAATAAAATAGAGTGGAGCACGAACAGTACCTTGAGGGGTACTAACCTCTACAGTTAGTTTATTAGAATTTATGTTTAGACCTGTTTCATCATGTAAACATACATATTGTTCTCAGTTTGATAAAAAGCTGGCTATCCAATCTAAAGGTAATCCTCTTATGCCCAATGCTTCTAATTTACTAAGAAGATTACTATGGTTAACACAGTTACAGTCAAATGCTTTGCTCAAATCGAGAAATAAGCCTATTGGCTGTCCTTTGTCTTCTAAATGGACTATTTTCAACAAAAATATGTAGCCTTTATTTCTAGGTTTAAATGAAATTGTAGTAAAAAAAAGGTTTTGAATTTCTTAAGTGTCATTTCTCTGGCCACCACTGTATATATTTAGAAGTACTGATTTCCTGATGTTTTACATTATTCATAAATATTTTATAGATTTTATATAAATTGAAATAATATAACCACTGATTTTGCTGTTTATTTTTTTAATTTTTTGAATATCTATACGGTTATAAATATAAGTATAATATTAATATTTACCAGTTGCCATAATTACTAACAATATACTAAAACAGTCTAATTAGTAACAAACCAATTGACATACAATATCTGCATCTTCATTAATTGTAGGTTGTTATGGCACTATTTTAATTGTTACTACCACTAACAATGAATGTTACAATATTATTTACACTTAACATACACTAAAAATACTATTAATAACAATAAAAATAGTTAATAACATATACACACATTTCAAATGTTGCTTACACGGATCAAGATACCCATAAACTAAAACTACCCAAGTAACACAAATGACCTAAAATCGACGTCACTCTGACGTCCTAATTTACATCACATAGACGTCTCAGCGTGGAGCTGTACGACGTCATGTTAAGACGTTATTTAGATGTCATTATAAGACGTATCGACGTCATTATAAGACGTTGTATCGACGTATTTTTAAGATGTATCGACGTCTTTTTAAGACGTTGTATCGACGTCTTTTAAGACGTTGTTTCGACGTCATTTTAGGGCATTGTTTCGACGTAATTTTTATGGTATAAACATAAATGGTGGTAGGAAAAATAAATAATTTAATTCTAGTTTTATTTATACTATATAATATAAAAAAAATAATTAAAAAATATTAATGCAAAACAATATATGAACAATAAATATTACACATAAAAAGTATTTAAAAAAAATATTAGGAAAAATACAAATTAATTAAATAAATAATGCATCATATCTACAAAAAAGTTATGTACATATTTATTTGCACGTTGTTGTGTGGTGCATATTTCAACTAGTTCACCATTGCTTGTTTATATTCTTCATAATGACACTTCGCTTCGTGCCTTACCATATCTATAAAAAAGTAATTGTCATAAGGAATATAAGCACAATTTTATCTACTTACAATATACTAAATTTTCAATTTTCGTATTAAGAAATTTCAGTATTTTCCTTAGAGTATAGAATAGGACTAGAGAGTGTGTAAAGTATAGATGTGGACAGAATTTTTGTCGCCATGAGACAGAATGGGAATCTCGTGCCCGCCATCTTGGTACGGTCTACATTATAATGTATTTAAATGCGCTTTCTTCGGTTTTGTTACAAAAATACAATAATGTAACAGAAAATGAAGCTATTTGTAATTAGCAAGCATTACTTCAGTCGTACGTATTAAAATTAATTAAATTTATATTTGAAAGAACCAGAATATTGTAAAAAAAATCAATATTATTTATAGAAATTAAACTGTTCCAATTTTATGAGAATTGTAATGATTAAAATAAAAACTTACAAAAACTAAGTACCGAATGGGCAAATAATTTAAGGCTAGAAACTTCATATAAAATATATATTTATGATGTTTACAATAAAAATAAATACGTAGCGAAGTACAAACACATTTATTACGAAAATAAGTTTGACTTATAATATTCTAATACATAAATAAAAGTGAAACCAAAAATATGTACTTCAGATAATTATATTTGTCATACTGCATACTGGTTTCTAAAGTAACGTTTTTTGAACGATTTATAAAACAAAAATTGAAACATTAAAGTACTAGAACTTTAGTTCTAGGACTTTAAAACTTTACCTTCACACTGAATCATTTATTTATGCGGCATTAAATTGTTCGTCACCTCAGCAGCTTTATCCAAAATATCTCGACGAATGTATTTTTCATCAATTATAACAAATAAGAAACCAGAAAAATTCAATTTCAATCTGTCAAAATTTTGCTAGGATTTTCGAATTGCGATTTAGCCTACTTATACAAAACTCACTGCTATAAATTGCTACATATTTCTTTTAATAATTTAATAACTAGAAACCAGTATAAAATTATGTATTTACCTCAGACGAAAAGTGTCTTTAAGGTACTTACAAGTAATTACGGACGAGGCTGTAAACAATTTGCTACCTTAAAGATTCACTTTTCGTCCTACTATTATTCTATTCACCACCCCTGAAATAAAATTAATTTATTTAATTCTTGACGTCTATATAGTTTCGGATGTATCACGACTATTTTTAATAATGTAATGTAGCCGTGTTACTGTATATTTTTCCAAAGGCACTACACGCTGGCATGTTACTACAAACTTTTCACTAGTGTTACCACAAGACGAGACTAGACGAGACTTGAGGTCGGTCTTGTCTTGGTCTTGACTAAGTCTCGACTACAGTGGTCTTGTCTTGGTCTTGTCGAGACGAGACTTGCAGTCAGTCTCGTCTTGTCTCGAGTCTCGACAAGACTCTCGACTCTGCGTCAATCAACAAATTGTTTATAATTGTACATAGTAATGCTTGGAAATCTAAGAAAACACATTTTATTATTTTAACTAATTGAATTATCAAACATTTTAGTAACTATGAAGTATAGAATATCCATTTTTTACTTTTTAAAAACATGTAGATATATTGGAAAAGAGCAAGAAGATCTACATCTCTATACCTGTAGACAAGGGGGAAATAAAAATAACTGAACGAACAATTAAGTATTTCTGTGTATTAAAATATACATACATATATGTCTACAGATGTTAAAAAAGGATAATTTTTTAAGAGTACATATATTTTGAAATGCTGATTCTTGTTAATATATTGTATATTTTATTATTGTTTTCGGGGTAAATAGTTACGTAGTTATTTTGTTGCTGGTCTCATTTCCCCTTCCCAACATTACAGTTCATTGTGAAATTCACGTACAACTTCCCTTACAGACGCTTGACCTTGGTAATTCCAGGCATCAAAATTTCGCCTTTTTTAAGTTTTCCGAGAATTCGTTCACCCCAACAATGTGTTTTCTCCAGCTCTGTATGAGTCATTTTTTCTCTCCGATTAACTGTTTATTAATTTTTTTATTATATAGGTACTAAAATCTATTAAAGTAATTCACATTTATTTCATTATTTCTGTACGAATATATATCATTAGTAGTAGTATTATGCTTATTTTATAATATTTACTATTTTTAGAGATTTAATCCAAGTTTTAAGTATCCAAATTATTATATTCATATGAAATAATGTTTTAGAAACACAACAAAAATACATAAATATAAAATTTTAAAAATAAATATCTTTTTTTACGAATTTTCAAACAATATTTACAGTATTACTCTATGCCCGGTTGCAGAAACGCTAATCAAATGAGTAATCAGTTAATTGTTCATCAAATATTGATGTTCATCAAATTCAAATCGGGTTGCACAAAACAAATTAACCTCTTATTAATCTTCCATCATGTGATGAGCCGTTGATTAGTGGTAATAGATGGCAACACCGCAGTGTGATCACGTGATACTGTCAAATCAACAGCTGATCATCAGTGTTCACTGGAAACCAGTAAAGTGAAGATGTAAGTATTTTTATTTTTACAAATAATTAGACGATACAGCTAATCACAATGAAAAAGACGCTTTCAGATTATCTCAGTTGTTTGCTCGTAATGTGTTTATCGCCCGCCTAATTCCACAATAATATAATATATTTGTATATCAATATTTCAGAAAATGGATGTAAAACGTAGAAGAGGTGAATCATTGAAGATGGTGCTGTCGTGAACTGATCCTGGCCATCGAGCTATTAGATGCAGCAAATTTAGATCAGCATCACAGATTGCCTGAACGTTGAGGCTGAAGTATTGTTTCCGATTACGGAATAACTCCGCTCTATTGCCACCAGGAGATTGTATTTTTAAATGGGTGCAGTCCACGACTCCTACAACTCGAGGAAAACCAGCTATGTTATAGAAGCCAGCTTTCACACGTGTAAATTCGGCTTCTGAAGATGGCATTCTTATATATGCCCTCGATAATTCAGAGATTTGTCGGGTCACTCGTTTTATAATGCGACATACAGTTGATTTATTTACGTGTATGTGGTCGCCTATCACTTTTGAAATGTTCCCGTGGCATAAAAGCGTAGGCATATTAAAATTTGTGTTCTAGGATCAATCGACTTGTTTCTATCAGTTAATGGTTGAATATTTGCACCAAATAAATGTATTAAATTATTAACTGTGTTTTTTGTTAATCTGTGATCGTCAAAGGTTTCGAAGGGATTTTCTCTTTATCGTAACATACGTATTTTACGTGATTGTACTCTGCGTGGGGGTTCTTCAATATCGGAAAGTTCTGACAAGTCAGATTCCATTTTAAATATCAAATTTCGCGCCTGTCGTACCTAGTAGGAAATTAGAAATTATAGGGGGAAAATTTACTTCAAACATGAATGAACTGTGTCAAATTAAAAATAATTGGAAGTATTATTTAAACTTACGTAAGTATTAAATTCATTACAAGCAGTTATATTTATCTTACTGAACTCGAATTGTTTATCTATTTATACAGGTAGGATTTGTTAGGTTAAGTACGTAGTTAATGTTTGGAAATGGTCAGAATGTTATTATTCTCTAATTTAGAACCTGGTATTATAGTTTAATGATATATCTCAAGGAATACTTCATGCATGAACTCACATTGTTTGTATTAATTGTTGTAATCACTTGTAAAAGCTCTATATTTATATGTACGTATTTATTTAAAAAATAGTCATTGTTCCCTACCTTTGTTACGAAACTTGATATACAATAAAGAATATTATATTATTTTAAATTATTATTCAAATAATTTCAGACCAACACTCGGTTAAAATTTGATTGATTGAAAACTCAAATATCAAATTGATTGTTCATTAATTGATGTACTAGGTTCAATTAAAAATAATTATTTGTTAACGGTTAATTAAATGATAATTGGTGTTTGTGCAACCCAAAATGTAGTTAATTACCCGTTAACGGTTGATTAACTTTGATGTTTGTTACAATTTGATTAACGATTAATTGTCCGTTAACGGCTTGTTAACGGTTAATTAAAAATTTGATTAACCGTTAACGGTTTGTTAACAAATGATTAATTTTGATTAGCGTTTCTGCAACCGGGTGTCATGAAGAACTTTTAGAAAATATATTTCAAAAAATACCTACGAACTGAAGTCGAAACTCTTGTCGAGACTTCAAGACTTTCTCGACAAGACTTGATACTGGTCTCGTCTCGTCTCGTCTCGACTTTTTAGTCGAGACCAAAATGATGGTTTTGTCTCGACAAGACCAAGACGAGACGAGACAAGACCAAGACTGGTGTTGGTCTTGCGGCAACAGTACTTTTCACACACAAATAAAACTAATTAAAGAGGATTCTTAATGCAAAATAATCAAATACCTATAGAACGCTTGTATACACCAGACCTTACCAAGATGGCCGCCGTACAAAAACAAGCTTACCCCGCGTGACATCAACTTTGAGTGTATAGGCTCCCTCTATATGTATGTATATTTTATAACTCTATGGTATTTTCAGTATTCTCCCGTGGTAATTAAAATGCTGGATATGACACAACGCAAAGATGGCGGAGGGTGCGTTCATACATATACAGTAGTCTGAGCATATGTCAATTTTTATTTGATTTATTTTTATTTTGCTGTAATTTCTTTTAATTTTAGAAAAGAGTTGTAAATACAAAACTGAAAATATAATTCTTTCGACTTACCAAATTATTCTAAAATATCCACCTTGTATAATTTATATTCAGAATTGGGCTGCTGGGAATAATTGTTAATTTGTTTTTATATTTAAAATTTTCGGACCAAGCGCAATAAATTTTATTATTTTTATTACGCAGCCAACATTTCGGCAGTTTGAATAGAATTTTTACCAACAAATTCTATTACAGAAAATGCCAATCTATACAAGAGAAATTAGAAATTAAGTTTCCATTAAAAAAAAAATGTAACTTGGTCAAGATCACCAGAATCGAAATATGTATTAAAAATCACTATGATGTCTCTTTGTCGATGGTTTACTTGAATCCAATCGTTCTAGAATAGCTTGAAAGGCAAGATGGAAAGATTCTTGGAAAACTTAGGAAAGTGGGATTTTTGGAGCTATAGGAAATGCTCAGGTAAAACCGTAAAACTATATAGATAAATCTTTGTTTTTATATTATATATTTCTCTTTATTTATACATTTGCTTTTGTATTAGCAACATTTCTTAAAATGGTTTTTTTTAAAGCACTACTAGGTTTTGTTTAAATTGTTGAAAATATGTCCATGATTTTTATATCAAGAAATATAACAGATATAAGTTGTTTCCGTTTCGCATTAATAATTATGTAAACATGTAATATGTTTTAAATAAATGAAATATAAATATCACCACGGCATACCTATATTTGGGTGTGCCAATCTGTTTCTATTCGTAGATTTTGGTAATGACAATAAAATAAATAAATAAATAAATAAATATATATATATATATATATATATATATATATATATATATATATATATATATATATACATTGTGTTAATTAAAACCTGGCCATAGGCGTTTGACATGGGAAATCAGTTTTTCCTTGCGCAATAGTTTCCAAATTATTTTAGACAAAAATACTTCAAATAAATGTTGTAGAGAATTAAATTCTGCACCCGAATTAGTAATAAGATTTTATTTTTGACATTTCATAACCGAGAAAATTGATTTTAAAGATTTCTGAAGATTGCTGATTTATAGCGATAGCAATGCAACTCAAATAAAATTTGTCCACCATTTTATAATCTGAAGCTTTTCTACATGATAAAACTGTTCCATACTTTCAAAAAAATATGTTATTGAACGAAAATCACAAAACACAACCTTTTTTGACAGTTAAGATGGCATAATTTTGTTTGAGTTCCATGGCTACCGCTATAAATCAGCTATCTCCAGAAAAAAATAAAATTGATTATCTCGGTTATGAAATGTCAAAAATAAAATCTTATTACTAATTCGGGTGCAGAATTTAATTCTCTACAACATTTATTTGAAATATTTTTGTCTAAAATAATTTGGGAACTTTTGCGCAAGGAAAAACTGATTTCCCATGTTAAATTCCTATGGCCAGGTTTTTAATTAACACACTATATATATATATATATATATATATATATATATATATATATATATATATATATATATATATATATATATATACAGGGTGGAAACGAACTTAATGTCATAAATTTAAGGGTGAGTAGTATGACATGTGTAGATTACGAAACCGAAAGAATTTTTAAAAAATTCGCATTTTAAGGGTAGTTTTCATGAAACTAACATTTTTGGTACCACTGGACCACTGGCAACGCATTTGCATTATTTTATCTATTACACAATTATTTTCGTTAAAAATGCTATTTAATTTAATTATTAAGAATAATATCTTATACAACTAATTTTGAATGTATTTTTGATAACCATATTTTTAAAGTAATATGAATTAAAACAGCAGTAAAAAAAAGTTTCCTTAAGAAAAGTCGAATTTTCGTTTTTTGAATTTTAAAAAAATTCTTTCAGTTTCGTAATCTACACATGTCATACTACTCACCCTTAAATTTATGACATTAAGTTCGTTTCCACCCTGTATATATATATATATATATATATATATATATATATATATATATATATATATGTTAGTGTAAATATAAATTAAATTTTATATTACATTTATTCTAATTTTAAAAATCATTATAATAAACAATATATTGTTATATATTTTTGCATAATGAATTGATATATAAATAAAAATAATATATCCCTTCGTGTGTTATTAATTGCCAAATTACATAAATTTAAAATATGAATTTTTAATAATATGAAAAATAAAGTAAAAATAATCGTCATAAAGACGTCAAATTAGACGTGTAAAAAAGGTTTAAATAGACCTAATTATGACCATATAAAGTCGTCATATGGACGTCATAGCGACCACAAATCTGACGTCTAAATAGTCCTATTTCAGACCAAAAATCAACGTCACATTGTCGTCGTATAGACGTCTGATTAGACGGCAGTATATGACTTAAATTCAACCTGATATCGTCACGTTTTGGTCGACCGTCGGTCAGTGTTACTTGGGTAAGCACGGTTCAATACGGCAATAAACGAACGGACCTATTAGAACAAAAAGTGCCTTTCTCGTCACTTTATTCTCATTAGTTGATATAGTTTGGTTCACGGAAGATGATTTTTCAAGGTCACTTATAAGCCGTCTGATATAATATTACTTGCAGATAACTTCACTGATTTTCGTAGGCATAGGAGTGCAACATGAAATATTTATGTACACATTTTGACTTAAAAAAAATAAGTGTAATTTATTTGAAAATGATGTTTCTTTGTAAATAATGCCTTTCTCAAATATTTGTGTTCCTGATCTTTGTTTTTGCTAAATACAAAACATAAACCATGGATTAATAATTGATTTAAACGTCAACGTCACTGGGTAAACATTAGCACCAGAGAGCTAGATATCTGTAATTCTACGACATACGTAATTACAATTTATAGCTTATATTTCTATACGAATCCTAAAGAAATTACGAAGTCTCAAGAAAAGAGGCCCAAAGCATAGAGCTAATATGAGCACATCTCTAATTTCCCTGTTTCTCATTCGTACATTAAATTGAATAGCAGTACGCTTGTTGTTGCGTCATCATAAACAGATCAACGAGCACATTAGTCATGTCAGTTACTCAGCCCATCAAATGTCGATCGTATCTTCTGGAAGTAGAATCGATCAGACCTTTAACTAGTATAGCGGCATCCCAGAGCAAGCTCCGCTGCTAGTGCTGCTAGTGGTGAACTTGTGCTTTGTGCTGTTGCATTATGTCAGACCGGAACGAATGGCCTGCAGAAGCGGAAGGGTCAAGCTCTCGCCGATGCCGCAATAACCCTCCTCTTACACCTGTGAGGTAGGAACGGAACTACATAGTCTCTTGACCTACCACTATTGCATTGTTCTCTCACAGAATATTGTGTTGGAGAACTAAGTAGATTATTAGTGATCCATTATCTTGTGTTCCTTGTAAGGTAATTATTAGTTAACTATAACTTTGTAAATTGAATCAATTTTTATTTTTAAATTACTATAAGATCCGTTACATAAGAAAAGATTATATTCTGTGTAACATCGTATTTAATTTAATACAGAAAATGTGATTTTTACCTTTTGTCACCTTTAGATAAGAAAGGTATTGTCTTGGGTCAAAAATTTAATGGTGAGTTTTTAATGGATAACCACGTTTTGGGATCCCTAGATACGAATTTACTACTTCTATGATGTGTCTCCGTGTGTGTGTGTGTGTGTGTGTGTGTGTGTGTGTGTGTGTGTGTGTGTGTGTGTGTGTGTGTGTGTGTGTGTGTGTGTGTGTGTGTGCGTGTGTGTGTGTGTGTTTGTGTGTGTGTGTCTCCGTGTGTGTGTGTGTGTGTGTCTCCGTGTGTGTGTGTGTGTGTCTCCGTGTGTGTGTGTGTGTGTCTCCGTGTGTGTGTGCGTTTTTTTTTAACAGGACTTTATTGACAGCATGCTCCATTACAGAGTAATACTACATGCTTTACCATACTTAATCAATTCTAATAATACATTTCTTATCTTAACTTAAATAATTCAATATCATATAATATAATCTAGTACAATATTAATTTGCTTCTTTATAATATATCAAAATTAATTTTGTTCACAAATTGCAAAAATAGTTTTAAATGTTTATTCATAAATTCTTCTTTTGATATGTCCCAATCACCTCCACGTCGCAATAAGGAATCGATTAAAATTTTTCTTTGAATTCTTAGTTTCGTACAATTATACAGTAAGTGGTCCACCGTTTGATCACCATTGTTACACGAACACTCGGGAGTTTCACTAATTTTAAATCTGAATAAATAACTTTTAAGCCTACCATGTCCCGTAGTCATTATTGTAAAGTTCCTAGTCACAGGAATATCAAGTTTTAGTCTTTTTTTAACATCCGGGAAAAATGCCCACGTTTGTCGTCCCTTGTTACTTCTGGTCCATTGATTTTGCCACTTTTCCAAATATTTAGTTTCAATCCCAGATATTATTTCACTTCTTGGAAATCCTTGTATTAGAAAGTGTTGTTGCCTCCTTAGCTAATTTATCCACCATTTCGTTTTCCTCTATTCCGCTGTGCGCTTTAACCCACTTGTACCTGATAGCAAATTCATTTTCTTTCTAGCTTCTTCAATTATTCTACTGTGTATTTTTTCTATTTTTAAAAGAGTCTATTGTAATTTTACTGTCTGTATGTATTGCTAATGTTCGATGTATATCTTCTACGCTGTTAAATTCTTCAATTTTTTCTAAAGTTCTGAGTATAGCTAAAGCTTCGGCCTGATTATTACTGCATTTCTTGTATATTTTCTCTTGGACAGTGGTAATTATTTGATTTCCTTTAAATATTATTGCTTCTAGTCCTACTCCTGATTCCATCTTACTTCCATCAGTATAAGCATTAAAAGTAAAGTGTTTACTTGGTTCTGCTTCATTTATTTGTGGAATTTCATTTGTATGCAACCATTCTTCTTTTGGAGCTAGAGTTTCATACATATTGTAATTATTGTTTATATTTTCCGTTGCTCTGTAGATCTCATTTATTTCTTCTAACTTAATTATTATTGGTGTTACTCCACTAATTATGCACCATGCCTCATAGGATAATGTTCTGCACGCTTTTGCTATACGTATATTAATTAGTCTTTGTACTTGTATTAATTTTGGTTCATTTTTCTTCTTTTTTAGAGCGTTTATCCACACCGGAATACCATAAGCCAGAAGCGGGAGTATAGCGCCGTTATAAATTATTTTTATTACTTCATGTTTTAGTCCCCATGTAACACGAGCTGATTTTGATAATGCGTTTATTAATTTTTTACATTTCTTAGTTATATGTTCTACATGTTTATCAAAACTAAAACTTTCATCTAAAATTAATCCCAAATATTTTATTTCTTTAGTTTGTTTTATTAAAGCATTATTTAAATAAATATCAACCTTTTTCCCAATAATAGTTCTTTTCTTAGTTACCAGTAATACCTGTGACTTTTGTTCATTAAATTTCATCTAATGATCATCTGCCCATGTGTCAATTTTGTTAATTTCTAAATTTGCTATGTTTTCTGCTTCTAAAAGTGCCTTACCTCTTGTAATAATTAGTAAGTCGTCTGCAAATGCCACTACTTTTGTCTTTTTTGTGTACTTTATGTTAAGTATGGAATTATAATTTATATTCCAAAATCCTGGCCCGCAGCACCATCCTTGTGGACAGCCTTTGCTTACAGATTCTTCTAGATGAACATTGTTTGTCTGCAATATTGCTACTCTGTCTTTAAAATAGTTTGTAGCTAAATTGTATAAATTTTTAGGACAACCGTATTCTTTTAATGTGCACAAAATTGATGGCCACCATGCTGCATTAAAAGCTCCTTCGACGTCCAGACTTATAATTATAATATCTTTGTTTCTCAATCCTTCATCAACGAAGTTCCTAACCGTCAACATTGCATCAATAGTACTCGTTTGCGGTGTAAATCCAAATTGATTATTACTCAAAATTTTTTGTTGTTAAAATTATGCATAATTCTTTCTATAATTAGTTTTTCAAGAACTTTACCTCCTATATTTAAAAGGCTTATTGGTCTAAATTTTGATAGTTCATTATTTCCTTCCTTTCCTGGTTTCCCTATTGGTATTATTATTGACCTTTTCCAGATTTTTGGGAACTTTCCTCTTTTAAAACATTCATTATAAATTCCAGTTGTAAAATATGGCAATGCGTCGTATACGTGCTTGAAAACACTGCTATCTATATCATCTTCTCCAGGTGCTTTTCCCACACTCATATTATTAATTACATCACCAACTTCATAAACGGAAAATTCTTTATCATTCTCAGTTAATATAGGTTCTTCACTTATTTCTCTCATTTTTTTTGTGTTGAGGACTATCTGTTTCTTCAGTATCAGTTTGTACAAAGTGTTTAATCATACATGTTAGTGTTTCTGTTAAGTCATTAGTGTAAGATCCATCTGGTTTTTGTATCGCATTCAAAGTAGTTTTGGTTTTCATTTTTCCTGATGCTATCTGATAGACTGAATTCCATGGATTAACTTTATCTGTCAAATTGCAATACTTCTTCCAAGATTCAAATTTTTCTTTATGTATTTCTAGTAAATATTTTTTTCTTTCTTGTGCGTGCGTGCGTGCGTGTGTGTGTGTGAGTGTGTGCGTGTGTGCGTGCGTGCGTGTGTGTGTGTGTGTGTGTGTGTGCATAACTCCAATACTACTGCTGAAAGCTGCACCATGGAAACAGAATATTCAAATATTACTAATTGACAGACGTTAATGTCAAATAAAATATGCATCACATAATGTAATATAGTGAAAATGATTAGGCAGAAGACTCACGTCATCAACCTGCAAAAACGTTATAAATAGAAATATACTTTGTAGTAATTATTAGTTGTTATTTATTTTTTTAAAAAAAGAAGGAAAAATATACTAGTATTAAAGAAACGTATATGTTAATTAATTTACAATGATTTCTAAGTCAATCCTTATTCCTTTTAAAGAATATAAAATTATTTGACACAACATGACCATTCGTGCCAATGTATCGTACGAAATTAAACTACAATTATTTCAAATAATTTCATATTCTGCAAAAGGAATAACGATTGTCTTAGAAATAATTATAAATATCATTAATATATACATTACTTAATACAAGTACTTTTTTTCTTCTTCTTTTAAAGATAAATAGCACCCAATAATTTTTACAAGTTATATTTCATTTTATAACGTTTTTTTACCTCTCGCTACCCTTGGTATAGGGAGGTATAGGGATCGTGCTAAAAATCGCATATCGAAATTTTGGTAAATGACCACATTTTAAGGTCCCTAGAATCCAATTTTAACATTTTCACGATGATATGTGTGTGTGTGTGTTCGGCCGAGGTAACGCCAATACTACAAATCCAAAAATTATTTCTTTTCTCGTATTCCTCATTCTCACATCCAAATAAAGACTTGAATATATTTTGGTTATAATTGATCTACCGGAAGTACCTTAATTTGAACCTCTTAACTGTTTTTCTTAAAAAAGACTGTTAAATATCATTTTTGACATTTTATGTTATAAATATTAAAGGATATTTCATTCTCTATACGATTTGATTGCATTATTTCTTATATAGGGTCTCGTGGTCGTGTGCCTGAGTGTCTGGTCGCGAATCTGGAGACCCGGGTTCGATCCCGATCGACGCTAAAAATTACATCGAATTTTAATGGCACAAAATTGACCCCTGTGGCGCACTCTCCACGCCAGCATTGAGTGCCCGTTAGGTGACGCCTGGTAAGCGCCCACACGGCACAAATATTCCATCATTACCGATATCTGTGTATGAAGCAGATTGGCACACCCAGCAATGGGTAATATGCCGTTATGAATATTTATTTATTTATTATATATATATATATATATATATATATATATATATATATATATATATATATATATATATATATATATATATATATATTACCTATAATTAATAAAACATTAAGAAATATTAAATGTACTGCCCAGAAAAAGCTTTCAGTAATGTTACTAAAACTGTTGATTTTTGACCTTACATTTTTTTGTTAGTTGCAAATATTTTAATTTGTCAACTGGTTTCCTTGGTGTAGTTTGGACTGTGATTTATTACATCAGATTATTCTCTAAAGATATAATAAAAAAAATCAATTTATCAGATTTAAAATTTAATGTCCTTATTTATTATAATTTCGAAAAACGAAATGATGACACACGGAAAACTCTGGAAACAAAACCAGTTAAACGACTAATAGAAGAGAAGCAACTAAGTTGGTTCGGACACCTCATCAGACTACCAGAAACAAGAAATGTTAAAAAGATATGAAAAACACGCACAACTGGCAAGCGAAACAGCGGAAGACCACAAAGAACTTGGGATGACACAACGAAAGAAGAACACAATAAGCAGCTCGGCACGCCAACTAGCAAAAAATAAACTAGAATGGAAGAAGAAAACAACACTTGTAACTTTGTAATAATCACTAATTTATTCAATATATGTAACTAGTTTCGACCAGTTCGGTCATCATCAGACGAATGTGCAACAAATAACATAGCAGTAAATAGGAAAACAAAGCAATAAAAGGGCAACACTGTAATTGGCTAGGTACAACAAGAGAAGAGGGAGGTATATATTAAATCCGTCTGGTCGTTAAGTAACGTGTTAACGAGGTTTTTCTTTGCTTTTAGAATTTCCAGGGATTCTAATAAATTTAGTTTTAAACCTTTTTCGGCTAAACAAATCGGGATTATAGCTGTTTCAGGATCATGATTCATTTCAAGTAAATGATTGGCAAAAGTAGAATCTGTTTTTCTTAGTTTGAAAGATCGAGAGTGTTCTTGTAATCTAATGTTAAAATTACGACCAGTTTGAGCAATATATACCCCATCACAAGTTTTACAAATTAGTTTATACACACCAAATTTATCTAAAATATCAGTAGAATCTTTATTGTTAAAAATACAGTTTGACAATTTTTATAGGGTTTAAAAGACACAATAACATTATGTTTATTTAGGATCTTACCAATACGTTCACTTATCTCACCAAAATAAGTTAAGGACACATAACGAGTGTGTGAACTTTCTTTTATAACGGGATAAGCTAACTTCAAAGCATATTGATGATGTTTTTTATTAATTAAATTGTCTATGATCGTAGAAGAAATACCATTGTTAAGGGCAATTTGTTTTATGGTTAAAATTTCTATTTTAAATTTGTCCTGTTCTAACGGAATACTGAATGCTCTGTGTAACATAGACTTATAAGTCGATAATTTATGTTTAAAATAATGTTGGGAATCTATAGGAATAGCAGTGTCAATTGTCGTAGGTTTTCTAAAAATATTAAAATTCAATTTGTTGTTTGATTTACTAATAGTTAAATCTAAAAAAATTATAGAATTGTTCTCTTCTATTTCTACGGTAAATTTTATTTTTGGGTGGATATTATTAATAAATTTAGTAAATATGTTAATCTGTCTTTCTGTACCATTAAAACAGGCAAAAATATCGTCAACATATCTAAACCAATAAATAATATGTTTCTTACTCAGCTCAGAATTCAGAATGATATTCACAATATTAGACATAAATATATCTGCTAAAAGTGGACTGAGTGGGGACCCATGGCCAAACCTTCATTCTGCTTATAAATTTTGGAGTTAAATTTAAAATAATTTTGGTTGATAACTATCTTAAAAAGAGATAGGATATCTTGCATAATAACAATATTAATTTGTTTTTCTAAGAGAACATTTTCTAAGAGTGATAAACATTCAGAGGGTGGGATATTTGAGTACATACTAGTCACATCAAACGATACAAGTTTACAGTTATTAGGAATAAACATGTTTTTAACTTTTTGAGAAGGCTATCCCGAATAAGGCTCCCATCTTGGAACCGCTACAAGCTTTGCTGAAAAAGGAAGCAGCTTTTGTCTGGGGCCACAACAAGAAAGGGCAATCACCCGGTTCAAAGAGATCTTAACCTCAGCTCCTACACTAGCCCGGTACGATCCCTCGAGGAAGACTATGGCTGATGCTTCGTTTTTTGGGATTGGAGGAGCACTACTTCAAGAGCAGAGGGACGGCACCCTGAAGCCCATCGCATACACTTCGCGACTACTCACGGAGGCCAAAAGGCGATACGCTGAAATCGAAAAGGAAGTTCTCGCCGTCACGTACACCTGTGAAAAAATTTCCGACTACATAACGGGCATCGAGGTCAAACTGGAGACGGACCACAAGCCGCTGATCCCGATTTTCACGACGAAAGCACTGAGTGACCTGTCTCCTAGACTGCAAAGATATCGCATTCGCCTCATGCGATTCAACTACACGGTCGTTCACGTTCCGGGTAAGGAGTTGGTGACCGCTGATGCACTGTCGAGACAACCACTCTCACAGCCCGACTCCACTACATTGGAAGGAGAAGTGGTGACCCATGTCATCGGCACGATTACACACCTCCCGGTTTCACCCGACCGCCTGTCCGAAATCGTCTCCAATCAAAAGGAAGATCCGGAACTCGCCGCTGTGTGGACCTATATCTGCAATGGCTGGCCGAACAGGGAGGATCTACCCGACAACTTGAAGATCTATTGGGCATCACCTGCCAGAACGACCTACTACTCTATGAAACGAAAATACTCATCCCGCAGAGGATGCGCCCAGAGATGCTGCAGAAAGTTCATGAGGGACATCTCGGGATCACCAAATGCCGAGCACGAGCTAGCCAATTCATATGGTGGCCCGGCATCTCTACCCAGATACCCGAGACCGTGGACCAATGCGAAGTCTGCGCCCAGCATAGGACCAATCGTCACGAGCCGCTAATTCAAATGGATGCCGCTAGTCGCCCGTGGCAGAAAGTCGGCATGGACTTGTTAAAGGTGAAGGACGACTGGTACTTAATCATCATCGACCGATACTCCAGGTACCCAGAGGTCGAAATGGTACCCAATATGAGGATGGAGACGATCATCGACAAAATGTCCGGGATCTTCACTAGACAAGGAGTTCCGGAGGAAGTACTCACCGACAACGGGACGCAATTCCATCCGTTACTTGAGTCCAGAGTTTTCGACCACTTCCAGAAGTCGTACGGATTCCGCCTGATCATGAGGAGCCCGATTTACCCACAATCGAACGGGCTTGCCGAATCAGGCGTCAAATTCGTGAAAAGGATTTTCCTGAAGGAAAAAGATCCGTATAAGGGTCTCCTCAATTACCGAAACACTCCGTTGGAAAACGGATTCTCACCAGCAGAGCTATCCATGAGCCGAAAGCTGAACGACTCGCTTCCCACCACGCCGAAAAACCTCGAACCGAGAGTGGTTAACAAGGAAGCAATCAACCAGAAAGAAGACCCCAACGCGACCGGATCGAGAGGAAATACAACGCTGCAAGAGGAGTGAGATATCGTCCAGAGCTCGTTCCGGGAACCAGAGTCTTCATCAAGGAAAAACAAAAATTCGGCACTGTCGTACGGAAAGCCGCAGAACCCCGGTCATACATTATTCAGACCGACACCAACAAACTCCGCCGAAACCGGCACAAGGTTTTTCCTGTCAAGCAGGAATCCAAAGACGCGCCAGAGGAACGGTCACCGGAGAGCTCAACGACGCCTGAACAGCCCGAAGATACTGCACCTGTCATCGTGGAACCACCTGTACCCGAGCGGACTTCAGAGGGCCGGTGTTCGAAACCTCCACAACGTCTCGACCTGTAGCTTTGGAGGGGAGATGTTGTATGCGCGCCGGCAGAGGCGCCACCGGCGTGATCTTGAAGTTATCGTTATTTATCCGTTACCAGAATGACATGTATTAATATAGTTGTTCGCAATAAATCGAATTGTCAAACATTGTCTACCTTATTATTTTACAACAGCTTTCAATACTTCTCTCCTTGGAGCCTGAAAACCACATGGAATGTGAAATTCTTTAAATTTGACATAATTATTTAGACAATTTGTCATGTGCCTCGTTGCACCGTTATCTATCCACCAATTTGTAGAGTTTGCGTCAACTAGATAGGCCTCATGATCTTCAGAAGTGAGAGCTACACTGGTAACCGCTTCATTTTTGTCTTATTTTTCATTGGTTTACCATCTGCAATCCGTTTCCTACAAGTTCTTGCCCAGTGTCCCTTCTTCTTACAGTAATTACAAATATCTTCTTTTTTAACTCGTTTTTTGATTACAATTTGTATTTTTATTTAAAGCTTTTGCCTCTAGCGCCTCTTGAACTCTATTGTTACTGTCTGTACACTGTGAAATTCCTTTGAAACATAAAAGTTGCGACGTTAGCTCATCAAGTGTTTTGTTTTCGTCACTAGTCAGTAACAACCAACATTTATTAAAAACAACAAATTCAAATCAATTTTTATCGTGCGCTTTTCGTTCGTGGGATTTGTATGTATGTGTAATGGTTGCAAAGGTTACTTCTAATAATCATAATTAGGATAAAATATGTATATTTCACATGTATGTTAAATTGTAAAAGAAATTTTATTTGTATTAGTTTTGCTCAGGATAAGAAACCGAAAACAATATCGGTTAATGGTTAACCAAAATCGAGAACTTAATTTTTAAAATGGTTTTCGTTTAAAAACCGGCTTGTATATTGGTTATGTAAACCGGTTTATAAAAAATAAATTAAATTTTATGACAAATATACATTTGTTTATTAAGCTTTTTTGTTTTAATTCCATGGCTATCACTATTTTTGAGTTGATTTTCGACATTTTCATACCTAATTTCTGCTGTTACAAAGCATGCAAAATTAATTTTGTTTATTGATTCAAATACAAATTTTTATAATCTACAACTTTAAAATATGTTTAAGTATCTAAAATAATTTAGGAAGCAACGCGCAAGAAAAACTGTTTTCCTATGTTAAATGCCTACGTAACGGATTTTGAGGGTCACCCGGTATATTTACTAAATAAAATAATAAACTAATAAATACAAAACGCAATACGAGTATTACCGGCGAATAACGTATTACGTATTTTTTTAACAGTTACCGGTTTTTTTAGTAATTAAAAATATCGGTTTCGGTTTCGGTTAAAAATCAAAATTTTAGACCCAAAATATCGGTTAACCGGTTATTTAAACCGGTTAAAAAAACCGGTTTCGTGCCCTGGTTTTGCTATAGCCTTACGAGAGGAGAGAGGAACCATTGTGCTAAATCAGCATAAATGATAGAATGACGCGGAGAATGAAACGATAGGGATTGGGTGTTTATTCATCGTCCAGCAAAGATGATGTGGAGGCTAAAATTTGAAATATTACGAAGTAATTTTTTGTGATATCATTTAACCAAATAGTTGTTCCCGAGATAATTAAACAAGTTAAGGTATGTAATTTTTGAAATTTATGATTTTTGGATTGAAGTCACTGTAATATGTCATTCTAATATGCTGTTGTAAATTGCAATAGGGTATTCCAGTGTAGTAAAATTTAATGGAAAAAATATTATAATGTTTATTAATTAGGTTGTAAAACGACCGAATTCTGAAAAATAAACTCAAAATTGTTTTATTTAATATGATTTTCCATGTGTTCTATTTTAGCGCGGAAAAGATTACACGTGGTGTATGACGTCCATTCGTTCTATGACGTATGTAATGACGTACTTGTCTGCTTGTGGAAACAGAAGAAGCAGTGCGTTCACCATTGATGCGTTCTCGTTTCTCAGCTGATCTTTGTTTGTGTTTCTTGCTAGTTTTGATATTTTCCTGTAAGAATGACAGCAACCAAATTGTTATCAAATAATACTTTAATATAGTTACAACTAAAATCCACGGATAACAAAAATAAAACAAATGAAAGTCATCCAAAACAAAATAGTATCTGACACTGTGAACAAACCAAATCCCTTTCCCCTTACTCGCTCCAAGCCAAGCGACTAACAGCTGTAGTCTGTCATGAAGCGAATTGACGTCATACCATATAATTCAAATTTTTAAGCATAATTCAAAAATTCATATCTCGCGGAAATGACGCAATAAAAAACTCAAATTTTCACATTTGTATTTCAAATTATTGAAGTTTCAGAAGAAAAAATAAAAAAAGATTACTAGAATACCCCATGACTATATATTTAATATCTTTGTGCCTAATAAATAAATAATAAATAAAACAACAAATAATAAATAATAAATAATAAATAATAAATAATAAATAATAAATAATAAATAATAAATAATAAATAATAAATAAAACAACAAATAATAAATAATAAATAATAAATAATAAATAATAAATAATAAATAATAAATAATAAATAATAAATAATAAATAATAAATAATAAATAATAAATAATAAATAATAAATAATAAATAATAAATAATAAATAATAAATAATAAATAATAAATAATAAATAATAAATAATAAATAATAAATAATAAATAATAAATAATAAACAACAAATAACAAATAATAAATAATAAATAATAAATAATAAATAATAAATAATAAATAATAAATAATAAATAATAAATAATAAATAATAAATAATAAATAATAAATAATAAATAATAAATAATAAATAATAAATAATAAATAATAAATAATAAATAATAAATAATAAATAATAAATAATAAATAATAAATAATAAATAATAAATAATAAATAATAAATAATAAATAATAAATAATAAATAATAAATAATAAATAATAAATAATAAATAATAAATAATAAATAATAAATAATAAATAATAAATAATAAATAATAAATAATAAATAATAAATAATAAATAATAAATAATAAATAATAAATAATAAATAATAAATAATAAATAATAAATAATAAATAATAAATAATAAATAATAAATAATAAATAATAAATAATAAATAATAAATAATAAATAATAAATAATAAATAATAAATAATAAATAATAAATAATAAATAATAAATAATAAATAATAAATAATAAATAATAAATAATAAATAATAAATAATAAATAATAAATAATAAATAATAAATAATAAATAATAAATAATAAATAATAAATAATAAATAATAAATAATAAATAATAAATAATAAATAATAAATAATAAATAATAAATAATAAATAATAAATAATAAATAATAAATAATAAATAATAAATAATAAATAATAAATAATAAATAATAAATAATAAATAATAAATAATAAATAATAAATAATAAATAATAAATAATAAATAATAAATAATAAATAATAAATAATAAATAATAAATAATAAATAATAAATAATAAATAATAAATAATAAATAATAAATAATAAATAATAAATAATAAATAATAAATAATAAATAATAAATAATAAATAATAAATAATAAATAATAAATAATAAATAATAAATAATAAATAATAAATAATAAATAATAAATAATAAATAATAAATAATAAATAATAAATAATAAATAATAAATAATAAATAATAAATAATAAATAATAAATAATAAATAATAAATAATAAATAATAAATAATAAATAATAAATAATAAATAATAAATAATAAATAATAAATAATAAATAATAAATAATAAATAATAAATTATAAATATAATAATATAAATGCACAGGAGGCACACAGACACTTTTACTCCGAATTACACATTATATTTTTTCTTCAAACCTAGATATTTAAAGAAAAATATCTATTACTGACGTTATATTTTACGTAAATTACGTTTGCGATTTAAATTTCTCTGTAGCTATGGATACTTATTTTCTTACTTTTTGTTATAAACATTGAAGTGAAAATTTTCACGTTTTGACCTTTAAATAAAAACTGTGCAATTTTATATCCTCCTTGTGTGCAATTATGTCGGAATTTGAAGTATTATAATGTACGCCCCCTGAAGTTATGAAAGATATGCCAAGGAATCACTTATCACTTTAATTCTAAGTATTCTTATGCTCATTACTGTCCCTGTAATTGTAATAATAGTAAGTCTTCTATTCTTTAATTATGTTATTTCCTCAAAAGTAAACTCTGTTTATGTTTCTATTCACAGGTTGTTTATTTAAATTTGACAGCTATTGATGGTATTTAGTAACTTTATTCTTAGGTTACCTAGCGTGTTAAAGTGACATTTAGGGCGATATTACAGATTTCTTTTATTAAAGTAAAACAACAAATAATAAATTATAAATTATAAATTATAAATTATAAATTATAAATTATAAATTATAAATTATAAATTATAAATTATAAATTATAAATTATAAATTATAAATTATAAATTATAAATTATAAATTATAAATTATAAATTATAAATTATAAATTATAAATTATAAATTATAAATTATAAATTATAAATTATAAATTATAAATTATAAATTATAAATTATAAATTATAAATTATAAATTATAAATTATAAATTATAAATTATAAATTATAAATTATAAATTATAAATTATAAATTATAAATTATAAATTATAAATTATAAATTATAAATTATAAATTATAAATTATAAATTATAAATTATAAATTATAAATTATAAATTATAAATTATAAATTATAAATTATAAATTATAAATTATAAATTATAAATTATAAATTATAAATTATAAATTATAAATTATAAATTATAAATTATAAATTATAAATTATAAATTATAAATTATAAATTATAAATTATAAATTATAAATTATAAATTATAAATTATAAATTATAAATTATAAATTATAAATTATAAATTATAAATTATAAATTATAAATTATAAATTATAAATTATAAATTATAAATTATAAATTATAAATTATAAATTATAAATTATAAATTATAAATTATAAATTATAAATTATAAATTATAAATTATAAATTATAAATTATAAATTATAAATTATAAATTATAAATTATAAATTATAAATTATAAATTATAAATTATAAATTATAAATTATAAATTATAAATTATAAATTATAAATTATAAATTATAAATTATAAATTATAAATTATAAATTATAAATTATAAATTATAAATTATAAATTATAAATTATAAATTATAAATTATAAATTATAAATTATAAATTATAAATTATAAATTATAAATTATAAATTATAAATTATAAATTATAAATTATAAATTATAAATTATAAATTATAAATAATAAATAATAAATAATAAATAATAAATAATAAATAATAAATAATAAATAATAAATAATAAATAATAAATAATAAATAATAAATAATAAATAATAAATAATAAATAATAAATAATAAATAATAAATAATAAATAATAAATAATAAATAATAAATAATAAATAATAAATAATAAATAATAAATAATAAATAATAAATAATAAATAATAAATAATAAATAATAAATAATAAATAATAAATAATAAATTATAAATATAATAATATAAATGCACAGGAGGCACACAGACACTTTTACTCCGAATTACACATTATATTTTTTCTTCAAACCTAGATATTTAAAGAAAAATATCTATTACTGACGTTATATTTTACGTAAATTACGTTTGCGATTTAAATTTCTCTGTAGCTATGGATACTTATTTTCTTACTTTTTGTTATAAACATTGAAGTGAAAATTTTCACGTTTTGACCTTTAAATAAAAACTGTGCAATTTTATATCCTCCTTGTGTGCAATTATGTCGGAATTTGAAGTATTATAATGTACGCCCCCTGAAGTTATGAAAGATATGCCAATAATAAATTATAAATTATAAATTATAAATTATAAATTATAAATTATAAATTATAAATTATAAATTATAAATTATAAATTATAAATTATAAATTATAAATTATAAATTATAAATTATAAATTATAAATTATAAATTATAAATTATAAATTATAAATTATAAATTATAAATTATAAATTATAAATTATAAATTATAAATTATAAATTATAAATTATAAATTATAAATTATAAATTATAAATTATAAATTATAAATTATAAATTATAAATTATAAATTATAAATTATAAATTATAAATTATAAATTATAAATTATAAATTATAAATTATAAATTATAAATTATAAATTATAAATTATAAATTATAAATTATAAATTATAAATTATAAATTATAAATTATAAATTATAAATTATAAATTATAAATTATAAATTATAAATTATAAATTATAAATTATAAATTATAAATTATAAATTATAAATTATAAATTATAAATTATAAATTATAAATTATAAATTATAAATTATAAATTATAAATTATAAATTATAAATTATAAATTATAAATTATAAATTATAAATTATAAATTATAAATTATAAATTATAAATTATAAATTATAAATTATAAATTATAAATTATAAATTATAAATTATAAATTATAAATTATAAATTATAAATTATAAATTATAAATTATAAATTATAAATTATAAATTATAAATTATAAATTATAAATTATAAATTATAAATTATAAATTATAAATTATAAATTATAAATTATAAATTATAAATTATAAATTATAAATTATAAATTATAAATTATAAATTATAAATTATAAATTATAAATTATAAATTATAAATTATAAATTATAAATTATAAATTATAAATTATAAATTATAAATTATAAATTATAAATTATAAATTATAAATTATAAATTATAAATTATAAATTATAAATTATAAATTATAAATTATAAATTATAAATTATAAATTATAAATTATAAATTATAAATTATAAATTATAAATTATAAATTATAAATTATAAATTATAAATTATAAATTATAAATTATAAATTATAAATTATAAATTATAAATTATAAATTATAAATTATAAATTATAAATTATAAATTATAAATTATAAATTATAAATTATAAATTATAAATTATAAATTATAAATTATAAATTATAAATTATAAATTATAAATTATAAATTATAAATTATAAATTATAAATTATAAATTATAAATTATAAATTATAAATTATAAATTATAAATTATAAATTATAAATTATAAATTATAAATTATAAATTATAAATTATAAATTATAAATTATAAATTATAAATTATAAATTATAAATTATAAATTATAAATTATAAATTATAAATTATAAATTATTAAAATTTTGACAATTAGAAATCGAAGTTCCTGGTGCAGCTTGGTTTGCAATTGATAAAGATTATGTATAATTTGCAGATTCTAGTGTACTTGCACAAGTTGCATTTACAGATGATGGCCCTACCTGCATTAATTTATTTGCAATCATTTTTTACTATGGAGGGAGTTTTCTACATAACGGTTTCATAACGTTCTCTTGATTTTGTTGGCAGTAAATTTTAAATCGTCATAATTGCAACTTCCCGAATCACGGGAGGAGTACAAGACACATCAGACATTGTACAAAATTATTTACTTAAATATAATACAGGAAAAACTTGGTACAAAACTCGCAAAATATTGATGGAAATGTGAAATGAATCAATTGTTTCTAGTAAAGCAAATGGTCTTGGTCTACTTAATTTTATGTACGCTCTTAGATAAAGATTTGAAATTAAAGATATATTTTTTTTAAATACCAGTACTCGAACAATAGTATATTGTGTTATTAGGAGTAAAAGTGATACTTTGTGTGGCGAGCGTGGAACTTTAAACTAATATGCTGTTGTAAATTGCAATAGGGTATTCCAGTGTAGTAAAATTTAATGGAAAAAATATTATAATGTTTATTAATTAGGTTGTAAAACGACCGAATTCTGAAAAATAAACTCAAAATTGTTTTATTTAATATGATTTTCCATGTGTTCTATTTTAGCGCGGAAAAGATTACACGTGGTGTATGACGTCCATTCGTTCTATGACGTATGTAATGACGTACTTGTCTGCTTGTGGAAACAGAAGAAGCAGTGCGTTCACCATTGATGCTTTCTCGTTTCTCAGCTGATCTTTGTTTGTGTTTCTTGCTAGTTTTGATATTTTCCTGTAAGAATGACAGCAACCAAATTGTTATCTAATAATACTTTAATATAGTTACAACTAAAATCCACGGATAACAAAAATAAAACAAATGAAAGTCATCCAAAACAAAATAGTATCTGACACTGTGAACAAACCAAATCCCTTTCCCCTTACTCGCTCCAAGCCAAGCGACTAACAGCTGTAGTCTGTCATGAAGCGAATTGACGTCATACCATATAATTCAAATTTTTAAGCATAATTCAAAAATTCATATCTCGCGGAAATGACGCAATAAAAAACTCAAATTTTCACATTTGTATTTCAAATTATTGAAGTTTCAGAAGAAAAAATAAAAAAAGATTACTAGAATACCCCATGACTATATATTTAATATCTTTGTACCTAATAAATAAATAATAAATAAAACAACAAATAATAAATGATAAATAATAAATAATAAATAATAAATAATAAATAATAAATAATAAATAATAAATAATAAATAATAAATAATAAATAATAAATAATAAATAATAAATAATAAATAATAAATAATAAATAATAAATAATAAATAATAAATAATAAATAATAAATAATAAATAATAAATAATAAATAATAAATAATAAATAATAAATAATAAATAATAAATAATAAATAATAAATAATAAATAATAAATAATAAATAATAAATAATAAATAATAAATAATAAATAATAAATAATAAATAATAAATAATAAATAATAAATAATAAATAATAAATAATAAATAATAAATAATAAATAATAAATAATAAATAATAAATAATAAATAATAAATAATAAATAATAAATAATAAATAATAAATAATAAATAATAAATAATAAATAATAAATAATAAATAATAAATAATAAATAATAAATAATAAATAATAAATAATAAATAATAAATAATAAATAATAAATAATAAATAATAAATAATAAATAATAAATAATAAATAATAAATAATAAATAATAAATAATAAATAATAAATAATAAATAATAAATAATAAATAATAAATAATAAATAATAAATAATAAATAATAAATAATAAATAATAAATAATAAATAATAAATAATAAATAATAAATAATAAATAATAAATAATAAATAATAAATAATAAATAATAAATAATAAATAATAAATAATAAATAATAAATAATAAATAATAAATAATAAATAATAAATAATAAATAATAAATAATAAATAATAAATAATAAATAATAAATAATAAATAATAAATAATAAATAATAAATAATAAATAATAAATAATAAATAATAAATAATAAATAATAAATAATAAATAATAAATAATAAATAATAAATAATAAATAATAAATAATAAATAATAAATAATAAATAATAAATAATAAATAATAAATAATAAATAATAAATAATAAATAATAAATAATAAATAATAAATAATAAATAATAAATAATAAATAATAAATAATAAATAATAAATAATAAATAATAAATAATAAATAATAAATAATAAATAATAAATAATAAATAATAAATAATAAATAATAAATAATAAATAATAAATAATAAATAATAAATAATAAATAATAAATAATAAATAATAAATAATAAATAATAAATAATAAATAATAAATAATAAATAATAAATAATAAATAATAAATAATAAATAATAAATAATAAATAATAAATAATAAATAATAAATAATAAATAATAAATAATAAATAATAAATAATAAATAATAAATAATAAATAATAAATAATAAATAATAAATAATAAATAATAAATAATAAATAATAAATAATAAATAATAAATAATAAATAATAAATAATAAATAATAAATAATAAATAATAAATAATAAATAATAAATAATAAATAATAAATAATAAATAATAAATAATAAATAATAAATAATAAATAATAAATAATAAATAATAAATAATAAATAATAAATAATAAATAATAAATAATAAATAATAAATAATAAATAATAAATAATAAATAATAAATAATAAATAATAAATAATAAATAATAAATAATAAATAATAAATAATAAATAATAAATAATAAATAATAAATAATAAATAATAAATAATAAATAATAAATAATAAATAATAAATAATAAATAATAAATAATAAATAATAAATAATAAATAATAAATAATAAATAATAAATAATAAATAATAAATAATAAATAATAAATTATAAATATAATAATATCAATGCACAGGAGGCACACAAAGACACTTTTACTCCGAATTACACATTATATTTTTTCTTCAAACCTAGATATTTAAAGAAAAATATCTATTACTGACGTTACATTTTACGTAAATTACGTTTGCGATTTAAATTTCTCTGTAGCTATGGATACTTATTTTCTTACTTTTTGTTATAAACATTGAAGTGAAAATTTTCACGTTTTGACGTTTAAATAAAAACTGTGCAATTTTATATCCTCCTTGTGTGCAATTATGTCGGAATTTGAAGTATTATAATGTACGCCCCCTGAAGTTATGAAAGATATGCCAAGGAATCACTTATCACTTTAATTCTAAGTATTCTTATGCTCATTACTGTCCCTGTAATTGTAATATGTAAGTCTTCTATTCTTTAATTATGTTATTTCCTCAAAAGTAAACTCTGTTTATGTTTCTATTCACAGGTTGTTTATTTAAATTTGACAGCTATTGATGGTATTTAGTAACTTTATTCTTAGGTTACCTAGCGTGTTAAAGTGACATTTAGGGCGATATTACAGATTTCTTTTATTAAAGTTACTTCTTATTCGTTGATCTGTATAGTTTCTATGGATATTTATTTATTTTATTTCTACCTTGTGAATCAAGTCACAAAAGATGCTACTTTTATGACGTTTGAAGAAAAAAAATATTATACAAACTACGTGCGTGAAGACGTCTTCCGCTCATTCGCGCTATTAAAGACACTCGCTCCTTGCAGTCGCTCGTGCTTTATAAATGCGCTCATGCGGGAACATCGTCTTGCCGCACTTAGTTCGTAAATAACTACATATTTTATTATTAAAGCAATATACGTTTCAACTTTACAAAGCGCAATTAGTTATTAGTGATTACTGATTAGTGATTAGTTATTAGTGACTAGTTATTAGTGATTAGTGATTAGTTGTTAGTTATTAGTTGTTGTTAGTTTGTTGTTAGTTTGTTGTTAGTTGTTGTCAGTTGTCTGTTTTTTCTTTGTTTTTGTTTGTTGTTGGATTTTTTTTGTTGTTAGTTGTTGTTAGTTGTAGTTAGTTGCTGTTAGTTGTTGTTAGTTGTTGATAGTTGTTGTTAGTTGTTGTTAGTTGTCCGTTTTTTCTTTTTGTTGTATGTTTTTTTTTGTTTTTTTTGTTGTTTGTTGTTGTTGTTTGTTGCTGTTTGTTGTTGTTTGTTGTTTTTTGTTGTTTGTTTTTGTTTGTTTATGTTTGTTTTTGTTAGTTGTTGGTAGTTTTTGTTAGTTGTTGTTTATTGTTGTTTGTTGTTGTTTATTGTTGTTTGTTGTTGTTTGTTGTTATTAGTTGTTGGTTGTTGTAAGTTATTGTTAGTTGTTGTTTATTGTTGTTTGTTGTTGTTTATTGTTGATTGTTGTTGTTTGTTAGTTGTTGGTAGTTGTTGTTAGTTGTTATTGTTAGTTGTTTGTTTTTGTTAGTCCTTTGTTAGTTGTTAGTTATTAATGTATAATGTAGAAGGTGAAATTGTGTATATTTATGCATTACTTAAATGTACTACATGCATAAGTATGCAATAAGTATGCAACCAGCACAATATTCTAAAAATTAAAATTGTGTATATGTATGCAGCTTGTATTACTTAAATGTATGGGAAACAAAAATAATATATTGACATATGTCAAGTTAGCAATCTCAAGGATGTAAATAATTTGACGTTCTTCTCAAATCTGCGGATGTTTCTTTCTGTTGTATCACTCCTTAAGACATTCATATCAAATCTTAGGATGCCTCTTAAGACATTTTTATAAAATCTTAAGATGTTCCTTATCAAACTCTCAAGATGTTGTACCACTCCTTAAGACATTCATATCTAATCTTAAGATGTCCCATCACTCCTTAAGGTAACGTGTTAAGACTGCATGAAAATAATCCAATGACGTTACAATCTGACGTTAATAGGTGACGTCAGCAATTCTTATCTTTAAAACCTCTTATTTCTATGATATCATTCATTATCTATTACGTTATCCCTTATCTATGACGACATAATCGTGACGTCATATCTTATCTTTAAAATCTCTTATCTCTGACGGCAATCTTAGATCGCTATCTGTCCTAGAACCCGCTAATCGTAACTACTCTTATTATTTCGATTAAGTAAGGACATTCCATTTTAAAATAAAGCTCGTTATTGACAATACTTTCACTGTAACGTAAGTTTATTTATTAATTCAGATATATTACCTTGATTTCGTACGAATAACGTTATTTTCTATCAGTGTCACTGACACTGTGTCAGTATTTTATTTTTCACCTATTCGATTTTACATTTTTTAATAAACTTACCAGTTGAATTATTTTTGAATACTTTTACTGTAACATATATTTTATAATAATAAAATATAGTTTTGTTCACGGAAGATGACTATTGAATGTCACTTGTTCAAAAAAAGAATACATAGCACTTTATACAGCAGTAGGTTAGTGAAAGTTAAAAAGAGAAATATTATTTAACGTATGTCTACGTAATTTACACGTATGTTGTGTGACAAATATACGTAAATGGTGACATTAGTTTTTAACACGCTACAAGTAATAATGACGGATGTTGTAGAGTTACAGACATCTGATTATCTACTACACTCCCCTCTGTGTTAATGTTTACCCAGTGATGTTAACGTTTAAATCGAATTATTATTCCATGGTTTATGTCATGTCAAGGTCATTTTTTTTGTGTTTTGCAAAACCACAGGTGAAGAACATAAATATTCGAAAAAGGCATTATTTTAATAGAAACAATTTTCAAATAAAATACACTTATTTTTTTTCAGTTCAAACGTATTCAAATATATTTCATGTTGCACGCCTATGCATAGCAGTAAAATTATCTGCAAGTAGTATTACATCATACGACTAATAAATGACCTTGAATAGTCATATCTCGTGAACCAAACTGTAATAGTAGTATCTTATGTACCCTCATAAAAACTAAGTAAACGACACTACTGAATTTGACAGAATCTTAATTCATACAATTCGTAGATGACCTTAATCGGATATCTTTAAAAAAAATACAGCACCTCTCTTAGCAAGATGTAAAAAGTAGACATTTACTATTATAATGAATTCTTAATTTCTTTAGAAGATATTTCTTTGTTTTTTTTTTTTGTAAAATTATTATTCTGATAAATATTAATTTAGTAATTTTCATATTTATTAATACATGATTGAAAATAGGTTAATAATAAATGGCATCACGTTACAAATTACATATGATCGACGTGGTGTCCATTAATAATAGATAGATAACATCAAACAGCAATATAGATTCCTTGATCCTGTTGGGAATTACAAGCTTTGTCGTAATCTTCATTTGTTGGCCGCAGTTAGGTCACTCCTACCGCGCTACGGCCGACGGCTCCATGCTGGGATTATGCCCCTGATTTATTGTTTAGTCGAACCTGCTATTTCCCATGTCAATATTATTTTCAAACATTTTCTCTCCAGCCTTCACTACTACTTGTTTATTTTTCTTTCAGTCTTCACTAAAATGTATTGCGCAGCTGGACTATTGATGTTAAATTTTTTGCAGTTATAGTTGCCAATAAATGAATTTTACGGAATTATTACATTATTTGATAACATCATTTATCATTAGCTTTCATATTGTATTATTTGGTGTAAATATTATGCACAATTTAAATTATAATACGAGACAAACAACAAATATGGTTATTATTACACTTTATTTACTTATTACACAAATTAAATATCAGTAATGGTAGTCACGTATATTTCCATGTAATATTTGTAGATAAATAATTGCATATTGTTTGTATTTTAATTTCATGTTTTTTATTATTAGTTCATTAATAATAAATTGTTATGCATGTTGGGAAACAACGGTATTTGCCCGTATACTGTCTTCGATTTTATAATAAAAGCGGTAAATAAAAGCACGCTAATTAATATTCTAAGGGCCGGTTGTTCCATTTATATTTAAAAAATCGATTAAAATTTATTCTACTGATATCCTCAGTTGGTGTTGTTCCACTTGCAGTTAAAAATTACCAGTAAAATATAATTGGTGACGTAGTTTGAACGTTTAGAAGAGGTATCAATACAATTTTCAAAAATGAGTGAAAATAATAGAACGAGAGAAAGAGCAGTTATTTTTACCACCGCGGAAATAACTAATCTTATTAAATTAGGAGACAAATATAAGAAAAAGTAATAAAATTATAATTCATGGGGTCTCGTGGTGGTGTGCCTGAGTGCTGGTCGCAAATCTGATGACCCGGGTTCAATCCCGACCGACGCCAAAAATTACGTCATATTTTAATGGCCCCGAAATTGACCCCTGTGGTGCACTCTCTAAGCCAGAATTGACTGCCCGTGAGGTGACGTCTGGTGAGCGCCTTCACAGTACAAATATTTCATCATTACCGATATCTGTGTACAAAGCAGATTGGAATACCCAGCAATGGGTAATATGCCGTGATGATATATTTATTTTATTTATAATTAACACCTATAAGACAAATTCCGTCTCTTGAAAAGAAAATGATGTCTGGAATCAATTAGAAAATTATTTCAATTTTAGTTGTGACTAGTCTCTACGAAATAATAATAATAATAATTCTTTATTAACAGCATTGCGCTACAATAATACAAAAATACAAAATATTACAAGAATACATGCGTATTAAAAATGGTATCGTGATAAATTACATATAAATATTTAGAATAATTCTTTTACCTTAAATTTAAATTCTCGTACTGTTTTTGCCTCTTTGGCAATACAAGGTAATTTATTATACAATATTAAACCTTTATGAAATATAGACATACTAGTTCTTACTTTGTTTGTTTTACACACATATAACATATTAGCACTGCGCGTATCATAATTATGTATATCATTCACAAAAGTAATATTTTTAGTCAGATATTGTGGTAACATATTATTTAACATTTTGTATATAAATATTAAAACATTATATTCCACAAAGTTTTTAATACATAGCCATCCTAAGGAATCTAACATAGTTTCAATATTAGTATATTTACTACATTTCAGGATGATTCTCATAGCTCTATTTTGAAGCTTTTGTAATTTGTCTATTTCTGTTTTATTGCACATAAACAAAATCGTGGAACAGTAAATAAAATGCGGCAGGATAATAGTATTGTAAATTGTAATTTTACTCCAAGCAGATAAGTCTTTTGAAATTCTTGATAAATAATTTATTTTTTTGGAAATTTTTTTGCAAGAATATTCAACATGCTTGTCAAACTTTAGTTTATTATCTATTATGATCCCTAAGTATTTTATTTCTGTTACCATTTCTAGTTCATAGGAATTCATCATAATCTTAATATTACTTTCAACAATTTTCTGAGATGGAAATATGTACATTGCTTTGGTTTTATTAATGTTTAATTTAAGTTTATTGTTATTTAACCAACTTGTGACATGTTCCAATTCTTCATTAATGTGCATACTAACATCATTAATTTCTTTTCCTTCTATATAAATGAGAGTGTCATCAGCAAATAAATGTATTTTACAATATTTTAAAACATTTGGTAGATCATTTATGTATAACAGAAAAAGCAGTGGTCCTAAAAGACTTCCTTGTGGCACTCCTACATCAATACTTACTTTATCAGAATAAATATTATTAAGTTTGACACTTTGTGTTCTTTCCAGTAAGTAGTTTTGAATCCAGTCTAAAGCTTTATCTTTAATGCCATATTTATTTAATTTTTCAATTAAAATATCCCGATCTATAGTTTCAAAAGCTCTCTTTAAATCAAGGAACACAGCACATATTATTTTTCCATCATCTATTGATAATTTCCATTCATTTAACAGGAAATTGAGTGCAGTTTCACAAGAGTGATCTGCTCTAAAACCAGACTGTTCAGGGACTATAATATTATTGTCATTCAAATATTTTAAGATTTGCTTATACACTACTATTTCAAGAATTTTTTCAATAGTGGGTAGCATATTAACTGGCCTAAATTCTTCGACATTAACAGTTCCCTTTACTTTTTGTATAGGAATAACAACAGAATGTTTTAATTTGTCTGGTACAATACCTGAGTTTAAGGACATATTTATATAATTTAGTATTGGGTAACCAATTATGTGAAAAAAATCTTTAAAAATTTTTGAATGTATTTCATCACTGCTACCTGAATTATTGAGAGAGAAAACTATGTTTTTTAATTCGTGTATATCAATAGATGAGAAAGAACTAAAGTTTGTAGAACACGAAATCTCTAACTTTTTTGAATTAATATTATAGTCCACTGGAATAGATTGAACAATAGCCTTAACACTACTAACAAAATATCTATTAAATACATTAACCATTTCAGATATATTAGCGTAATTAATGTTATTGCATATAACCGATTTTATATTGCTGTCTTTGTTATTTATAGATGTTAAACCTTTTAATGTTTTCCACATTTCCTTAGAATTTCCTTTACACATATCTATTTTGTTGCAATAATACCTTTGTTTCTCTTCTTTAATTATTTTACTTACAATATTTCTTTTATTTTTATATACATTCCAATCTACATTACAATTAGTAAAAGTAAAACGTTTGTATGCCAAATCTCTTTCCATTATTGAATTTTTTACTGTAATATTAAACCAACCTTTGTTATATTTGTAACTTTTAGTTATATTTTGTGTACTATTTGAATAGCTCATTTTTAAACTATTGTACAAATTATCAAAATATTGAGTAATATCTGTTACCTCATATTTCCAGTTGCATTTTATAAGACTTTCGGCGAATAAATTAGTATCTATGTTTTTATGTATTTTTGTTACATTTTTATTTACATTCTCAATGCCTGGTAATGTAATATAAAGCAGACTATGATCTGTTATTTTTGGAGTTTCTTTAACATTACAACATACACTAAAATCATTAGATATTACATAATCCATTAAAGTTCGAGATGTATTTGTAATACGTGTTGGTTTGTTAACCAATTGTTTATATCCATTCGTATCTATCACACTTTTAATTTTATTAGTGTAAAAATTTTGTTTATCCATCCAGTCTATGTTAATATCACCCACTAGGAGAATTGTTTTATTACTAGTTTCTTTTTCTGTAAACCAATTGTCTAAAAATGAAATGAAGGCCGCTGAACTAGTACTTGGAGAACGGTACACTGCTGTTAGTAAATAATTTACACTATTGTAGTTAAAGGTAATTGAAAGTAACCACCAACAATTTTGTTCACTAAAATTTTCACTCACTGTGAAATTTAATTCTGACCGTACAAATAGTATCACTCCTCCCGTATGTCTTGACGTAGAATCACACCGCACCAAATTATATCCTCTTACACGAAGTTCAGAGTCTTCGATTTCTGGCGTTATTCTTGCTTCTGTTAGGCAAACTATTATTGATCTCTCTGTATTTAATAGAATGTCTATTTCGTTTTTATTAGCTAAATAACTTTGTGCATTTAAACAAATAATATTATGAGAACCTTTTATATCCTTTAATTGCTATATATATTTTATTTTGTTTTGTTGGCTCTTAATGATTCTTTTATACACCTCACAGTTGTTGTCTAAAGCAATGTGGTCAGTGTTCAAATTTAATTTTAAATCTTTATTTGCTTTTATACAATTTGCACACTTTTCCTTCTGAGAAGTACATTCATTATATTTGTGATTTTCACCACATTTACTGCATGTAATTTTATTTGTACAATTAATTGCTTTGTGGCCATATCCCATACATTTATAGCACCTAACAATATTAAATTCTTCATACACTTTACAACTATCCCACCCAATTTTTATTCTTGACTCCTTCATTATATTCGTATATGTTTTGGGATCTACTTCCACTACTATATTGAATAACTTTTTACGCTCCCATTTATTTTTAATGACCAGTAATGAATCTTTTGTAATCATTAAATTTTGTTTCTTTAAACATTCAATTATTTGATCATTTTCAAAGCTTTCAGTGACTCCAACAATTTTTATTAAAGGGTTTTTTAAATTAGGCACCCTAACTTCATATTTTTGTTCCAATTTTTTTGAAACTTCATTCTCTAATTTATTTATATCCTTTTCTTTTTCACATGATACTATTATACCGCCGTTTCTACTATTCTTGATTGAATTTACTCCTACTGATAAATCTGACGGTTTAATTTTTACCAGAGTTTGTGCATATGTTGTCTCTTGTAATACAACATTATCTACCTTTTTATTGGTTAAAGTTATTAACATTTCCTTCATCGATGCAATTTCTAAATTACATTTATTAATTGCTACCGCAACTGCATTTTTAACTTCCATTTTTATTAAGTTTAAATTCTCTTCACAATTATCGCAAAACCATTTGAATCCCTTATACGTACTTATTATTGTAAAATCTTTTTCTTTAATTCGTGCACATTTTAGGTGATACCAATGTTTGCACGATCCTTCGCACCCTATGATTTTATCACTACCAAATTCCACTTTACATTTGAAACATGATTTAGGTTCATCGTCCAATTGTTCCGCGCTCATCGTAAATTGTTTGATAGTCCCTGGTTTCTTTAAGTAAAGACTGCTCGAGGTCACTTCACTAGACAAGCGTATTCGCGCATCGCACACATGTTAATTAAAAGTTAGATTTAAAAAACTATATTTTTTATGAGAAAAAAAGTAAATTCACCATATCCTACTTTCACACTGATTTTTGTACTTTACACAAGTGTAAAAATTAATACGAAACTATAAAGAAGTTTATCACTTAAGATTTAACTAAATATTCACAGTATTTACCACTTTAAACACTTTAACAAGTAAGAGAGGTCAAAGACCCGACACACTCTACTCAACTCTATCACCTCTTTAAATAAAAAAGATAATTTGCATGCAGTTGATTTAGGAATACCTCCAAAATCACCTACATATATTAGCATACACCCTGTTGCATAAAATCGTGAAATTCATAAAAACAAGTATAGATAGGTATAGTAAAAATTTATAGACAGAAGACGCACGTCATCAACTTGAAAAAAACCTTATAAAATGAAATATAACTTGTCGAAATGATTGTGTATTATTTATTTTTTAAAAAAGAAGAAAAAATACTAGCATGAAGTAATGTATGTATTAATGATAAGTACAATTGTTTCTAAGTCAATCGTTATTCCGTTTAAAGTGTATGAAATTATTTGAAATAATTGTAGTTTATTTTCGTACCATACATTGGCACTACTGAACAAGACCATGTTATGTCAAATAATTTTATATTTCCGAAAAGTAATAAGGATTGACTTGGAAATAATTGTAAATTCTTCTTTTTCTTTAAATAAATAACACTCAACAATTTCTACAAGTTATATTACATTTTATAAAGTTTTTCCGGGTTGATGACGTGCGTCTTATGCCTAACCATTTTTACTATAGTTTTGCCACAACAATAAGTTTAGAAGCATATTTTTATTCGTACATATGAGGAAAAATGGAAAGAAAAAAATTATAAATTAAAATATGAAAATTTAATAAATAAAATTGCTTAAGGAAATAATTAAGTAGAGTAAATGGAGTAGATGAATTTAATTTTTATTTGTGTATAAGTATAATATATCGCATTATAATTAAAGTAAATGCGGATGCACAATACGGGAACGAGAATGGTAATGGAGGTTTTATCCGGGGCCATCGCTAGCAATCGCGAGGTCCCGGCAATTATGAAATGCGAGGCCTCTTCAAAAATATGCATTTATAATTAACTAAAAACCATTTATTTATTCTCAAAATTTGTGTAACACATTCATTTTTATATAAAAATAATTAACAGCTGAAAAATTGATATTGAATGATTTCTCGTTCTCAGGCCTATTGCAGTTTGGTCTAAATAAATTCCCTGCTTCGTTACTTCTAGTATTATTTAATTCAGTATTATCTTCATGACCTGTATCTCTGTTCCTTATTATATTCTCTAAAATTAAATACACATTTCAATTATATCAAATTTACTTATAAATGTATCTTTAATATTGACGAAATTCAAGATCATAGATGTGTGCAAAAATATATTGAATTTCCTGAATTTTATTAATTTAATATCAAAATTGTCAATTTGACAATTAATAATAATTTCATATATCTTGAATTTTTTTTTAAAACCACACTGTATTCGTAACAATGGAAGGGCTCGGACCTAGTTTGGACCACCGTTTAAACTATAGGGGTACACGTGGTCTAAATTTTAGACTAGCTTTAAACGAGGCCTAAGTCAACCGTTACTAGGAATAAGGCAAAACTTTGGTCCTAAGATAGACCTGGTTTAACCAGGGCCTCTATTCTTGAGCATTTGCATTTGCATAGTTACTCGTATACGCGCGAATACGAATGAAAACCATAGGTCTGTTCGTTTGTCCTACTCTTTCTACTTTATGCGAATATCCGCGTTCGTTTGTCATAGATCATTACTTGAATTTTGCTCGGTTTCATCTCTGCTTAGACCATGATTTTCTTACTCCATAGGTCTGTTCGTTTGTCTTACTCTAAACTTGTAGGAGTACTCAGATATTTCTCTCTTATTCGCTTATGTCAGATTTGAGCAATTACTCGGAGCGTATACAAACAAACGTAATTTTTGTGTAGTGCAAGAAATTTGTCAAAACTTTAGAACTATAAAAAAAGAAATGTTTGATAAACATGGATCTTTTAGAAAACGATATAATAAATGACGACGTTGATATGTTGTACTGTCATTTTAACATTTGACGATGATGTCTGTGTGTATGTGTGTGTGTGTATGTGTGTGTGTATGTGTGTGTGTGTATGTGTGTGTGTATGTGTGCGTGGATCCTCTTTACGCTCTAACTAAAATACTATTGTTCAGAAGATTTTGAAACCATGTATTTCTATCTTACTCTTATATGGAAAGATGCCATTAGATTTTGGAGTAAATCAGATAACTGGAAATGGCAGTTTACTGGAAGCTCTAAATAGTTTTTCTTCGAAAAATACCTTTAAATGTTATTTTTCGAAATTTGTTATTATAAAAATTTTTTTTATAATTTTCTACAGGTTTGCGTTAATACTTTTTGAATATATTTTATAGATAAATTTCTAAAATTGTCTATAATTTTAATCCCGAAGCCTGCGCTTTAAACACAACTTCATTGTTACACTGTTTAGATATCAAATGTATGTAATTGACAGATTGTCACTGTCAACAAATTAATCATTTCAATTAATAATAGTAACGTTTTAAAATGAAAATAGTAAAAGAAACAATAATTATATGGAACGGTACTTAATACAGTTTCCAGCATAAGTAAACATGTAGGAATAAAAATAAGATAATAAAAATATATAATATATCATCACGGCATATTACCCATTGCTGGGTGAGCCAATTTGCTTTGTACAGAGATGTCGGTAATAAATAATGATGACATATTTGTACCGTGCAGACATTTACCAGGCGTCACTTCACGGGAATCTTAAATGGTACAAAATTGATCCCTGTGTTGCACTCTCCACGCCAGCAATGAATATAGGTAAGTATATAAATAAATAAAATATATCATCACGGCATATTAACCATTGCTGGGTCTGCTAATCTGCTTTGTACACAGATTTTGAGGATGATGTACCTTGCGGGCGTTTACCAGGTGTCACCTCACGAGCACTTATTGATGACGTGGAGAATGCACCACATTTTTGTGCCATTTAAAATTTAAAATATTTGGCGTTGGTCGGGATCAAACCCGGTACCTATTTAAATTTAATTTTAAGTATTTATTTGAATAAAAATTAAATTAAACGGGAGGTATTGTGTTGACCACATCAGATTTTTATTGCTACATCATCGCCATCATTTATTATTTCGTTTTATATCAAAAGATCAATGATTTTCAAACATTTGTTTCTCTATGATAGCTGTAAATTTGTGACAACTTTCTTTCATACATAAAAAATACGTTCGTTTGTATACGGTCCGAGTAATTGCTCAAATCTGATTTAAGCGAATAAGAGAAAAATATCAGAGTACTCCTATACGTTTAGAGTAAGACAAACGAACAGACCTCGAGCGAAAATTTCATTCGACTCGTAACGAATAGTGAAAGTCTTTCGTTTTACTACTTTTGGACAGTTCTAGTCTACTATTTATATATTTAGAAGTACTGTTTTTCAAATATTGCAGTAAATAGTTATTTGCTTTTTTAAGTTTCTGAATATCTACGTTTATAAATATAATATTAATCAGTTAACACATAATAATATACAGAAGCAATAATTAGTAACAAGCAAATTGACTTACAAAATCTGCATCTTCATCAATTTCAGGTTGTTATTGCACTATGTTTAATTGTTACTACGACACCACTACCACTAACAATGAACGTTACAATATTATGTACACTTAACACAAACTAAAAACACTATTGTGACGTGCGCCCCTGTGAGAATAGTACACGAGCCCCGCCACTGAAAGAATGTACCAGAGCGATGACGTAATCCCGGAATTTCCTAGATGTTGAAATCCCCGCGACGCAGCGGCTAGAGGTTAACTACGCCGTGACCCAATTCTTTTGTATACAGGTCATTGTCGCTTCAGAGGGTTCTAGAATGATATGAGCTGTATAAATACCGGCCGAAACGCCGAAAGAAAGCGGAGAGTCAGTCTGATATATATAAGCAACGAGCAATGAACTTGGTGATATAAATATACAGTTTACCAGTTCTTAACATAAATAAATGTAGTTATATAAATAAGTGTAGTGATTTAAATATTGTATAGATAAATAATCGTAGTGTTTAAGCATTTAATAATATTCTTAGTGTTTATAATTATTTAATCATAGTGTTAGTTGTTTTTATTATCTTTTAATATTTAATCCTTAATTATTTATAGTTTAATAAACGTATTATTTTAACTAATAATATTTGTCTGTGTTTTACACTTCACCCATATAAATAAAACGTTACACTATTAATAAGAATAAAATTAGTTAATTATATTAAGACATATTGCAAATGTTTTTTACACGTACAGAGATACCGATCAACTAAAATGAAACACAATTCAGTGCTGTAATAAACAGACTTGTTAGAACAAAAAATGACTAGCGTCTAGCCGATATAATAACTTTTATTACCGAAGATACACGATGTGCCGTTGTACGCGTACGCATATATTGTGATCACTGTAATAATATATGTATTCATTTTGTCCATTTAATATTGTTTCACACTTTGACAGTTGTTGTGCGTATTATTTGAGAAAAATACATTATTTTATTTATTAAAATTATAACGTTATCATGAAATATAAGTACAATGAATGTGCAAGTGATTTCAGCACATTCCCAAATTTAATGAGACATGTGATTACATTTCATGCCAAAAAATTGTTGGATTTAGCGTATTTCCGCTATAAAAAAAATCTATCTTCGACCATTTGTTGTAATGTTCGTAAAATAACATTTAACTACAAACTGAGTTTGTCTCGATATTTAAAAACGTATAATATTCAAAATACAACAGAATAAAAGCAAGTCAGGCAAATGTCGATGTCGATGGAAGTAATCTCAAAATCGGAAGAGTTTCAAGAAAATGTCCACTTTGTAAATATTATGGTCTGCATAATGAAGAACTGTCCCAACATTTTAAAAATGTACATGACATTCAATTAATTTCAAAAAATCTCGCTTTTGTTTCGATTGAAGATTTCCACCAGTAAAACAGTGGGTAACCACACTTAACGCACAAAACACTCCGAGTTTTCCCAGAGTGATCTTTGTGCGTTAGGTGAAGTTATTGTTGCTGTGTTTCGTTAAATTGACTAAATAAAACAACAGTAATTTCTCCTAACACACAAAACTTATCCTGAGTTTTCCAAGAGTATTTTTTGTGCGTTAGGTGGTTATTGACTAAATAGAACAATAACCTCACTTAACGCTTAAAACACCCCGAGTTTTCCCAGAGTGATTTTTGTGAGGTTACTGTTTGTGCGTTAGATTACAGTTACATGAAAGCATTTTTGCAAATGAAAGTCTCATTTTTTACAAATACAGCCTAAAAGACTAATAATCATTTTGGCGTGATATGTCTATAAAAAGTATTTTTTTATAAATTTGCAAACGAAAGTCATTTTTCACAAATACCGCGTAAAAATGTTTATTAGTTTTTTAGGATTTATTTGTGAAAAATGTGACTTTTTTGCATGTAAATTTATAAAAAATACTTTAATGTAACAGTAACTTAAACGCACAGAACTCTATTGGACAAAACTCGGATGGTTACAATCATTTTATAGGCATTTCTCTTCAAATTAATTATTAATTGTATTACAATAATAATTTTTCGTTTGAAAGAGATCAGCTGATTTTTACCTCTCGCTAAGAGAGGTATTGGATTCATGCTAAAAATCGCATATCCAGATTTTATTGAATAAGCACGATTTAAGGTCCATAAAATCCGATTTTAACATTTTTACAATGATGTCTGTGTGTGTGTGTGTGTGTGTGTGTATGTGTGTGTGTGTGTGTGTGTGTGTGTGGATGTGTGTGTGTGTGTGTGAGGTTGTTGGAGGCACGATTTCTCAAATTCTATAACCCTAAAGACCAGTTTGACTACGGATTCCTCAATCTAACAGTAATGGGAAGAGTTGAATAGGTTCTGGTAACAATTGGACAACCGGGAGTGGTAGTTTCTAAAAAAAAAATTCTAAATATTATTTTTTGAAAATTTGTTACTACAAACATTAAAGATAATTAAATTCTCAATCTGACACATTTAATTTTTTTATTCTATCTCGTATAGGTTTGGAGATATAGTATATAATAATATAGAATAATCTGTTGTATTAAATCTCGTTGCCCGAAAAACAGTTGCGATATTTAAATTTTTGTAATTGACAAATAAATGCAAAATGTCAGTGTCAGATTTTTCTGGGAGGTATGAGTACATTTAATATATATTATTGTATTATTAATTAATTATGTATTTAAATTACAGGTATGTTAATATTACATATATCCTTAAGAAATACCGCTAATACCGTCAATGAATTTGAAGAATTTTGAACATATTAGAATAGTAGAATAAAATTTCTCATAGAACGAAAGAAGAGAAACAATTTCAATTATTTGTGTGTACTTATAGGGCGCGAGCAGTCATGTGACTTTGTTCGCCTTGGCAAGCAGACAAAAGGATCCGTGTCAAAATGACGGCTAGTAGTTATTCACATAGATGTCACAATTGTCATATGTCATAATTTTTCATTCAAAATTTCAAAATATTCTGATGTTTATTTGTCATCCATTAATATGGAATATACTTGTCGAGGAAAATAATCCACATGAATTTAGAAAATCATAACGTTTCGAATGAAAACTTATGATATTTGACACCTATGTATATTGCTAGCTCTCATTCTGACACGGGCCCCCACATCTGCTTGCCAAGGCCAACAAAGTCACATAACTGCTCGTGCCCTATACAACATAAAATGAAAATGCGAGAGGTATTGTGCTGGCCACAACAGATTTTTACCTTCCGTCACCTCTAGGTAAGGAAGGTATTGTCTTGGGTCAAAAAAATCGGTGGTGAGTTTTCATTGAATAAGCACGTTTTAGGGTCTTTACAATACGATTTTACTATTTTTACGATGATGTCTGTATGTGTGTGTGTGTGTGTTCGTATGTGCGTGTGTGTGTGTGTGTGTGTATGTGTGTATGTGTGTATGTGTGTATGTGTGTGTGTGGGTGTGTGTGTGTGTGTGTGTATGTGACCACAGTTTCATGCACGATATCTCCAATACTAGAATTCCAAAAATCACAATTCTTGCATATTCCTCTTCCGTACAACCATATGCAGACTTGATTAGATTTTGGTTATAATTGGTCAGCCGGAAGTATCCTCATTTGAAGATTTTAACAGTTTTTCTTGAAAAACTCAGTTAAATTTTATTATAACGTAAAGAATATATTATTCTCTATACGATTTGATTGCATTTTATATTTCATATTCAACAGATATAGAGTTAAAGAATTATAAAGATTGTAATAATTATAAAATTTCATATATCAGCCAGCTGTGCTAACTTAACCATGGAAACTGCTAATATATTCAGGTAATTCAAATTGACAGATGTCAAGATCAATAAAAAGTAAATGTTGAAAGAATAAGGGAAATAACTCTAGTGTTGGGCGTTTCTAGAAAGATATAAGAGAGATGATTACATTGGTTTGAACATGTCATGAGGAGAGATGAGTATATTGGAAGAATGAATAGCTTATAACATAAGTTGGAAGAAACATAGGAAGACCAAATATAATATGAAAGGAGAGAAAAGGAACTGAATGAGGACGACAAACAAAACAAAAATTAGTGGAAGAAGAAAATAAAAAATAGCGACCCCCTAACGAATGGGAAAAACTAAAGAAGAAGATGTTAGTGTCAAGTGCAATGCGAATAGTTTGTTTATGAAATAATTTAACTGGAAATATAGGATCTTTTGCAAAAAAAATTATGTGTAGGGCGAGTGCAGTGACGTGACTTTGCTGACTTTGGCAAGCAGATATGGGGATCCGTGTCAAAATGACAGCTATGAATTACGTCCATAACTGACAAATGTCGTAATATTTCATTCAAAATTTCATGATTTTCTTATTTCATGTGGTATATTTATTATCAGGGGTGTGGAATTCAGTTGCCGAGAAAAGGAATCATAAAATACCAAAAAAATAAATTTTGAATGAAAAATTTTGACATGAGGATGACCCGCAAAATAGAAATGAATGGAAGAAAAAAATAAAAATTAGCGACCCCTAACGAATGGGAAAAGCTAAATAAGAAGAAAATGTTAGTGTCAAGTGCCATTTGCATGAAATAATATTACTGGAAATTTATAATCTTTTGCAAGACATTTTATGAATGAAGTTTGTACATAATACACAGGATTGACGGAAGGTATTGTGCTGGCCACATTAGATTTTTTTTGTTATTGTTGTGTTAATATCAATTTTTTGTATAATTTCTTTAAATTATGAGCCGGAGAAGGTTTTAAATTATCTATATAAACTTCTCCATCCGTCTTTTTGTCCTTCTTCCGCAAGGTCCATGGTTCGCATCCATAAAGCATTTTGCAAATATTTTTAATATAGTTTGGTTCACGAAAGATGATTATTCAAGGTCATTTATAAGCCGTTTGATATAATATTACTTGCAGATAACTTCTCAGTGTGTAACATGAAATATTTTTGAATACATTTAAACTGAAAAAAATAAGTATTTTATTTTAAAATTGTTTTTTTTAAACAATGCATTTTTCGATTTATGTTCTTCACCTATGTTTTTGCAAAACACAAAAACATGAACTTGACATAAACCATGGAATAATAATTTGATTTAAATGTCAATGTCACCGGGTAAACATTAGCACATAGGGCAGTGTAGTAGACACGATATCTGTAACTCTACGACATCCGTCATTATTATTTGTAGCGTGTTAAAAAGTAATGTCACCATTTACGTAACACAACATACGAGTAAATTACATAGACATACGTTAAATAATCTTTCTCTGTTTAACATGATATGTTGCTGAGCTACTGTTATATAAACTCCCGTGTATTCTTTCTTCGAACTAGTAACCTGGAATAGTCATCTTTCGTGAACAAAACTATAGTTCTATATTACTGGATGTTGCCTCTCTCTCTCTCTCTGCTCTTATTTTTTTCCTTGCAGTTGCTAGATATTTGTAGGAACTTACTTGTACTATCCTCTCTCCATTCAACCATCTGTGTATGGGTCCATGGGTCCTTCGTCCTTAGCTATTCTCATTAATTTATTCTCATCAAAATCATAAATGTATTGTTCAAGCTAACATAAGTGAATGTAGTGGTTAATTGAAATGCGAAGTTGCCAAATATAGTTGTTCGTCTTACACAAATGGCAATCTGAATGACAATAACGAATGCTCAAAAATGCAAACTATTCATACTATTCGTTTCCATAGTTACAGTCGTCGTCCGTTTCGATACGAATACGAAAGAAATTACGAAGTCTCAAGAATAGAGGCCCAGGTCAGAATTACTATGAATACGGCTGGAGATTAGCATATGTCACATGTCATAACATTGTACGAGCTTTAGCCAATATGTCATTCATTTAGAATCCCTAACAAAATTCAAATGCCGAATAAAGTGAAAAGAAATATATTTGAAATGAAAAGTATCAAAATTTATATCAGAAAGCTCGTATTAGTATTAATTGATAATATCTTAAATAATCACTTTAGAGTACCTACTATTAACAAAGAGAAAGTGAATTACTCTTTAACAAAAAAAAAAATGAACAAAAACATAGGTTGTGTATATTTGATGTTCGGCCGCTGTGTGCGGCTTTTTTTCTTTCGCAAAGGCGAATATAAAGCAAACGTCACGTACAGGTAGTCTCGTATTCAAAGTTGCTACCAGCACCCAGAGCAGCGAATGTGTATTGCATGGACTGAGAATGGATTCGTATGGGTCAAACGTAAAACAATGTGAATTATTTACACTTAGCAGAAGCACGCCGGTGATACGGCTTCTCCGGCATTTCCCTAGCCTCATTTCTCTTCTTGTCACCCGGGCCGCCGAGATGAGCTGGTTTCTCAGTTTCTCCTTCTTTACACACAAGCTATCGCCAATGCATGTGTTGCTTTAGCTTTGCACGTATCTAATCGTCCGTTCCTCAAGTATTCTTGGGTTACCTCGCGGTTAACTATGGCTTTTAACGCACCGTTTTATTCCTTCTAGGTTAAGGTTGTGTACAAAAGTGGTAGTACTCGTAACATCCGTACTATGTTCTCCGAATGCGCCATCGATGCCTGGCATAATCTAATGCCAATATATATTTCAACTTATTTGCTATCTTTCTCTGTTTTTGTGTGCGCTGTATTTGTCTATTATCAACTGCGTTTTATTGCAATATTCTAAAAAAAAAAACATTTTAAATTTGTATTTTTTATTTCATACATGTATGGAATAATGTATAATAATTATTTCACCAAATATGTAAATATTTTTCAAAAAATCATATTACAAATCAATGCAATATCACAAATAGAAATATACTGGTATTACTACAGTTCGGAAAATGAATGAATCAAAAAATATGCATTAGAAATATATATATACAGGTTTTCAATTTAAGTGTTTCACTATTGCTATCTCGAGAACCGTAAGAGATACGAAGTCGGTTAAATTAGAAAACAATTTCTATATTATAAGACTATTAAAATGTGCATTACAAAAATTATTTTCAACCAGTGGTTCTCAAAACACAGAATTCAACTTTTTAATTTTGAATGAGAACCTACTTTTTTATTCGCCTATTCGATTCAGCATTTTTTTCTGTTTATACCCTTACATAACAAAAAAATCTGTTGTGGCCAGCACAATACCTCTCGCCACTTCCTTTTTTGGTTACATAAGTATAGGGCCCGACCAGTCATGTTACATTGTTGGCCTTGACAAGCAGATGTGGGGTTCCCGTTTTAGAATGATAATGTACATAAATGTCAGAATTTTTCATTAAATATTCCAAGATTTTCTATATTCACGTAGATAATTTGTCACCAGGAGTATGGAATTTACTTGTCGAGGAAAATAAACCACATGGAATTGGAAAATCACTAAATTTAGAATGAGAAATTGATACTTGACATCTATATACATAATTACTAGCTATCATTCTGACTTAAGCCCCTATATCCCCTTGTCAAAACACCCTATTGTATTTAACATTTCTTGTATACCTACACTCTACACCAAAACTTCTACTTACATATATGTATCTATTCCTTATATTTAGATTGTTTAATTTTAAATTCATTTTATGAAGAAATTTTGTCCTCTTCTAATTTTTCGAAATGTTTCCAATTCATTGTCAGGATTGACAGTATTTTTGAAGGATATATGTAATATGCCTATAATTTTAAATATTTAACTATTAATACATTAAGAAATAATATAATATATGTACTTCCCAGAAAAAGTCTTTAGTAATATCTCCGGCTCCGGATTTCTGACACTGACGTTTATCTGTCAGTTACAAACAAAATTTTCAACTATTTTCCATGGCATCCTTTCGGCTGTAAAATTTATTATAACAGATTATTTTATATATTATATTTCTTTTATCTCTAAATCTATAAAATATATAAGAAAATATTTAAATGTATCAGATAGAGAATTTAATTTTCTTTAATATTACCGAGAAAAGTTTTCATAAAATATTATTTAGAAATTTTTTTTTCAAGAATCTTCTACTTCCGGTTGTCCAATTGTTACCAAAACATTTTCAGATCTTCCCATGAATGTCCGATTGGGAAATAAGTAGTTAAACAAATTTAAAGTCTTATAGTTTTTGAGTTATCGTCCTTCCAACATCCTACATACATACATACACACACACACACACACACATACATCCACACACACACACACACACACACACAGACATCATCGTAAATATGTTAAAATCGGATTGTAGGGACCTTAAAACGTGCGTATTCAATAAAATCTGGATATGCGATTTTTAGCATGAATGCAATACCTCTCTTAGCGAGAGGTAAAAAACGAGAAAAATGCAAAAGAAAAATTATTATTTTCATATTTATTTCTACATGTAATCAGAGTGCCATCACAAAAACAATTGAATATTTTGTTTTGTATCACTCATGTCGAAGTACTTCGTTTATGAATATTCTTGTTTTCTTTTTTGTTAAAATGAATTTTACGCACAAAGAAAAAATTGATATGTACGAAGTTTTCATATTATCTCTGTAAAATACTGTTGCTGCAAAGAATATGTATAGGGAACGTTATCCTAAGTGGCGAGTTCCTTGTCGTCAGTATTTTAGAAAATTAGAATTAGCACTGCGCGCTAATACGGATGCATTCGTATCGAAGCGAGTTAGCGTACAAAATCAAGAAGCTGAGATAAATATATTAGCATATTTTGAAGCTAATCCAACAGCTTCAGTTAGAATGGCTGCCGCTGGATGTAATAATTTAAGTGTGGGCACGATCCATAAGATTTTAAAGGAACATAAATACAGACCATTCAAAATGATTAAAATTCACCATTTACATCCTGGTGATCGTGAGCGAAGATTAGAATTTTGTAATTTATTGATAAATGAGGATCCAGATATCTTAAAATCAATTATTTGGACTGACAAAGCCAATTTTTCTAATAATGGTATGTCAAATAGAAAAAATCTGATTGCAAAAGATTCTAGTAATATTATTTCATGCAAATGGCACTTAACACTGACATCTTCTTCTTCTTTAGCTTTTCTCATTCGTTAGGGGTCGTTATATTTTAATTTTCTTCTTCCATTCGTTTCTGTTTTGCGGGACATCCTCCCGGCAACTGAATTCCATACCCCTGATCCCATGATAATATATAAACCACATGAAATAAGAAAATCATGACATTTTGAATGAAACATTATGGACGTAATTAATAGCTGTCATTTTGACACGGGTCCACATATCTGCTTGCCAAAGTCAGCAAAGTCACGTCACTGCACGCACCCTACACATAAATTTTCTTGCAAAAGATCCTATATTTCCAGTTAAATTATTTCATAAACAAACTATGCGAATTGCACTTGACACTAACATCTTCTTCTTCTTTAGTTTTTCCCATTCGTTAGGGCGTTGCTATTTTTTTATTTTCTTCTTCCATTAATTTTTGTTTTGTGTGTCGTCCTCATTCAGTTCCTTTTCTCTCCTTTCATCTTATATTTGGTCTTCCTATGTTTCTTCCACCTGTTATAAGCTATTCATTCTTCCAATATACTCATCTCTCCTCATGACATGTTCAAACCAATGTAATCGTCTCTCTTATATCTTTCTAGAAACGCCCAACACTAGAGTTATTTCCTTTATTCTTTCATTCATTTACTTTTTATTGATATTGACATCTGTCAATTTGAATTACCTGAATATATTAGCAGTTTCCATGGTTAAGTTAGCACAGCTGGCTGATTTATGAAATTTATTATCTTTATAAGTCTTTAACTCTATATCTGTTGAATATGACATATAAAATGCAATCATAACAGGCACGCACGCACGCACACTCGCACGCACGCACGCACACACACACGCATACACACGCACGCACGCACACCATCGTAAAAATGTTATTATCGGATTGTAGGGACCGTAAAACGTGCTTATTCAATAAAATCTGGATATGCGATTTTTAGCATGAATCCAATACCTCTCAGCGAAAGGTAAAAACAATTCAATTAACATAATTTATTTTTCTCTGCGCTACACGGTTCAGATATCATTTGAAGTAATTACGGATCAGTGGCGTAGTGTGACTTTTTTTGGTAGGGTGTGCAATAATTTTTTTTAATCAAAATATGACACATTTTCTTATTTTTTACATTAATTCTACTCTTCGGTTTTGAATTACAAAAAAATCTATTACTTTGTCATACAAATCAGGATTTTGTTTTAATTTAAAAAGTAACTCTTTTTCTGTAGATATAATACTTAAATAACTAAATCTTTCTTGATCCTGGATACATCTGCAATAAAATATTGCCAACGTAAAGAAAATATATAAAAATGAATATGGCGCGATTTTTACTCTGTTAATTTTTGTTCAAATTTTAAAACAGTATTTTAATTAAAGACCTTTTTAAAAGCATTAATTTGAATTTATAGATTGATAAAATAAAAAATCTGATGTGGCCAGCACATAACCTCTCGCCGTATATTTTACCTGGCTGTATGCATAAAGCAAAGAATATTTTTATAAATACAAATAATATATTCATATAAATCTATGACGTATAAACTTCTTTGTTATTCAATAATAGCATGTCTCAACATGAAGATATTTTACCATAAATTATGTTACAATAAATTACAAAGTAGAGTACTATATATAAATATTAGGCTGGTAACAGCAATTTTCAATTCGAACAACGTTGTTTACTTTCTCTTCATATTCTTCTAGTAAAAACATTAATTTTGGGCGGTCTAAAATGTATATATGGATTGTGCATCTATTCTTACATATCTTCTTTTACATTTTATTTTATCATACTTGTTATATCTAAATAACACTAATTCCCTTTAATAAAGTGACGGATAGATTGCACTCCGATTATTCTTATATCGATGTGTAATTTTGTCAATATTTACAACTTACTTGAGAAGAATTTGATAGCTTTTTCGCAATTCAAAGTTACTCTAGTCTATAGTACTGGTGTACATTGTCCCATAATGTTTGAAACAAATTTAAGTCCTTCAACCTAGACTTGTCATCTCCATAATAGTCATAGATCAAGAATTAAGGGATTCTCCAAATACATTTTTCTTTCATTACTCATTATTTCTGACACTGACATTTATCTGTCAGTTACAAATAATTTAAATTTGCAACTATTTTTCATGGCATCCTTTCGGTTGTAAAATTAATTACAACATTATTTTATATATTATATTCCTTTTATCTCTAAATCTATAAAATATGTATAAAAATATTTAAATGTATCAGAAAGAGAATTTATTTTTCTTTAATATTATCAAGAAAAATTTTCAAAACATAATATTTAGAAGATTTTTTTTCAAGAATCTTCTACTTCCGGTTGTCCAATTGTTACCAAAACCTTTTCAGATCTTCCCATGAATGTCCGATTGGGAAATACGTTGTTAAACAAATTTTAAGTCTTATAGTTTTTGAGTAACCGTCCTTCCAACATCCCACACACACACATCCACACACACACACACACACACACACACACACAGACATCATCGTAAATATGTTAAAATCGGATTGTAGGGACCTTAAAACGTGCTTATTCAATAAAATCTGGATATGCGATTTTTAGCATGAATCCAATACCTCTCTTAGCGAGAGGTAAAAATGAATATATCATCACGGCATATTACCCATTGCTGGGTTTGCCAATATACTTTGTACACAGATATCGGTAATGATGAAATATTTGTTCCGTGCGGGCGCTTACCAGGCGTCATTTCACGAGCACTCATATAAAATAAAAATAAGAATTGTGCTGTGTTTAATAATAACGAAGAAAATACCCAAATAAATTCTACATTGTAATACTTTCGTGCGTAGCAGAATGCATAAGTTAACACATGCCGATGTTCTCAACAGACACAGTTCGACAAGAATGAAATACAAAATAAAACTTTGTCTTACATATATTGCGCCAGACACCTTTTTCTATTTTATACAAAGTTAAAAACATACGAAAATAATTATTATTCGTTATCAAAACGTTTATATACATGTCTAAGCAATTACATTTTTCATCGGTCACATTTCTACAGGTGTGCAAACGCAATTTATTACCCCATTGACGGTCAGCGCTGCCGAAGTACCGACCCCCGTTGCTGGGAAGAATTTTTATGTACCTTTTGATGAAGACTATTCCACAAAAGTTTCAGATATCACAGACTCCCCTAAAATTTTGCAGGCGTACAAAACAATTACCATAATTTATTACCCCATTGACGGGCACCGCTGACGACACGAACGGTGGGAAAAGAATTTTTATGTATCTTTTGATGAATAATATTCCACAAAAGTTCGACTCCCCCTAACATTTCTACAAGTGTGAAAAAGCAATTCAATTAGCATAATTTATTAAGATTATTATCAAAATACACTACTCAGTTTTAAAACTGATTCTTGGAAGTAAAATAATGGATATTTTTAAAACTCAGTCAATAAATTTTGTTTTAAAAACAATTAGCATAAATTTATTACCCCATTGACTGTCGCCGCAATGCAATTAAAATAATTTATTACCCCGTTTCACGGACGCCGCTGGGTCGACGGGCTGCCGGGAGTGCCCCCACATACTACTGATTAAGATATTCCTATCGATTAGTAGACGCTGAGAAAAATTTGTATAATTCTTGTACTATATTAAAAAAAATACTGTTTCATGGTTGATATTAGCGGCATCATTTACAATTAGATTCAGGCTGTGATTCGCACAAGGAACATAAAAAGCTCGCGGGTTCGAATCTAAAATTCATTTTTGTAGGCCAATATTTTTGCCGCGCATGTTAGAGCCATTATCATAGCCTTGGCCTCTTATATTATTTATGTCTAAATTTAATGTTTTTAATAGATCAATAAGAAATGTTGTTAATCCAGCCCCTGTAACATCTAAAATTGGATAAAATGCTAAAAAATGTTCATGTATTTCAGTCGATCCTAATGCCAAATTGAAATGAAAGAATCGAATTATTACACTTATTTGCTCAATATGAGAAACATCCGGAGTGCAATCTAATATTATTGAAAAATATTTATTTTCTCGACATAAATTTATAATATGATTTTTAATATTAAAAGCCATTAAGGAAAGTATTTCATTTTGGATTTTGTCTCCTAGATATGTTGGCATTTTGTGAAATTCAGAATCGCTATTTATACGTCGTGTGTGTTCCGATATAATAGGATCAAACTTTTCTAGCATTTCAATACATTTTAAAAAATTACCATTGTTGCGATTGTAAAGATTATTGCTTTTGCCTCGAAGTGCTAAATTTTGTTTACAAAAAAATTGAATTACATAAATTATTCGCTTTATTACTTCATACCATCGTTTACTTTCAATCTAATATTGTTTGCTGTAAATAATCAACAGTAGTTTTATTTTTGAACGATAGAAGCAACTCTGTTCATTTTTTATAGTTAGTAAAGTGAGTGGAAGTTTTTTCATGGCGGTTCAGGTACATTACTATATGATGCCAGTCATTAAATCCCTGAATAAATCTATTTTGCTGAGAAGGTTCGAAAACTTTACAACAAAAGCAATAAACATTATTTTTCGTAATTGAGTAAATCAACCAATTTCTATTACATTCTTCTTTTTATTTGTTTAGGACCCGTTTTTATAATAGCTTGCCTAGATATGTGAGATATTGGTTCCGGCCAAAGCCCTGGGTCATCAAATGCACATTTATTTATTGTATCTGTACCTGTACAGGGATAATTTCTTCAACGATTTGATTATCTTCACTGGGAGTTGGTCCTGGCTGACTTGGTATTTTGAATTCATCTACACTACAACCGGGTACTGATTCCTGAATTGAATCTGGCGGATAATCTTGGTCAGTTCTGGTCGTTTGTTTCGTAAAAGACTGTGTTAATCTTGAAGCATTTTTCTCTTGTTCTTCTTGGCGTCTTTTTTTATTAATTAAATTTTGATGCCCGGAGAGTTTCTTTTTCTTTCTTTCTTGAGACATCTGAATAAAAATATTCAATAAATGTAATTATTCTATTACCAAAAGTCTTGTTTGCGTTATTTGCTTTAGTTTTTCTTTAATTATAGGAAAGTATGAAGTAAAATTTTCGAATAATTTCGCTTTTATTCCTTTTTTTTCTAGATTTTGCAAACATGATCGCTACCCCTATTGGGAAATGCGTATTGTTATGTATGTATGTATGTTTATTTTAAATGCAAAATAGCTTACCTTTAATGTTCTTGATATTCTTAAATTCACATTCACTCACAAATATTTTAAAAATACAAGGTACATAAATTCTACACTAGTGCAGTACTGCTTGCTAAAGGAGAATGAAGCAAATAATGTTTGTTCATTCATAGACGATTTCAAGTAATGCATGTTTTAACAAGACTAAACGAGTTAGAACGTTTCATTTTGTCGCGCTCCCGCGGCCATAATATATCCATCGGCGATTTAATATGAAGAGTCCACTGTATACATGATATAACACACGACTACACGAACTATTCATGTTAGAACAAGAATAATTACTGAGATCATAAATAAGTTACTAAAATAATAATAATAATAATAATAATAATAATAATAATAATAATAATAATAATAATAATAATAATAATAATAATAATAATAATAATAATAATAATAATAATAATAATAATAATAATAATAATAATAATAATAATAATAATGATAATAATAATAATAATAATAATAGTAATAATAATAATAATAATAAAACAGACCGAACTATCCACGCTAATAGACCGGATTTAGTTATAAAAACTCCTGGTAAAACTTATCTAGTAGATGTATCTGTAACAAGGTTGTAAATAATACCCCACTGTCTATTAGCCAATGTAACAGGTTCGTAAATTAGGCTCGACTTCTCAAAGTAGCCTAAGGGAAGGGGAGGATTATTACTACCTGTTCCGGTGGTTAGCGAAAGATTGAGAAACCACCTATTGCGTTTGCGGACAGATTGGACCGAAATGGGAGCAGGCGAAATGTGGAGTAAGGGTACTTACCCCGTACCAGACGTACGTCACGGAACTGCTGGGCTGATTGGCTGGAACCTCGTGGATTCCACTTCACAACACTTCACCGGGTGTTCGGGATTTAAATTAATAATTCTAACGCCAGTTAGATTTAATTAAATTATATATTGAAGTTAAGAACGGTTACAAGATATGAATATACACAAAAACACTTATACAATTACGTGGGCGAATATGACAAGGTTAAAGCGAAGTGATTTCGGAAAGTGCTGCCTGCTAACTGCCTTTCAGCGTCTGGCCAGAGTCTTAGCTTTGCATTTTTGCTAACTTGAATAGAATCATGCTTCATGCAATGTCACATATCTGTTCCTGCGGACGAAAATATTATTACACAAGACGCTAAAAAACAACTAAAGTACAAAGATCTTAGTATTGAAATATCAAGAATGTGGAACACTAAGACTGAAATTATTCCAATCATTATTGGTGCGACTGGATATGTAAATTCTGAATTTAAAAACAACGTTTCAAGACTTCCTGGACAACACGACCCATTCGAAATACAAAGACAAGCGTTATTTGGTACAGCACACATAATCAGAAAAGTGCTTGGATGAAACCCTTATAACCTCAGCTGTATGGTATATGGCTGGTATAAGGAGTAAAACCAGAAGAGAGGTATTTAGACCTTGACTGTGAAAAGAAGATACTTCATTCCAAGAGTTCCTGTCCATCTGGCAATGTTAGGAGGCCGAACACCTTCAAAACACAAATTATAAATTTATTATAATTACAAAACTGTTATGTAATATAATAATAATAATAATAATAATAATAATAATAATAATAATAATAATAATATTAATAATAATAATAATAATAATAATAATAATAATAATAAAAATAATAATAATAACAATTTTTTATGTATTATACTATATTATTACTATGTATTTAAAAATCATAATCATATTTTGTATATACTTACCTCTTGACAGGTCGTTGTACAAAACTTTTGTAACTTTTAAGAATGAATAAAGGATAATAATAATAATAATAATAATAATAATAATAATAATAATAATAATAATAATAATAATAATAATAATAATAATAATAATAATAATAATAATAAAAAATAATAATAATAATAATAATAATAATAATAAGGCAATATTGAATTATTTTAATCGCAACCTATAACGAATTTTGAATTTATAAACATTTTTAAGGCGCCTTCGGTGCCTTTGGCCTCCTGGCGCCTGCAATAATATGCACTAAAAACCAAGAACCAGGTCAACATAAAAACAACATTGTTGAATATTTATGGGGTAAATAAAAATTTGTTAAGGTTCCATTAATGAACTTAGCAATATATTTTACAGAGCTACTAACTGTTCTTTGGGCAGCTTTAAAATACTAATAAACATTTCTTACAACACGACTAATTAATAATTCTACAAAATTTTAATATTAAAACTAAAGAGTGAAGTAAATTTACCTGTGGAATAAAAAATCCATTTAGCAATATACCTTAATCTTTGTCTTAAGGCCGTTACTCTTGGAGTAATAATTTAGAACTATCAGTTCCCAAAAACTTGCCAAATATATACATATTTCGTTTTTCTTAAAAACATGCAAACATGCATTTAGTATTCATTTCGCATATTTTTCGAACTTAGTTATTATTTCTATTTACTATTATTATATCATTATTGTGTAGCAGAGTAAAAAGTAAATACTAAACTTATTGATATTCATTTAATTTTGTAATGTACGTATCTATATACAGAACATAGGACTTTAACACATAAAATCATACTTTCTTAATTTCCTGCTTCCCTAATTATTTTAGGTAAAAATGCTTCAAATAAAAGTTGTAGAGCATAAAATCAATAACAATAAACAGAATTAACTTACATGTTCTATATCGGCAGAAATTAAATATGAAAATATGGAAAATTAGCTGAATAATAGGGATAGCCTTGGAAATGAAACAAAATGGTAAACAAATAATTGACATTTTATCTGTCAGATGAATAATTTTTCTTGTTTCATGAGCCTTGGAAATGAAAATTGTAAATTAAATTTCAATTAAAAATTATTAATTATTATAATAAATTGCATAATTGATTATAAAAATTATTTTTGTAAACTTATTTATGATCCTGAAAAGGACCGTTGTTTTTTGTTATTATCAATAACTTTAGATTTTTTTAGATTTTAAATTTAAAACAGAATAAATCAGAATTATCTTAAATTAAGTGCTCAAATAAATATCCATTGTTTGTCAAACAAAACCCAAATATAAGAAAAATTGCGTTGAATATTTTTTAATTGTCGGTTTCCGCATTCTTCCACAATTTTTCGTTTAAAAGAGTCTGCATTTGCATTTCTAGTTTTGTAGATATTATATTTTAAATGGCCCCATAAAAAAGTCATTCCGGGGATCAAACTGGCCAGTATACTGGGAAACATTGGTTTAAAAATATTCTAATTTCATTTGTAAAATGAACAGGACAGCCATCGTGCTGAAACCAAATCATATTTCTTCCTGAAACATTATCCATAGCAGGCCCAATCTCTATCTGGAGTAGCTCCAAATATTTCTGGGAAATTAGTGTGCCATCAATAAAAAAAGGTACTATTATATTGGAACCTAACATTCCAATCCAAACATTCATACTTTCGCGATATTGAGAATGGTTATTTAAAACTAAATGTTGATTTTCTTTGTACCAACTACGATAATTTTGAACATTTGGTTCTCCATTAATACTAAATATGGATTTCTCACAAAAGCAAATATTTTTGATAAAATTTCTGTCCGTATTCGCCATTTCCATTATAGTTTTACAAAATATCATGCGGTTTATTCTATCATGTTTTCTTGATGGCACGAAAATTTAAAAGACTTGTATTTATGTTTTATTTTATGCCGTGGTGTGATATATTCCTAATCCCGATGCAATTTCTCTTATACTCACACTAGGATTATTCAATACCGAAGCTAGATAATTTATTTCATTAACGTTATCTTCAACCTCAATTTCCTCTTCTGGTGCAACATGTAATTGTTTTTAATGCAACTGTGGCATGGATAGAACACTGACCTATTTATAATTTGATTATTAATAACTCTTTGAATTGTGTGAATTGAAGAAATTGGCTTGTGAGGATACAAACCCGCAAATAAATCTCGCACTTGTCTTTAGCTATTACCACCATTTTTTCTTATAATTAACATTATATATTGAACACTAATAAATAATTACTGGCAATAAAGTCACGAAACAAGAAAAAATAATATTCCCTCTGACAGATAAAACGTCAATCATTTGTTTACAATTTTATTTTATTTTCAAGGTTATCCCTATTTTTGAGCTAATTTTCCATATTTAATTTATGCCGTTATAGAGCATGTAAAATTAATTCTGTTTAATGATTGATTTGTGCTCTACAACTTTTATTTCAAGCATTTTTACCTAAAATAATTAGGGAAGCAGGAAATTAAGAAAGTATAATTTTACATGTTAAAGTCCTATGTTCCGTGGTCGCGCTCACTACCTGTATGTATAAACTGTTATTACAGATAGCGTGGTTGGATGCGGTAAATGACCTGTCGTGATTCTGACGATATGAGTTTGAATCTAATTTTTAAATAACTTTGAGGGCGCGAATAAAAGCAGTTTAACACATCCAGTAATGGGCAATAATCTACGATGGTATTTGTATAAAATCGGACATTAAATAAAGCGACTCTGAAGGAACCAATAAAAAAATAAGTTCCTATTTCCCTATGGGTACTTTAAATATTTAACATACATATTTTCAAATGCCTATAATGTATAGGCAACATATTTAAAAAATCTTATGTGCGTTAGGTATATGAGTGAAGCAAAAGAACTTACCTAACTCAAATACAAGTACATATTTGTAAAACTTAATACGAATGTGAGGTTCGACATAAATAAAGCAACTTATTTACTAAAAAAAACCAATAACAATGAAAGAAACTTAACTTACATAAAAATAAACAATGCTAAATATTTAATACTTTATACTATATAATAGTCTTTATTATTTATAACAATTTGTATACGTCGTGGCATTGAGTTAAGTAAATTATCGATAATTTTGTAGTATGTATTTATGCATCCGTTATATTTATAAATACTTGCTTAAAGTTATGAATATTAATCCTAGTAATATCATCAACGATTTCCCACAATTTTCAATTTAAATTAAAATACAGGGACTGTTTGCGAGTTTCAAATATATTTATAATTCGGCTGATTACTTATTTTTTCATACCACACTTCTTAAAAATATTGCGATTTAAATTTTTTAATTTGGTTCACGACTAACATGTCAATTCACATGAATTTTTCTAATATGTATTTTAAAAAGGCAAACCGCTCATTAGAAACAATCGCTAGATGTTAGATTTGAAATATAATTTTGTGGCGAATTCAAATCGCAATAATTGTAGGTATCTTTAATTACTGTAGGAATGGTTGATACAAAAATGAGAAATGAAGTGTTTGATCCTAGTGAATCACTAATTGGCATAATCGTGTAATACATAATATGAAAGAAAATTTCATACCTGCTTTAAATTTCTGCGTTATTCTATTTTAGCCATCTGATCTGAGAGAGGATGAAAAAATAAGTTATAAGTCAATTTGAAATGTGTTTACAACTCGCGACGTTGACAAAATTACTGCAAAGAATAATAATCATAATTCTAAGCAATTATTTATAAATATAACGCATGCATGGAATTTATATAGCAAATCATTGAAAATTTATTTCATTGAATGCCACGAGGAATGCTGTGTTATAAACAATAAAAACTACTGAATAAAGTTATTTTCATAAATTGTTATTATGGTTATTAAGTATATGTAGGTACCTTAGACTTAATATATATTCGTTCTATCTCATATTCGTATAAAAATTCATAAATAATACTTGTGAATCTTAGTAAGATGTAAGATACTTTTAAATTACTTACGTAAGATAAGTTTTTGTAAGAGGTTTTTTAAATGTGGAACATAAAATGGAACGAAGATTAATTCAATATTATAAAAAATGCATCTTGGTCAAAATTATTTAAGGAGAATTAGAAAAAATAAAAAATGTAAAGACCCACAATATAATCCAAGCTCAAAAAAGGTACATATAATACAGTATATCGTATTTAGAGCTGCCACCATTGTGATCTCGAGAACTATAAGAGATACAATGTCGGTTAAATGGAACTATTTGTGCACCTATAGGGGGCTATCTCAGATGCGTTTTTGTTTTTCCAACAATTCTCATATGGGACTAGATAAAGACGAAAAACTGTTTTTTTATTTTTTTTTTCTTTTTCAAATAACTTCTAAACTATAAGTAATCGACAAAAATGTTTTAACTAAAGAAGATAAATATTTTTATTGTCTAACCAGTGGCGTATGAAATAAATTTCTTTATTTTGTAGTAAATTTAATGTTATTTTGAAAATATTGGCAAGAATTCGTCCTATTTAAATATTTTATTTCGGTAGTAAATTTTGCCCGCAAATCAATGAAATTCGCTCATGACATGTTATAATGTAAATTGTAAGTTGAGTTTAAATAAAAAAATTGAGCAAGAAAGTTATAAAATGAATTACATCAATCAAATAGAATTTAATCAATAAAAATAATGATGGTTTATGTGAAATAATTACAAAATTCGGGAAAAATAATGTGCAAAATTTAATTTTGGGGGTTAAAAAAATACGAAACACAGTAACCCTTACATCATTGAAAAGATAAATAAAGAAGCATGTTTTGAGAGTAAAATTAGATAGGTATGGGTTCCTTTTAAAAAAATATAACTTTGTGTTATATCTCAAAAAATTACGGATATACAAATTTATTTAGTACGCCACTGGTTAGGCAATAAAAATATCTAACTTCTTTATTTGGAACATTTTCAGGATTACTAATAATTTCGAAGTTATTTGAAAAAGAAAAAAAATCAATAAAATTCAGTTTTTTGTTTTTATCTATTGCCCTATGAGAATTTTTGGAAAACAAAAGCACATCTGAGATGGTCTGCTATAGGTGCACAAAAAGTTCCATTTGACCGACATTGTATTTCCTATAGTTCTCGAGATCCCAATGGTGGCAACTCTAAGTGGGACACAGTGTATATTAAGGTACATATTTTTATAAATTTATGTATATGAAATATTTCGCACTATTAATTTTAATATTAAGAATAAAGAATAATTATTTATTTGCTTGTTTTTCTTCATTCATTATTCTTCGGTTCTCCATCTGTTTAGATTTACGTTTCTGCTGCGACCGCGCTATTTTTAACTCAGTTGAGAAATTAGTTTTGACGATTGAGGATAGTGCATTTGTGACGCGCCTCGTGCGACAAAACGCTGAATTACTTTTACATTGTCGTATACGGGCAATTCTTTAGTCAAGTTAATCTCAAATGTGTGTTATTAAAAAGTGAAATGTATCTGAAGTTCTTAATTTGTAAAGATGGTTTTGAAGTAAATTTTAATCCAAAAAGATTTAAAGTTGTAAAAAAATATTTTTATTACTTATATAATAACAAATTTAAAAATATTGTTTTATATTCGTTACAATCTATATTTAATATAATTGCCATAAACCAAAAATTGTTCAAATCGGTTGAGCCGTTTTGGAGCCTCGTTGGACAAAGCCTTCCGGGGCAATTTGTACACAACCTTATGGACTCGTACATAATGCACACATGCGTTAACTTTTACAAACAAGTTTGTATTTTTTTATCGAAAAGCATTGTGTTGTTTATTTTTGTTATAAATAACGATATTATACTTGTTCGATGGAGAATAAGAAGAGGCATACTATTCAGCAGTGTGGCAACCCTGACTGCGCACTCGAAGACAACGCATCAACATTCGTAAGCCGAAGCCGAGAGCGTGGGGCGAAACACAAAACACACATTTACTTATCTTCACTCCATATGTTTCTGATATTACGTTGGTCGTTGAACTGATTGATTATTTATATTGTATTATTGATTAATAAAAGTAATTTAAAGTGTATACAGCCATTACTCATTCTTATACGACACAGTACTCGTACTACAGGCATTAGAGTAGAAACTAAATAAAATCTAATTATAGTATATCAATTTTTGGGGGCCTATCACATATGTTTTAAATATATAGTTGGCACTAATCTTGGGACTTTGTGGGGAAAAAGGTTTGAAGCAATTTAATATTATTGTAAATATGTAATTGGATCAAGTTTGTTTAAAATAATTAAAATCAAAGTTTGCTTTAAAACAGTAAATATAAAAACATGTCATAAAATATAAATAGATTGTTTGTTATTGTGTACATCATGAAAGTTCAGTTTTCGTTGTAGCTTTCGTTCTGTGTTCAGTTTAAATAAATAATTTTGTACGTTCTTCTTCTTAATTCTGTGTTGTGTTTCCTGTGTATCTTGTTCTTTTGTGCATCTTTCTGGGTGGCTTTCAACATTTTATAACAATTATCTTGTTTTATCTTAAATTCTGCTACAAAAAGATAATCTTAACAAAGAATATAAATTCTGTATGATTATTGAAATTTATATACATTTTATTTCTGTATCCTTTATATTCGTATTCCTAGATAAATATTTATATTCGTGCATGATGCCGATTATGTTCAATTTACAATTGTTGGTTTGATGTCAATGTACAAGATAAAAACTTTTATTACTATTGTAATGGAAGTGAAGCAACAAGTGAGCGTAATCATGCAGTGGAAATCTATAGTACAAAAGCAATAAATTAAAAGCAATAAAACATACTAGTGTGTGTGAACGTTAGAGGTGCAGGTACACGATATATCCTTTCGTCACGACAAGTGTACAGTCTAGGTCAAGTGAGCAAGTTGCAAACGCATTAGCTAATCATTAGGCATGCATGAGAACAAAGGACACATGTCGGGGCGCCATTTTGTCCGCTCAGCACCGCTAAGCCTGCCGGAAAGCCAGGATAGTGTTTTCATAAATCCCCGGGTCCGATTACAAAGGAGGGAACATGAAGTGGACCGCAATGCATTAGTGCTGTGTCGGCAAAGCAGCGCGGTCTTGTTCCAATTACCGACAGCTATAATTACGGTTATCATCGTTCTTGAGCGTTTAACATATTAGTGTTTTTCAGATGAACCCTTTAATGAATAAATAATGAGATTTTGTGTTTGCTCTTGACGTAACGTAACGTTAACGTGCAATTCCTTGACTCCACTTGACTCATGTTATGCGATACAGGCCACTGCTAATGAAGGTTACGAAAAATAGTCTGCTTTGATCTCGCTTTGTTGTCATTGGCTTACGAGTCCACAAAAATACTTTGCGAAATGAAACCGAACATTGCCCTACCCAAATGTGTCTACTTGATATTCATTTGCAATAAATTTTTAATTCACTTCTAAATTAAAAGAAAATGAGAACTACCGACATGTACTCATAAAAATAATGAATATAACCGTCTAAATCATTATACAGGATGTTTCAAGACTTCTGTAACAAACTTTAACAGTTTGTTCGGATGTCTGAAAAAAATACAAAATAATGTAGTTATCTGATATTGTTAATATACCTAATTTCATAATTCCGTCTTTAACCGGTTTCAAATTAGAGATCAAAATATACACCTCTAAGGTCATATTCAAAAGATTGATATTTATGTAGGAGGCGAGATTGGGTTTACTGGCCTACACAAAATTATTTCCCCCAACAAACTGTTAAAGTTTGCTTCAATAGACCTGAAACATCCTGGATATAGAATTGATGACTACAAGAATAGTGTCCTCTCACATACACACAGGTCATGGAGCTAGGAAGGTTATGTCGTGCGCCAGGGGAAAGAAGCCTAGTAGGGATGAACGAACACCGTTGTTGGTTCAACCTAGAGAGGGGATAAGCGCGGTAATTTCAAAATTGCTCGTTCAAATAACATTTTATAACACATTAAATACTGAAAGAAATGTGTTGTTATTATGTTATTTATTGAAATATGATATTCATTTGTTTATATATACATTTCACTTATTGAATTTACTTAATTAAATTTTGTAACATGTTAAAAAAATCTGTTGTGGCCATCACAATACCTCTCGCCCTTTCCATTGTGGTATATATAAGTATTGTATTTAACATTTATTGTACACACAAAAAATTCTAATTACACCTAATTTTTCTATTTACGTATTTTCTATAATATTAAATTCATTCTATGAACAAATTTTCTCCATTTCTTTTATATGTTCGAGGTTTTTCCAATTCATTAACGGGATTGGCGGTATTTCTGTAGGGTTAATGTAATATACCTATAATTTCAAATATATAATTAATAATACAATAAGAAATATTAAATATCGTTCCCAGAAAAGCCTTCAGTACTATCTCTGAATTTTTGACACTGGCATTAGTAACAATTATCTGTCGAATACAGACATTTTAATTTCTCAAGTAGTTACCATGGAGATGTTTGAGCTGGGAGCAGGCTGTGAGATTTACTATAACATATTATATTATATATCTATATCTTTAAATCTATAGAAGATATAATAAAAAAAAATGTGTCGGATAGAGAATTTTGTTTCTTAATATTTGTTATAACATAAATTTTCAAAAAATAATATTTAGAAGATTTTTGTTAAAATACTACTACTTCCGATTGTCCAATTGTTACCAGAATCTATTTAACTCTTCCCAATACTGTTAGATTGAGGAATCTGTAGTTACACAGGTCTTCAGTCTTATAGAATTTGAGAAATCCTACCTCCAACAACCTCACACAAACACACACATCCACACACACACACACACACACACACACACACACACACACACACACACACACACACACACACACACATCCACACACACACACACAGACATCATCGTAAAAATGTTATAATCGGATTCTAGGGACCTTAAAACGTGCTTATTCACTAAAATTTGAATATGCGATTTTTAGCATGATTCCAATACCACTCAGAGGTAAAAAGCATGTGTTTTAATCAAATATTTTTATTTAATTAATAAAACGCATTGAAATTTATAAAATATATCCATAATTATATTGCATATAGGCAGCAAATGACTATAGTTGTTCGGCCACCTTTAAATATATTATATATATAGTATGTCTCCGGATTGAGTTTACAAGAGGGAAAAAACCTTATTTTTTATTTTACAAAAAAATGTTATAGGAAGAACTTTTTTGTTTGATTTTAAAGAAACTAATCTGAAATTGAAACTACAATAATAACTTGGGGTGGGTTAATAATAAAAAGTAACAAAAAATTATTAGAATTTTTATTAAACCTTTCAAACAAAAATCAAATATTAAATTATTCTAACCCTCTACCTAATTTTCCACATTAAAATACATACAAATATTGCAATAAAAATAAGCTTTGCGATATAACTTTAACGATATGAAAAATAACGACACATGTCAGATTAAACATTACACTTGACATGTCGCAAGTGGATTAAGCAAACCATGTTTCGAAGGCACTAATTTCGACGATGCAAATAATATTAAATCTAATTAAAATATTATCAGTTAAAGGTGTAAATAACAGAAGTAAGTATTTCAAGTCAGCATATTACCCATTGCTGGGTGTGCCAATCTGCTTTGTACTTTGTATTGAAAAGTTCCAATATAAAAATGAGAATTATTTTAGCTTACCAACAATATTCATAGTGGGCGATAACATATTGAAACTGAAATATGAAAAATATTTCAGCAGTATAAGTTAAAAATATTTGAGAATGAAGAAAATAAATTAAAAAATACACAGATAATACTTAGACTTTATTTGTTTCAGTGCTTTTACCCATAAATTTAATCCTTGTAGCATATTTTCATTTGCTGTGTAAAACATATGAAAATATATACGTCTATTTTCAATGATGTCATTTTATACTCGTACGCTGTAAAGTTTTGGGATAGAAACAAGGAAGATGAATCTCTAATTGAGTCGCTGAATCTTCCTTTGAGTTGATCTAGGGTACAAAGATCGAAACATGGTAAAATAAAGGTAGGAAATTTTGGTAGGGCAGATTCAAGTCACTTACAGGCATCTTTGTTGCACTGGAAATGTTTAAGTAGGTGCTTTAACCTTTGCAACATGTTTAAACCTTTTGGGTTGATTCGGGCTGTATTTTTTACGTTCAGGGGTCAATTTTGTGCCAATCAAACCCGTTCCCAAGATTCGCGTGAGGTGACGCCTAGGTAAAGGCCTGCACGGAACAAATATGTCATCATCATTATTACCGACATCTGCGTACAAACAGATTGGCTCACCCATCAATGGATAATATGCCGTGATGATATTGTAATGTTTTTATTTATATGGGTGAAGTGTAAAACACAGACAAATATTATTAACTAAAAGAATACGTTTATTATACGATAAATAATTAAGGATTAAATATTAAAAGATAATAAAAACAACTAACACTATGATTAAATAAATATAAAAACTAAGAATATTATTAAATGCTTAAACTACGATTATTTATCTATACAATATTTATATCACTACACTTATTTATATAACTACATTTATTTATGTTAACAACTGGTAAACTGTATATTTATATCACCGAGTTCATTTCTCGTTGCTTATATATATCAGACTATCCCTCCGCTTTCTTTCGGTCGGTATTTATACCGCTTATCTCCTTCTAGAACTCTCGGAAGCGACAATGATATGTATACAAAGGAATGAGGTCACCGCGTAATTAGTCTCTAGCCGCTGCAGCGCCAGGGATTGCGTCATCGCTCTGGAACGTTTGTCAGTGGCGGCGTTGTATACTCTTCTCCCGGGGGCGCACGTCACACTGCCTCTTCCTTAAGACTGTTTCGTCCCGGAACAGTTCTTGATGACGAAATCTACATGTATTACCCTTGGTACATTTGGAAGTCCACGTGGTACATCAAACCGGCATACACACTCTTTGACTAAGGTTTCAGCGACCGTGATGGCTTCCTGGTTGGGTAATAGATAGGCTTCAACCCACTTGGTGAAGTAATCCATGACAACTACGATGTATTTATTTCCGTCTTCACTTTCTGGAAATGGTCCGGCCACGTCAATCGCAATGCGCTCAAATGGACTGCCCACGTTGTATTGACGCATTGGAGCTCTTCGCCGTTCATGCGGACCGTTGCTTCCAGCGCAAACTACACATTTCTTGCTCCAGTCTTTAAGGTCTTCCTTGCACTTAACCCAGTAAAATCTGACGCAATCTTTCTAATGTTTTGTTGACTCCCAAATGGTCACCTCCAGATCCGTCATGGATCTCTTTTAACATGTCTGGTACTCTTCTCTTAGGAATGACCAACTAAGTTCTCTTCTCAGTTCCATGGCATTCTCAACCACACGCTTTAACAGGCCATCAATCACCATTGAGTCATATTGCGCCCAGTACGATTTTACAATCTGTGACTGTGGTGCAACATCTTCCCATATTAGTTTGCTCTCGTCGCTTTCCATTCCAGTACTATTTTCCAAGTCGGGTCCTTGCGTAGTCCATCGGGCTGCCTACTATCGTTGACTACTGTTATTCTGGCAATGGTGGAATGTTTTTCTTCTAGTCGACTACCATATTTGGCTCCCTTAGCATGGCTTTCTGAACAATGCGTCGACGCTACTTCCCTTCCTTTCAAGTTCCTTTCTCAGTCTTGACTTTCTTCTCCTTGTGGTGAGAGGTATGGCATCGTCGTCATCGTTATCTATCTCGAGTTTTCGTTTCCCACTCGAGCTGTCCATAAGAATCGCCAAGGGCGTCTTCCCCGCTGTCTTCTGGCCCCGTTCCAAAGTCCTTAGATTGCAATCGCAGCTGCTCGTCGGAGAACTATTCATTTCAGATTGGCTTTCCTCTACTACTGGAATTTCTTCCTAGATTTCTTCTTTAATTCCTTGCTGAGCACGCTCTCTTTCTCTTTCGCGTTCTCTTGCTTTTTTTTGCTTCCGTCTTCTTTCTTCATATCCATCCATGACATTAACGGATTCGTCCTTTACCTCTAGAATTTCTGCCTACATTTTTTTTTTAATTTCTTACTAGACAAGCTTTCTTTCTTTTTCGCGGTCTCATTATTTTTCGCTTCCGTCTTCTTTTGTAATCGCGGAGTTTCTTTCTTCTAGCAAACACTTCGTTTATAATTCGTCGCACTTTTTCATCCATGGCTTTGGTGTTTTCATTTCCCTCAGTATAATTATTTCGCACTCGCGATTGGTTACGTGAAACTTGTTTGGCAGCTTCACGATCTGATACATATGAGAGTGCGTCAACCATAGTTTTTGAACGGCCGAATTGCAGTGCTTGTTGAGTATTGCTATCTCGTACTCCAGAGATGAGTCCCTGAGTGGCTAGGTACTTCAAATCGCTGTCAGGAGCCGTAAGATGTGCGAGACGACCCACAAGAACCACATAGGCCCCAACCTCCAGTCTTCAGTTTTTCTAAAAGTCTTCTCCAATCCTTGTTCCAAGGTTTGCTCCAGAAATCCAAAATTCTCCAATTTCCGTTCCAACATTTGCTCCGTAATTTCAGAATTCTCCTCCAATTTCTGCTCCAACATTTGCTCCATGATTCCAGAGTTCTCCTCTACTCCAGAATTTACCTTTAATTCCTGTTCCAATTTCTGCTCCAGAATTTCATAATTCTCTACTCTTCCAGAATTCGCCTCCAATTCCTCTTCCAATTTCTGCTCAAAAATTCCAGAACTTTCTTCGGCTTTTCTAGAACTCTCATTCAATTCACGTTCCATTGTTCTAGAATGTTCCATTAATTCTTCGTCCAGTACTCCGGAATTTTCCTCCACTTTTCTAGAAATTTCATGCAATTCTCTTTCCAATGTTCTAGAATATTCCTTTAATTCTTCTCCCAGGGCTACGGAACTTACCTCCACGTTTCCAGAACTTTCATGCAATTCTCTTTCCAATGTTCTAGAATGTTTCTTTAATTCTTCCTCCAGTGCTTCGGAACTTTCCTCCGCTTTTGTATAATTTTCCGCCAATCTCCGCTCAGAACTTTCTTGTAATCTTTGTGCGAATACTTTATAATCATCGAATAAGCTACACGGAACTTCGAATAAGTATTCGTCAGGATTTTCACCAGCTTCGATTAAAGCTTGCTGCAGTCTTTCTTGAAGCTCTATTTTCTTTCCTGTTGCTTCCAAATCTAGTTCTTCCAGTTCCGTCTTGAGATCACGTACTTTCAATTCACTTAATTTTAATAGTTCTGACACCAATTGTAATGTTTCCATTTATATGGGTGAAGTGTAAAACACAGACAAATATTATTAACTAAAAGAATACGTTTATTATACGATAAATAATTAAGGATTAAATATTAAAAGATAATAAAAACAACTAACACTATGATTAAATAAATGCTTAAACACTACGATTATTTATCTATACAATATTTATATCACTCCACTTATTTATATAACTACATTTATTTATGTTAACAACTGGTAAACTCTATATTTATATCACCAAGTTCATTGCTCGTTGCTTATATATATCAGACTATCCCTCCGCTTTCTTTCGGCCGGTATTTATACCGCTTATCTCTTTCTAGAACTCTCGAAAGCGGCAATGACCTGTATACAAAGGAATGAGGTCACGGCGTAATTAGCCTCTAGCCGCTGCGGCGCCAGGGATTGCGTCATCGCTCTGGAACGTTCTGTCAGTGGCGGCGTTGTATACTCTTCTCCCGGGGGCGCACTCACAATATGTTTTTATTATCTTAGCTATATTTTTCCATATATACTTATGCTGGAAACCGTATTAAGTTCCTTTCCATATAATTATTGTTAAATTTACTATTTTCTTTATAAAACGTTAACATTATTATTTGAAATGATTAGTTCGTTGATAGTGACTTTTCTGTCAGTGACAAACATTTGAAACCTGAATTGTGTAACCATGTGTATGAGTTGTGTTTAAAATGTAGGCTCCGGGATTAAAATTATAGATAGTTTTATAAATTTATCCATAAAATATATAGAAAAAGTATTAATGCAAACCTATACAAAAATTAATAGTCTTTAATTTTTATATAACATAAATCTTGAGAAAATAACATTTCAAGGTATTTTTCGAAGAAAAACTATTTTGAGCTTCCAGAAAGTGCCATTTTCGGTTATCTGATCTACTCCAAAATCTAATGGCATCTTTCCATATAAGAGTAAGGCAGAAATACAAGGTTTCAAAATTTTCTGAACGATAGTATTTCAGTTAGACTAGAGCGTTAGACATCATCGTGAAAATGTTAAAATTAGATTATAGGGACCTTAAAACGTGGTCATTTACCAAAATCTCGATAAGCGATTTTTAGCACGGTCCCTATACATTCCTTACCAAGGGTAGCGAGAGGTAAAAATATATACTTGACATTAATAATACGTAACAATGTAATATACTTGTATGTATAAGAAATTTCAAAGGTATAGGTAAACAATTGAAAAAATACACAGGGTGTTAAAAAGGGTAAAAAAATGATGGTGTATACATTTCGATGTACTGATTCTCAATCAATTTTTTTTTCAAAATTCGGAAAATTATTTCTTAATTTTCATTTAATTTTTTTGTCCCCACAGCCGACACGAAATTTTTATTTAAAATAATGAATAATCTAATCACGTAACAGATGTTGAATAAGAAACAATTACAAATTAATTTATTTTCTATTTAACGTCTGTTACGTGATTAGATAATTCATTATTTTTATTTAAAAAATCATGGTGGCAGTGGCGCATTAAAAAAGAAATAAATGAAAAATAAGAAAAAAATATCCGAATCTATATGTATACCCTAAAATTTGTTTTACCCTTTTTAGCACCTGTATAATCAAGTGTTCTGTTTTACTGTGTTTTGTAACTTTCAACGGTACAGTACATTGTTAGTACAAAGCAAATATCTCAATTAATATTATTTTATAATTCCGCAGTACATAAATCGATCGTTTTCTCCGTTACTTATTAGAAAATGGTTAGTAATAAACTAATGAAGATACATAGCTTGTTACAACATATATAAATAAAAGTGTGACATGAAAACCATAACAAATTATAATTGATTTAAAGCATGCTCAGAAAAATATACAAAAATACTTGAATTTTCTTTGAAACAACTGACGATGTGTAGACTTATAGGTTATGTAAACGGAGAATTAAGGTGGATTTATAAATCGCACAGCGCACAGAAATAATTTAGCATAGCATAGCACAGAATTTGAACATGTGGAAATACGTACATCCATTTATAATTCGCACAGCGCACAGCGGCGCACAAAACATAATTTAGCACAGCACAGGAATTGACCAATGTTCATTTCCCTGTGCGTTGTGTGTGCGTCGGGTATGTTCGTGGTATTTCGTGATAGTTCGACTTAGTATTTGAAATAAGCGCCACGAGAGTGTTTAACATATTAGGCATTTAATAAATAATATATTAATTATTAAATAAAATTAGAATTAGGTAATTTTACAAAGCCAAGTTGAAATTGTAACTTCCAGATAAATGAACAATATATCGATATAAATTTATCATTTGACAGTTTCTTTCGTTTCAGTGTTGTTTATTTAACTGAAAGTTAAAATTTTAACCAGAGATTGTAAGATTGGCCCTTAGATGAGTTTCTACGTCCATTAACAATTCTAAAAATAAAAAAATGTTAACAAAACTATATATAACCTACTTCTTTAGTCTATTTTTCTATGCGATTTATAAATCCCCTAAATAAATTCTATGCTATGCTGTGTTGTGCTGTGCTGTGCTAAATTATTTCTGTGCGCTGTGCGATTTATAAATCCACCTTTATACTAGTTATTTGTAAGATTTTAGAAATGAAAAGTGATTGTTTAAAATTTTCGAATTTCTCATAATATATTATTGTTGGTACAGCAACCGAAAAATATAATTACATTTTTTTAAATAATTTATGATTCATGAAAAGTATTGAAGCATGGTTGCGGATGTAGTGGACCATCGCATTTACGGCAAATAAATATATACCGTTCGATTATTACATACACGGCAGCGTCTGTATTTAGATTCTCCACGTTCTACAAGGTGATCTTTTTTATTAGTTCTTATTTCAGGAAGAGCTAGTTTCTAACGTTTTCAGCAAATCTATTTCGTTTCATAGATTTTGAAACGATGTTTACCCGGCAGTCTGGTTCTTTTTTCCAGTACATTCGTTTAGAAGGTAAACGATGGTATCCAGACCAGAGAGCAACAAAATTCCTATTATAATTAGGATTTAATTGTCAGTTGCATTTAAATTATGTTTCAATTTTTGACCAGCATAATGATTTGTTTCAAGAGAAATGTGTTGTATTAGTTTTCTTGTGAAATAGCATTGAAAAGCATGAGTCGGTGTTTACACAGTTTCTTTTAAAAAGTCTTCTGTAGAGGGACGCATATACAGTTCCGGTTTATCAATTGTAAAATTCCTACTACAATCATGTTGCTTCCATTTTCTACTAACATTAGTGCTTTGACGTTTACGTTTAATAGTGCTAGCGAATGGTACAACACTTGGATCATCTTCATAAATATCTACAAGAACCTCTGTTCCTAGTATCCTTGCAGGCAAATGATCAAAGTATCCTTCGACCTCATTATCCGATAAATCTGAATGCTTATCACTATCTGTATTAGATTCTTCTTATGCTGGAAAAAAAGCAATATTATTTGGTGGAAAATTATCATCTTCCAATAATGTATGAAGTTCGTTGTACAATAATCCTTTGACATCTGACCTTCTACCAAACCTAAAAATGCAAAAAATCGAAATTATAAACCTTTATAGACAATACTTCGCCAAAATTATATTTATTTCCAAATAGAATCTGTATGTGCTCGTCGGCAACTATAGTTGCCTAAGATATATTATAGCTTCGAAAATACAATGAATAACAATAATAATTACTTATCACCAAATTATGTGTAAAAATCTGATGTGGCCAACACAATACCTTCCGTTTAATTTAATTTTTATTCATGTAAATACTTAAAATTAATATAAATTTAAATACCGGGTTCAATCCCGCTCGTCGCAAAATATTTCGAATTTTAAAAGGCACAAAAATGACCCCTGTGGTGCTCTCTCCACGTTAGCAATAAGTGCTCGTGAGGTAACACCTGGTAAACGCCCACACGGTACAAATATGTCATCATCGTTACCGAAAGCTGTGTACAAAGCAGATTGGCATACCCAGTAATGGGTCATATATACTTACCTATATTCATTGCTGGCGTGGAGGTCAATTTTGTGCCATTTCAAATTCTAAAATATTTGGCGTCGGTCGGGATTGAACCTGGTTCCCCAGATTCGCGTGAAGTGATGCCTTGTAAACGCCCGTACGGTACAAATATGTCATCATTATTACTACATCTGTGTAAAAAACAGATTGGCTCGTCCAGCAATGGGTAATATGATGATATATTATATATTTTTATTATCTTACCTATATTCCTACATATTTACTTATGCTGGAAATTGTATTAAGTTTCTTTCCATATGATTATTGTCCCATTTACTATTTTCTTTTTAAAACGTTACAATTATTATTTGAAATGATTAGTTTGTTGACAGTGACATATATCTGTCAAATATGTTATCATCGTTACCGAAATCTGTGTACAAAGTTGAGATCTGAATAATAATAATAATAATAATAATAATAATAATAATAATAATAATAATAATAATCGGGATCAACAATAATTTGTATTTTCATTTTATAATGTAATATATGTATTAGTAGTTTGTGAAATAAAGAGATAATAATAATAATAATAATAATAATAATAATAATAATAATAATAATAATAATAATAATAATAATAATAATAATAATAATAATAACAATAATAATAATAATAGTTTATTTCAAAAAAGTTGTACAGAAACAACGTAAGGATATATTTTACAATAGTTGACAATAATTATTAATTAATTTAAATATTTACAAACAGAAAAGTAATTAACAAAACTTATTAACTGATTTATGAATTATTAATATTGTTAATTAATTAATATTACAATAACAATACTAAATTTAACAATAATTACAAATAACTGAAGGTATTATTTTTACAGTCATTAAAATAATCGTTACAGTTGTAGTATTCCTTTTGTATGAGAATTTGTTTAATTTGAGACAGTGATCTTTTCACCTTTAATTCTTTGTAACATTGTGGTAACGCATTATAACATATTATACTAGAATAGTAAAAACCTTTTTCGTTGGCAGTTGTATTGTAGTATGGGATTTCTAAAATAAATACAACAGCTGTGTGTAGTAAGAATATTTAATGCAACAAATTTGCCTCTACAAGATTCATTAGGTAGTAGATTACATAATATGCGAATAGTTTTTTTTGAATAATAAAAACATCATCTATAAGTTGAGAGTTGCCCCATATTAATACACTTTAAGTTGCAATGGAATAAAAATAGCTATAATAGCCACCTTGTAGCGAGTTTTTGTCAATACATTTGTTTAAAATTCTCATACAAAAGATATATTTATTCAGTTGAGGAATAAGGTTAGACGCTTGAGTATATCATTTAAAATTGAAGTCTACATATATTCTCAACAGACTAATTGATGTAGTGTAGTGTATCTGTTTGTATTGAATACTCATTGTGTTTGAATCAATGCTAGTTAGATTGAAATCTATGGTTAGTTTTACAAAAATTAAGTGTTAAATAGTTTGTGTTACACCATTGTTATAATTTTCTTACAAGTGATGCCATATTATTAAGCAGGGTAGGTAACTGTTTATTGCACAAAATAAAATAAGTGTCGTCAGCATGAATAGTACATTTAGAATTATCATTGTCTTGGATAATATTAGGAATATCATTAATATATAACACAAATAATAAAGGGCCTAACACAGAACCTTGAGGAACACTGCGTGTTACATTTTTGGAATCGGAGTAATACACATTTGAATAGCATTTTACATCTTTGTGAATTATCTTGGTCACCTGACGTCTATTTTGAAGATGGGATTGTAATAGGTTATGTGCAATTCCTCTAATACTATACCACTGAAGTTTCAATAATAAGATGGCGTGATTTACGGTGTCAAAAGCCTTTGACAGGTCGCATGACAGTCCCATAACAAACTGACGAGAGTCTAAACTCTTTAAGGGGCTAGTCTACCTAGCGCAAAAGTGTCGTTCGTACTTTTCTAATATCTTAATTTTGGTGCACTTTAGACAAAAATGTTATTTGAAAAAAGTTTTTAGAATAACATTCTTAACATCGAACTGTCTTTAAAATTTTAATTTTCTCAAAAAAATAAAATTTTAATTATGTTTTTATTTTTTTACTCAAATTTTGAAACACTTACGAAAAAACTATGAACAGTTCGATGTTGAGATTACATGTAAAAATACACATGATTTTTTTCAGAACAAAAAATCTATGCATAGAAGAGTTATCGGAAAAGAACGATTTTTGTTAATATTTATAGGTTACCATCACTCTGGCCAAGTGAGGAAAGACGTACGGGACGCTATATCTGCCTGCTACACTATTACAATAAATTTCTGAGTTCTATAGATATAAAATTATATAAGTATGTATGAACAATTCTAATTAATTTAACCATATTACATATATTCAAAAAAAATTGTAAACATATATAATACACATTGGTATATATCTTCACCAAATGAATAGTTTTTCAACTAAAATCATATTCTAAATATTACTATTTAATAATATATGCACAAATAATAATAATAATAATAATAATAATAATAATAATAATAATAATAATAATAATAATAATAATAATAATAATAATAATAATAATAATAATAATAATAATAATAATAATAATAATAATAATAATAATAATAATAATAATAACAATAACAATATAAAAATCTAATTAAAAACATCTTAATAAAAATGGTAAATATAAATACAAATTATTGTACTAAAAATCCTCTCAAAGTCTGACGGGATAATACGGATATACTAGTTCGGGTAACAATTGTTTTTTATAAAAGTCTATAAATTTATTCTCCATTTTCTCATTCCAAAAGAACTCCAAAATTTAATAGAACTCGTTCATGGTGTTCTATAACTCATAATAAACGATCAATGGAAAATAATAATAACATAAAAATCAAATTATAAATATTTCCACAAAAAAATAAAGCAAATAAAATAGAAATTATTGTATTAAAAATTCTCTAAATGATTGACATAGTGAGTTAGATCACAAGCGGCACTAATTGTTAATTTATTCTTTATGAACCCGTGTTGGCATTCAGTTACTATATTATTATTGTAATGTAATCGACTCTCTTGTATCTTTCTAGATACTTTATCACTCGAGCCATTTTGCTTATCCTTTCATTCCTTATCGTATCTTTCCGTGTTTTCCCCAACATCTATCTCAACATCCTCGTTTCTACCACATTTATTTTCTTTTCATTGATACTGACATTTGTTAATTTGAATTATCTGAATATATTAGCAGTTTCCATGATTAGCATAGCTGGCTTATTTATGAATCTATTGAATATGAAGTATAAAATGCAATCAAATCGTATAGAGAATAATATATTCTTTAAAACTTATAATCATTAAATGTCAATAAATGATATTTAGCTGGGTTTTTTTTTAAGAAAAACTGTTAAAAGTTGCAAATGAGGGTACTTCCGGTGGACCAATTTTAACCAAAATCTAATCATGTCTGCATATGGATTTAAACTCGAGAAATACTTGGTGTCGTGGTATTGTAGTTATGCGATTCGAAATTATCGTCACATACACACACACACACACACACACAGAGAGACTCACACACACATATACAGACATCTTCGAAAAATAGTAAACTAGTATTCCAGAGACTCTAAAACGTGCTTATTCATTAGAAACTCACTATAATTGCCGGAGAACACTAATGGGTTTTAATATAGCTAACTTAATTTTTTGCGTACATTAATATGTTATTTTTTTTTAATTTGATGAGTTATTAGAATTTCACTTATTATTTCACGGTATTAACAATTTTGCCTTGTCTGCAAAAATTTAATCCAAAGAAAATGAAAATATTCGTCCAGGATCTGCAAACATTTACTTTATTTTATAAATATTACCCATTGTTGGGTTTCAATCTTCTTTGTACACAGGTATCGTTAATGATGATGGCAGATTCGTACCGTGCAGGCGTTTATCAGCCGTTATCTCAAAGATGAAAAATATGTAACTTACAATGTATCTTATTTTGTGTATGTATATTTTGTTTAATTAAGCGAATTAATTTATTATTATTGTTATTGCGAGTATTATATTATATAATATATTCAAGGAAATTGCAATGTCCTCATATAAGGTTTAATATAAATATCTATAAAGAATATAAAGCATTTACAGGTATTTTATATTACGGATATTCCAAATCACATTAAAGCTTTTCTATAAACCACTGTAGGCAGTTCCATCTCACTCTGAAGGGTCGCATCGAGAAAAGCGGTTTTTTTTAACCGAAACAAAGGTTGGTGCACCGACCTTGAAAAAAAGAATTGTCAACCTATGCCTAAATTTTGTAGTGTTTACGACGTCTATATAAAAGTTACAACCTGACAAGTGTGAAAATAAAAATCAGCAAAATTTGAATATTTATATTTATCTAGTGACCTTTACATTTTTTGAAAAAAAAATGCATTTTTAAAATAATTATCTTTGCTCTGATTTAACAGATTTCATATCTCCTAAAATAACTGAGCTCTCAATGGGATGATGAAAAAATGGTCACCTGAAAACGAGTATAATGGTCCGAGTTTTGCGGGCGCGAGACTTTTGTTAGGTTAAGTTTTAATTTCATTTCTTTAAACATTTATGAATGAAAGAAAATGTACTTTTTTTGATAGCCTGCAAAATGTCACTTTTACTGCCGGGGCAGTTAAAATATTTTTATTGCCTATTACATAGCACCCGCTATACAAACGCATAGCAACATAATTTGATGGCAATAACTTTCAAAACAGGTATTAAAAATAATCACTAAATTAATATTAATTCTAAAATCGGCAAAAAAGATAATGTGTTCAACAGCTTCGATATCATTAATTGCTTGTGCTGTAAATCTGGTATTTTAGTGCCTAGTTAAACAAATATCTATTTTTCTTCAAACGTCATAAAAGTAGCATCTTTTGTGACTTGATTCACAAGGTAGAAATAAAATAAATAAATATCCATAGAAACTATACAGAATCAACGAATAAGAAGTTGTCTCAATAAAAGAAACCTGTAATATCGCCCTAAATGTCACTATAACACGCTTGGTAACCTAAGAATAAAGTTACTAAATACGATTCATAGCTGTCAAATTTAAATATATAACCTGTGAATTGAAATATAAACAGAGTTTACTTTTGAGGAAATAACATTATTAAAGAATAGCAGACTTACAGATTACAATTACAGGGACGGTAATCAGCATAAGAATACTTAGAATTAAAGTGATAAGAAAAGATTATATTGATTTGCAGTGATTCGTGGACATATCTTTCAGCCACACTATTAGATTTTCATCCAATTGAACTTCAGGCGACTTACATTACATTATAATCCTTCAAATTCCGACATAATTGCACACAAGGAGGATATAAAATTGCACAGATTTTATGTAAACGTCAAAACGTGAAAAAACTCATTTCAATGTTTATAACCAAAAGGGAACAAATATAAGTATCCATAGCTACAGGGCAATTGAAATCGCAAACGTGTCGCAAACGTAATTTACGTAAAATGTAACGTCAGTAGTAGATATTTTTCTTTAAATATTTACGTTTGAAGAAAAAATATAATGTGTCATTCGGAGTAAAAGTGTCTTTGTGTGCCTCGCGTGCATTTATCCGACTCGCTTCGCTCGTCGTTTAAACTACCACGCTCGTCACACAAAATGTCACTTCTACTCCTAATAACACAATATACTATTATAACCGATACAGAAAAAGACATTTTGTAATAATAATGAATGTTAATGGGTTAAAAACTGAGATAACTATTTTTCATTTTTATTTTATTGTTACCGGTAAATACTATCTGAGAAATGAATCATTGTTTGCGAATCTACCTCATTTATTTTCCTCTGTTTGAAATCTGCTTTTACGTTTTTCATTAAAAACAATAAATTGAGGGTAACTGACACAGTTAACATACGCGAAAGAGAGACACAAATAAAGCTGAAGTGAGATGGAAGGTTTATCGAGATAATAGTAAAGTTGTGTTCGGCAAACTTTAAAACACGTATTCTCGTTTAAGCTTCGAATTGATTTTTCCATATAAACGTATGAAAAAAAATTAATTTTTTATTGAAACTAAATTTCAATTCGGTGTCATAATGGAAGAAATTGATTTTCAAAAACCTTTTTGAAATAAAATGATACTGAAAAAAATATAAAATGGTGTTGGTTTTCACTGTGAGTTTTATTGTTGCGGACATGTGTAGTGTTACTTCTGTTTACTGTGACGTCACGATGAATAACAAAAGATAAAGCCTAAACTTAAGGACAGTACGAGAAGTACTCTTGACTTCCGTCATATAACTATTATTTTTCACTGTGAACAGGTAAATTAATCATAGTAGTACTTAACACAGAGAGCAGGCTCTATAATAATTTATTTTATTTTGAATTGGTAGTAATAAAAAATAATAGGTACGTTTAACATGGGAAGTCAGTTTTTCCTTCCGCAAAAGTTACCAGTTAATTTTAAATAAAAATGATTCAAATATAAGTTGTAGATAATTATTTTCTACGCCTAAATCATTAAACAGATTTAATTTTACACATTCGGTAACTAGTAAAATCGACTTGGAAATTGTATAAATATTGCTAATTTGTAGCGATAGTCATGGATTTGAAGTTACAAAGAAATACGCATTGTTTGATGTGATTTGAACTGTCAGAAATTCGGTTTTCAAATAAAAGTTACAGATAATTCAATTCTGCACCAAAATCACTTCACATAATATTATTTTTAAAATCTAACACTGAAATAACTATTATTTTTTTTACATATTGTAGCTTATAAAATTAATTTTTTGACAATTCAAACGATATGAATTTCTTTTTAGTTTTATTTCAATTACATGATCGCTATAAAGGAGCAAAACTTGTACAATTTCAAATTCGATTTTGCAGGTTGCCAAACAAAATTAAATAATTTAGGAGTAGAATTTAAATAACTACAACTTTCATTTGAAACATTCTTGACTAAATTAATTGGTAACTTTTGCGTACGGAAAAGGTGATATCGCATGTTGAACGCTTATGGCCAAATTTTTAATTAACATCCTGTATATTGGCACATTCATATTTGTGTAAGGGCCGGTCACAAGTAGTGACACTATGTGTCGGCACTTTTTGTATGCTCCAACAGTCGCCATATTGTTAGAGGTGCATAAGCGGTAAATTTAAATACAATTTTTTATTTACTGAATTTGGAATGTATTCGATTATTCTTAATATATTTTTAAAAAATGTACGCTTTAACAAATCATTCAAAAATAAAGAACAAGATGTTTATTAAAATAAAATAATATAATACATTTCATAAATTACAATAAGAAACATGACACTTTTAAAAAATAGCATTAGAAAACAATATTATTTTATAGTTGTAGAAAAAATAGTGGTAACTTTTGTGAAAATCTGGCAAAATAAGTAATGTACATATCATGTAATTAGGAAACCGTAATGCTTTATAATTATACTGCTTTAAAAATTATTGATATGGCAAAATTATTTTCTTTCTGTTATTTTTTATTCATAAATTTTAAAGAATAGAATAATCTCATCCTGAAGTATAGTTAATAAATAAGTTTTTGGAAATTCGTTGCCTGGATGTTTTAATTCTATAGTACACAATTTAATAATTAAATTTGAAATAATGTTATTTTCAATTGAAAATGTTTTAGTTTTCAGAAAAATAAGACAAAATTATATTTATAACGCACACAATAAAAGGTTAGTCTTGAAAGAGACTGATTTTTGAGTAATGTGAATAATAACACAATAAAATAATGAAAATATATCAAAACAAGACAAAAATTAAAATAATATCTGATAATGATAGCACTCGTCATAAGAAAGTGAACATTGAGCAAATTATATTTTAAATGTTTCGTATAATTCCAGGCATTAGTTAGAAATTTATTACATATTACTTTATATTTCATAAATGTTTAGAATTTATTATAATTTTTAGTGATTATGATATAAGTCAAGTGTTGTTGTGACTACTATTTAAAAGTATAAAATTTAAACTGAATTGCGTCGCAGTCGCCATGTTCTCAGAGGTATATTTTCGTTGTAGCTCAGTGAAAACCTAGAGCCCGATAATTAGCTGAGTATCGCTACTGCTTACTTTCCTATATTGTGGCCCGATATTTTCACTTCCAAATAAAGTTACGAATAAGTATTCTTTAAATAAATTTATTCTATATTATTCAATGAATTATTTCATTGAGTCTTTTCACACATTTGACAGACACAAATAGCTATCTGTCGAATAATTTTAGTGTTCATGAAATTGCTCGCATTAAAAAGTGAATTTGTGTCAGTAGAGAATGATGGAATTTTGCATAGCCACGTTAAGAAGATAAGGATAAATCCGTAGTTGTGAGAATTTTAATGTTGTATTGGTTTGTTTATCCGGAACCATGTTATTAGTTCTATAAATTCCCTTTATAGGTTCGTGTCTGTATTTGTTCCGATTTTGTAGCTCAACGGTATTAAATAAATACGCAGACGAACCTGTAAAGGGAATTTATAAAACTAACGTAGTGTCAGAATTTTGTTTGACATTCTTAATGTCATTTATATTCTCGGCATTTTTAGCCCCGCGAGATTGTAATTTAACAAGTGAACCATCTAATGCAGCAGTTATACGTGGTAAACATGTATATTGTAAATTTGCCTTATATGTACAGGGTGTTAATACTAAGTCGTTACACCCGAAAATGGCAGATAGAACTCATTAAAACAAACAACTTTTCTTAGCTCAAATTTTTGATTTGGAGCCCCAGTTCATAGTTATTGGCGTTCTCTTGTTTTTCGAAAAATCGTCGTAACTCCCTTATTTTAAGGAATATTTAAAAAATACAAAACTTTCAGGATTTGCTTTCGGTTCTCTAAAACACTTGTATTTACAATTATTTTCTATTTCATCAAATAACAAAATGGCGACCAATCAAAAATTTCAAACATTTGTCTGAAACATTTTTTTCTATCTGTCCAAAAAAAAAAGTTTTTATTCACTTACTTGGCTTGCATAAGTATTAACAAACTAAAAAAAAACATTTAATTTGTTTTGTTTACCGACGAAGTTTGCTTCACAAGGGACGGGGTATTTAATTCTAAAAATAATCATTTGTGGGCTGACGAGAATCCCCACGCACCATTTATTCGCGCACATCAACAACGTTTTGCGGTAAATGTATGGGCTGGAATCATAGGGGTGTACGTTATTGGACCCTACATTCTCCCAAACCGATTGAATGGTGAAAATTATTTTATTTTCTTGGATACTGTGCTGCCGGAACTACTTGAATACTTGCCACTAAACATAAGACTGAGACTTTGGTTTCAGCATGATGGGGCACCGGCTCACACAACGCGAGAAGTCACCGCATTGTTAAATAGAAAATAGCTGAATAAGTGGATTGGGAGGAGAGGTCCAGTTGCGTGACCAGCCCGGAGCCCCGACCTAACTCCACTAGATTTCTTTTTTTGGGGTCAGATGAAGACCTCTGTTTACGAGACACCGGTGAAAACAGAGTTAGAACTAGTGGCTAGAATCGTGGCTGCAGCAGAAGATATTAAAGAGAAGCACGCAGTCCTTGCGAAGGTCTCCACCAACATCAAAGCACGCTGCCGGGCTTGCGTTGCTGCGAATGGTGGCCACTTTGAAAATCATATTTAGTCCCACCCTTGTTGTTTCATTGTTTATTGTTTTATTTTTCTTGTTTGTTTCTTGTTTTTCTTGTTTAATGGCAGCAAGCCTACTTTGTTTTAAATGATTGTTGCAGTTTGTGAAAATTTATCTTGCAATTAAATTTGAATAAAACCTTTTTTTGTCCAGATAGAAAAAAATGTTTCGGACAAATATTGTAGTAGAAAGTTTATGAATTTTATAAATGTTTTATTTTCAAAAATCGATGGGGTGGTTTTCAAAATATCTTGTTTTGAAATTTTTGATTGGTCGCCATTTTGTTATTTAATGAAATAGAAAATAATAGTAAGTACATGTGTTTTAGAGAACCGAAAGCAAATGCTGAAAGTTTTTGTAGTTTTTAATTATTCCTTAAAGTAAGGGAGTTATGACGAATTTTCGAACAACAAGAGAACGCCAATAACTATGAATTGGGGCTCCAAATCAAAAATTTGATCTAAGAAGAGTTGTTTGTTTTAATGAGTTCTATCTACCATTTTCGGGTGTAACGACTTAGTATTAACACCCTGTATATTCCTTTCAATTCGGGGTAAATGTAGGTCATTGTATTCAATAAAACTATCCAAAATTCGAAAATATTTTTCCATCGTCAAATGTCAGTGATCTTTATATTGTTTTACTTATTTACTGTTTAAGATCAAATATCATCCCCAATGTGTAATAATAAATAGAGAACTGAGAACAATTTGTTTTTGAAATCTGTTAAAAAATTCGTTTATGTATGTGGTCTGATGATGTTTTGTCGATATCTCACGTTATTTATTAATTTATAGATCAAAATGTAGAAATGTAAATTGTTTATTCGCTACCCGTCTACCGAATAATTTATTCCGCAGATAACAGTTGTTATTTTTTCCAATAAATTTATTTGTATGTGAAAAGACAAAAAAAAATATCCGAAGTTTAACTTTATTACTTTATATTAACCTATACAATAGAGCCTTGTTTCAACCACAGTGGGAGACGGACATGTTTAATTGAGCCCCGTAGTGATTGTGTAGTTTTATTATATTAATAATATGATAATGAAAAGTGTTGTGATGTGAAATGAAAATGTGAATAAAACAATATATCAAGGAAATATTAAGGACCTGGCCGAAATAAGGAATTTAAATTAAGATTCTAACTTATAACATAGAACAGGATAGGATTCATTTCCAGGAGGAAAATCGGAATTAGATAATTAAATAAAGGAACACTTCATCTTAACATAAGATGTTTGAAATTATCGGAATTAAATTCAACTACACAGGTGTTCGGATTTCAAGGGCCAACATTGGGTTCTCGGAAACTATAAGTTGTACGACTTTCTTGGGCCATCAGGTGTGCTTTTGTTTTGCTACAAATTCTCATATTACTAGATAATAGCGGAAAACTGAATTTAGTCGATTTTTTTCATTTTAAAATTAAGGTGAGTGTGTGTATGTATGTGTGCGTGCGTTTGTGCGTGGCTGTGTGTGCGTGTGTGTGCGCGCGTGTGTGTATGTGTCAGAAAAGTAACAAGAATATCAGAAAAAGAAAAATTCAATTACAGAGAAGATAAATTTATTTTTGGAAAAAATAAATTTGATTTCATAAAAACTAAATTCAGTTTTTGAGCTTTTTGTAGAAAAAAATACATATGTACCTATAGAGTGTCTTACACATAAAAGTGACAGTCATCGTATACCTTAAGTATTTTACATGAACTCCGCTACACTTTATTTTTTGTAAAGAAAATCTGATGTGGCCAGCACATAACCTCTCGCCGTATATTTTACCTGGCTGTATGCATAAAGCAAAGATTATTTTTATAAATACAAATAATATATTCATATAAATCTATGACGTATAAACTTCTTTATTATTCAATAATAGCATGTCTCAACATAAAGATATTTACCATAAATTATGTTACAATAAATTACAAAATAGAGTTTACCATATATAAATATTAGGCTGGTAACAGCAATTTTCAATTCGAACAACTTTGTTTACTTTCTCTTCATATTCTTCTAGTAAAAACATTAATTTTGGGCGGTCTAAAATGTATATATCTGGATTGTGCATCTATTCTTATATATCTTCTTTTACATTTTATTTTTTCATACTTGTTATATCTAAATAACCTTAATTCCCTTTAATAAAGTGACGGATAGATTGCACTCCGATTATTCTTATATCGATGTGTAATTTTGTTAATATTTACAACTTACTTGAGAAGAATTTGATAGCTTTTTCGCAATTCAAAGTTACTCTAGTCTACAGTACTGGTGTACATTGTCCCATAATGTTTGAAACAAATTTAAGTCCTTCAACCTAGACTTGTCATCTCCATAATAGTCACAGATCAAGAATTAAGGGATTCTCCAAATACATTTTTCTTTCATTACTCATTATTTCTGACACTGACATTTATCTGTCAGTTACAAATAATTTAAATTTGCAACTATTTTTCATGGCATCCTTTCGGTTGTAAAATTAATTACAACATTATTTTATATATTATATTCCTTTTATCTCTAAATCAATAAAATATGTATAAAAATATTTAAATGTATCAGAAAGAGAATTTATTTTTCTTTAATATTATCAAGAAAAATTTTCAAAAAATAATATTTAGAAGATTTTTTTTCAAGAATCTTCTACTTCCGGTTGTCCAATTGTTACCAAAACCTTTTCAGATCTTCCCATGAATGTCCGATTGGGAAATACGTTGTTAAACAAATTTTAAGTCTTATAGTTTTTGAGTAACCGTCCTTCCAACATCCCACACACACACATCCACACACACACACACACACACACACACACACACACAGACATCATCGTAAAAATGTTAAAATCGGATTGTAGGGACCTTAAAACGTGCTTATTCAATAAAATCTGGATATGCGATTTTTAGCATGAATCCAATACCTCTCTTAGCGAGAGGTAAAAAATGGAAACTGAAATTGAAATTATGTCCTTTATCTGAAATTGATGTTACTTTTCTTGAAATTCATTTTACTCTTTCTGAAATTCATATTATTTTTTCTGAAATTTAATTTAAATTTTCTGGAATTGTATTTACTCTTTCTGAAATTTAGGTTAACAAGGTATAGTTCTAAAACCTAAAAGGAAAACAATTGGAAATTTACTGTTTTTCCCGTGGACCCTTAGTAAAATATAATATTCTTATTTAAAATGATATTTTATTTCATAAGAACAGAATAATATTCAGAAAGTTATGTAACAGTATAAATAAAAATATTAATTAATTAAAATTATTCAAATGATATCAAATTTAGAATAAATTATTGTGTGAGCAGTCGAGGCGATCGGACGTGCGACGAGCGCCAGTGCTGTGTATTGCAATCATATAATAGCTTAAACTAATTGTGCAACTAATTATTTATAATTGTTAGTGTAATTTAATTTAATTTACCTGCGTAACTCGGATTGTAGAATCCAGCCTCTCTAAAATGCCAGAAAATAGTGGCGGTACTATCAAAGTACCTGCTACGGTTACTACCGCTGTAATTACATGTGTTTCTCCCACATATACAACTACCACAACGAATAGCTACACATCTCCAATAGTTACTATTCAGCGTGTATTCTCACCCTCACCGAATAGTGATACTCTGACAGCTAATACTACTCCTGAATCTGTAAGATTTACTGATGAATCACACATACAAACAACAAATTCATATTATGATTACTATCTACCACCTAATACACCTTTAACTATAACGCAATCAATGGAAACATCTATGCAAACTACAAACCCAACGAAGGACTTCTCGTGGCAAAAGATTCGAAGGAAAAGAACAAGAGAAGACAAACCAAGCTCACCTGCAAATAAAAGGAGCAATACCTCCCAAGCAAATGTGCATGCACTTGAAATACAAACGCCTAATAGATATTCCGTACTGCATAACGAGGCAACAGCAACCCACGCCAGTCAAGACACAGAAAACCAGAATAAAAACACAAAAGGTGATTTTAAACCTCCACCGATATATATTCAAGATGTTGCGGACTACTCAGCAATGATATCAAGCATAAAATCTTCTATAAACAGCAACGAGTTTATATGTAAAACTCTGTCTAACAACGTAGTTAAAGTAAACACCACAACAACAACAACATACAGAAACCTTGTTCAACTGCTAAAAACAAATACAATAGCATTCCACACATATCAACCTAGGCAGGAAAGGTCATATAGAGTAGTGATAAAAAACCTGCATCACTCAATTACACCAGAGGAAATAAAAGAAGAATTAGAAGACAATGGATTCATAATTCGAAATATCGTTAATATACGCAGTTGGCAAACAAAAAAGCCTTTGCCAATGTTTTACGTTGACCAAGAGCCAAACGAGAACAATAAGAAAATTTATGAAATTAAAACACTACTAGGAACAAAAATTACTGTAGAGGAACCCAAGAAAAGAAAAGAAATACCCCAGTGCATAAGATGTCAGGAATATGGGCATACTAAGACCTACTGCTCAAAACCTTATAACTGTGTGAAGTGTGCAGGGAACCATCCTACTATAATATGCAGTCAACAAAAAACTGCAGCACCCAAATGCGTGCTTTGTGATGGCCCACATCCAGCCAACTACAAAGGCTGTATTGTTTACAGGGAACTACAAAAATTCAAGGTTAAGACTAACAATGTCCCCAGAAATAACAAATCCGAGAATCGAGAATTTATAACCAGAAATGCTGAATTTCCTAGCTTAAATCAATATCAAAATCCACCCAACAATCAAACTTCACACAACCGCACAAACTACTCCCAAGTAACACAAAATAACAACTCTAACAATGTATCACTTGAAAATTTTCTCAACAAATTAGAAACACTGTTCAATCAATTAATGAATCAAAACGGAACGATCATCAATTTACTCACCACGCTCATGAACAAAAACACCAATGGCTAACATAAGAATAGCACTATGGAACGCCAACGGCATTAAACAACATAAGCAAGAAATTGAATTATTTTTACATGAAGAAAATATTGACATTCTACTGATATCCGAAACACATCTTACGGAAAGAGACTACTTTAATATAAAAAAGTATAAAACATACAATACCAATCACCCTGATCAAACGGCCCATGGTGGTACAGCCGTTATAATAAAAGAAAAAATTTCGCATTACGAAATGGAAAAAATAGAAATGAATTATATGCAAGGAACAAATGTTAAAATCAAAGACGCCAATGGAACCTTAACAATATCTGCTATTTATTGCCCACCAAAGCATGCAATCAAACAAGATGAATTTGAAAAAGCTTTTAAAATACTAGGTAACCGGTTCATAGCCGGCGGGGACTATAATGCTAAGCACCCTAGATGGGGATCCCGACTAATAAATCCAAAAGGCAGGCAACTACAAGCTGCAATGCTTAATAAAAGGTACGACCAAGCTAGCACAGGTAAGCCAACTTACTGGCCAACAGATCCTGCGAAAATCCCAGATGCCTTGGATTTTTTCGTTCTAAATAAAATATCTCCAAATTATATAAAAATAGATGAGAGTTTTGACCTCACTTCAGACCATTCGGTTGTACTAGCCACATTAAGTACAACAATTATAAGAAAAGAAAACAAACCCAATTTGACAAATAAAAAAACAGACTGGAATCAGTTCCAAAGTCATCTCAATGAAATCATAAATATAAATATCCCGCTAAAAACAGAAGAGGATATTGATAATGCAGTGAACACTCTAACTAAACAAATTCAGGAAGCAGCGTGGATATCTACGCCAAAACAAAAAGACTTTAAAGACACGTCGTAAACTACCCGCAGTACATAAAAGAAAAAGTAGAAGAAAAGAGAAGGACTAGAAAACACTGGCAATTATACAGATTACCCAGCGATAAGACTCTTCTAAATAAATTAAGCAAAGAACTGAAAACAATGATCCGGGAATTTAAAAATGATTCCTTCCAAACGTATATCAGTAGTCTGTCTGCAGAAGCACACAGCGATCACACCCTTTGGAAAGCCACTAAAGGTCTGAAAAGACCTAAACAAGCTATACCACCTATCCGAAAACCGGACAATACATGGGCCAGGTCAGACGAGGATAAAGCTGAATTATTTGCTGAACATTTATCAAATATATTTAAACCTAACACACAAAATATCACAGATGAGCAAGAAAACAATATAACCAAATATCTAGACTCACCACTACAGCTATCTCCTCCAATTAAAAAGTTTAAAATTGAAGAAATCCAGGAAGAAATAAAGTTTCTCAACATTAAAAAAGCACCAGGACACGACTTAATTACTCCAAATTTACTAAAAAAACTACCAGAGAAAGCGCTTATCGTCATTACATACATATTCAACGCAGTAATAAGGATACAATACTTCCCCATCTTGTGGAAAATGTCCCAAGTGATCTTAGTACTAAAACCAAACAAACCTAACTACGATCCCACATCATACAGGCCGATATCTTTACTCCCCTGTTTATCCAAATTATTAGAAAAACTTATATTAAAAAAATTAAAGTACGAAGTGGAAGATAGCAATGTAATACCGGAACACCAGTTTGGATTCCGGAATCAACATTCAACGATCGAACAAACACACAGAATCATCAAAGAAATAGAGAATTGTCTGGAGGAACAAAAATATTGCTCGGCTGTATTTTTAGATATAAGTCAGGCGTTTGACAGAGTATGGCACACGGGGTTGCTATACAAACTAAAACAAAACCTGCCACACCAGTACTATCTGTTAATAAAATCATATTTAGCAGATAGACATTATCAAGTAGTGATTGAAAATAGCCAGTCAAAAATATACCCCATTCATGCAGGTGTACCACAGGGAAGTGTTTTGGGCCCTGTGTTATATCTTATATTTACGGCAGATCTACCACACCATGACAAAGTAACTATAGCAACCTATGCAGACGATACCGCAATAATAGCGTCTGATGAAAATCCTAATGAAGCCTCGAGACAACTACAAAAATCTTTAGATGCAATCCAAGAATGGGCTAATATGTGGCGCATTAAAATTAACGAAAACAAGTCAGCACACATAACTTTCACCTTGAAGAGAGCTACTTGTCCTGAAGTCAAACTCAACGACAAAGTTCTCCCAGAAAAGAACGATGTCAAATACCTGGGTATGCACCTAGACAAGAGGCTCACATGGAGTAAACACATCCAGGCAAAAAGGAAACAAGTCGACATTAAAATCAAAAAGTTGAACTGGCTAATTGGCCGTAGATCTAAATTAAGTCTGACAAATAAGATCTTAATTTACAAAACAATGCTAGTACCTGTTTGGACCTATGGGATCCAGCTATGGGGCTGCGCAAAAAAGACTAACATTAACAAAATACAAAGATTCCAAAATAAAGCACTCCGCACTATTACTAATGCCCCCTGGTTTGTTAGAAATGACATCCTACACCAAGACTTAACCGTAAAGACAGTCCAAGACCAAATACGAACCTATTCGGAAAAATATGAAAAGAGACTCAATAACCATCCAAATAATCTGGCTATAAATCTACTAAACAACGCAGAAGAAGTAAGAAGACTTGACAGGAAAAAACCATTAGAATTATAAGTAAATTTTATGTAAATAATCTTAGGAGGAACCATCACTGGATGGCAACCTCACGCACATGATGTATATTCTCGTTATACTAGATCAGATTTGCTGGTTAGCTCCTGTAGCTAGTTGTAAATATAAGAATCAATAAACAAAAAAAAAAAAAAAAAAAAAAAAAATTTAGAATAAAATAAAAACAGATAAAAAAACCATGTAGAAATAAACAATATTCCCTCTATTCCTTCTTAAGTCTCAAAGGCTTTTGCAACGTTAGAGCTAAAATGTAAATTCAAACACACGCAGGGATACAGAAACACATGAGTATGAGTATTAAAATAAGAGCCCAGGTTCTTCCCTTGGCCAATTAAACTTATGGAGTTATAGAGTGCTGTGACGTTATCTACGCGTATATATATACATGTACACATATGTTCTATGTGTGTATATTTATTTACGTTTAAAGTTATACTCGTCCACATTCTGTTTATTTACCTTCATCGCGTATAAGTTTACACATTGATTCAACTAAATTGGACAAATTTTGTCCGTATACATATGTATAATCTATATTGCTTTTACTTTGTCTCACAGAATTGATAAATTTAGTATGTGATGTTATCAAACATTATTTCATCACTTGACATTGATACATTAGAGTAAATTAATTAATTCTCTATGGTAACTGAATATTGTTCTACTAAAGTTTCCTATGGTTCTTGCATCATAGTTCTACTGATCTATTTCTATACTACAGACATTATATGCACAATATAAGCCTCAAAGCGCTGTATGCAGTAAAGCTAACAAGGATATAGAGGTAAACGTGTCTTTGATCATGTATGATATATTATAATAAATTCCCCCAATAAAAATTACAATTCCTATATCGTGGTTAGAAATCTTTCCCTAACAATATAGAGTTATAAAATTTTAAGGAATTTTTAATGGTGTGAACCGATTCCAGGTCTAGGAGCGTGATGTCCGGGAAAATAATGTTTAATTATAAAGCATTTTATTAGTGTGGTGTCACAGCCAAAATAGTGCTAACTTCAGTGACTTTATATGCATGGGGCCTATGCGTATATACTGCTGTTGATTTAAATTTAGTAGGTACCGCGAATTTAATTTTTTGGTTAAAGACATGCAATTTTTTGTTATTACAAATTCTTACCTAATATGAAAATATCCTGCCTGGACTTCAAAATATATCTACAAATTAAACAAAAACACATAATTAGTGCCTTTAATAGGTTATGTTTTTGTTTGATTTTATTTTTTATGCGCTTCTACCTTGTCGCTATATTCACTATACTTTCTTAATCATTCTCCTTCTGTCCCACAGCAGATATGTAGTATAACTCTCTTTTGGATCCGTTATGTCACAAGCAATCTTCAACAACTTCATTATTTTTTTTCTCAGGTATTAATCCGTTGTAAAAATAAGAAATTGGAGAATACCCAGATAGACCTAATCTTGATTCTACCACCGAAACTAATAAGTTCACGGTTCTAGAAACAAAATATACCGGATCTCGGTTTTGAAACTGATAATACGAGGTTTGTTAAAAAAAAGTGACTTTTCAAATTTCGCGGGCTACGTATATTAGATTCGCGATTTTTTTTTTGTTTGTTACGTTAGTACACATGTTCCCAGCATAATGTTGACATGACCAGCCATTTTGTATTTGTAGTTTGTTTCTGACAGATACAAAGGTTAGACGTATTTTGGTTTGCTTGGCGATTTTTTGCAATTGAAAACAATGGACCAAATAATCTGTATTAAATTTTGTGTGAAAAATAAAATTAAGGGCTCCAACGCACTTGAAATGTTAACTGTGGCATTTGTCGAGTCTACTTTGAGCAAAAAAACTGTTTATAAGTGGTACAAGCTCTTCACAGAAGGCCGAGAAGATGTTATGACGATGCCCGCCCTGGACGCCCCAGCATATCAACAACCGATGAAAACGTTCAAACGATGAAGAAAATTGTTATGGAGAATCGTCGTATCACTATTAGAGAAGTTGCTGATGATGTCGACATATTGGTTGGCTCATGCCATGCAATTTTTTCGGATGTTTTAGGCATGAAACATGTGGCAGCGAAGTTTGTTCCGAAATTGCTAAATTTTGACGAAGAGAACCGTCACATGAATATCGCTCAGGAGCTGTTGAATGACGTCAACGACGATCCAGATTTGCTTAAATGGGTCATAACTGGTGACGAAATATGGGTATATGGTTATAACGTTGAAACCAAAGCTCAATACAGATTCTTTGATCCATTTTTACCTCTCGCTAAGAGAGGTAATGGATTCATGCTAAAAATCGCATATCCAGATTTTATTGAATAAGCACGTTTTAAGGTCCCTACAATACGATTTTAACATGTTTACGATGATGTCTGTGTGTGTGCGTGTGTGTGTGTGTGTGTGTGTGTGTGTGTGTGTGTGTGTGTGTGTGTGTGTGTGTGTGTGTGTGTGTGGATGTATGTGTGTGTGTGTGTATGTATATATTTGTGTATGTGTGTATGTGTGTATGTATGTGGGATGTTGGAAGGACGATTACTCAAAAACTATAAGACTTTATATTTGTTTAACTACGTATTTCTCTATCGGACATTCATGGGAAGATCTGAAAAGGTTTTGGTAACAATTAAACAACCGGAAGTAAAAGATTCTTGAAAAAAAATCGTCTAAATAATATTTTTAAAAAATTTCTTGGATAATATTAAAGAAAATTAAGTTCTCTTTCTGACACATTTAAATATTTTATTATATATTCTATAGATTTAGAAATAAAAAAAAGATAATATACAGGGTGTTTCAAGACTAGTGTAACAAACTTTAACAGCTTATTCCTGAGGTCATTTTGAGCCAAAAATATGAGGCGCCGTTTGTTCCATTTATAAAAGTAAATAAATAAATTTATTTTACACTGATAAATAAAATTTCTTTCAATAAATATATATTTTTTTATTTGATAAATAAAATAATTATTGAGAAATAAAAATCTTTATGATAAATAAAAATTTCCGTGTGAAAAATAATTTTTTTTATGATAAATAAAAGTTTTTGTGCGAAAAATAAAAATCTTTATGATAAATAATTTTTTTTGCGATAAATAAAAGTGTCTACGATAAATAAAACTTTTTGTTATAAATAAATATTTTTACGATAAATAAATCTTTTCGCGCAAAATAAAAGTTTTTCTGAGATATAAATGTGTTTCTGATAAATAAAAGTTGTATCTTTCAATTTATGACGATAGATGGCGCTGACACCTAAAGGTAGGTCCTTACTATCTATTAGGAAACCTTCCGTCAACTGATTGTTAAAGTAATATAAATTTATTAATATTAGGCTTGGACATCGAGCAATGGGTAAAAGGCGTTTATTATAGTATGCATATAGACCGTAACCAAAACTGGCTGTCAGTATAATACAAAAAGCATAGAAAAATAAGTTGATGATCAGCTGTTGCACGGTCAGCAGACGGATTGTCTATTGTCTAAGAATCAACCTTACTGTGTGTAACAGTGCAACGAGTGCAACACAGTTTCCCACCAATTACGCAGTTATTGTGTAGGTTAACGATTTAAACCAAGAAATAACAACAAGGTATGTATTATTATGATATTTATTAATGGAATTGGATGTACATAATATTCTATACATAAATTTGAATTATTTGAAGGTAAAAGTGTTTACTTGTACATTTGTAACACAATTATTATTTTCTTCATTTAATGTTGGTGACAAACAATTTTGTATACAGTTTCGTAATTGTTGGCTCTGTAATACTTGATTTACTAAATTATTTAAATTCTCCCCCATTTTACCTTCAAATAATTCAAATTTATGTATAGAATATTATGTACATCCAATTCCATTAATAAATATCATAATAATACATACCTTGTTGTTATTTCTTGGTTTAAATCGTTAACCTACACAATAACTGCGTAATTGGTGGGAAACTGTGTTGCACTCGTTGCACTGTTACACACAGTAAGGTTGATTCTTAGACAATAGACAATCCGTCTGCTGACCGTGCAACAGCTGATCATCAACTTATTTTTCTATGCTTTTTGTATTATACTGACAGCCAGTTTTGGTTACGGTCTATATGCATACTATAATAAACGCCTTTTACCCATTGCTCGATGTCCAAGCCTAATATTAATAAATTTATATTACTTTAACAATCAGTTGACGGAAGGTTTCCTAATAGATAGTAAGGACCTACCTTTAGGTGTCAGCGCCATCTATCGTCATAAATTGAAAGATACAACTTTTATTTATCAGAAACACATTTATATCTCAGAAAAACTTTTATTTTGCGCTAAAAGATTTATTTATCGTAAAAATATTTATTTATAACAAAAAGTTTTATTTATCGTAGACACTTTTATTTATCGCAAAAAAAATTATTTATCATAAAGATTTTTATTTTTCGCACAAAAACTTTTATTTATCATAAAAAAAAATATTTTTCACACGGAAATTTTTATTTATCATAAAGATTTTTATTTCTCAATAATTATTTTATTTATCAAATAAAAAAATATATATTTATTGAAAGAAATTTTATTTATCAGTGTAAAATAAATTTATTTATTTACTTTTATAAATGGAACAAACGGCGCCTCATACAAAAATGTCGTATGAACATAGCTCCTATTCCTTTTAGTTACCAAAATACAAGAGGTTGAAGTTTTATAAATAACACGAAATTTTCTAATTTTTGTAATCAAGGTACTTTCGGAAAACAAGAGTTATTATTGAAAAGTCATACCTTATTTGTATTAATTAATTTTATTTATTAATATTAACGAATACGATTTGGACAACAAAACATACGATGGCACAATTATTAAATAGACAAATAAATAAATTCTAAACACAGAAAAACATGGAATAGGTTAACACAATATGAAATAAGATAACCAATTTTAAAAAAAATTACAGCAAGTGCTCAAAATGCGCGCCTTGAACTCGTATGCATGCTTGACATCGGCGAATCATAGAATCATATACACGATAAATTACATTTTGATCGTTACGAATGGCAGCAGATGCATTCATAATTCGTTCAAGTAACTGTTCACGCGTGTTTATTTGTACCCTATAAACTTCTTGTTTCAAGTGTCCCCATATATAGAAATCAAGAGGATTTAAGTCTGGAGATCTTGCAGGCCAAAAGTTTGGACCTCCACGTCCAATCACCTATTGGGAAAGTTTTGGTTTAACCACTCAGTTACTTGTCTACCATAGTGCGGAGGAGCACCATCATGCTGGTACCACATTTGTTGTCGTACAAGAAGTGGAACATCTTCTATTAGTTCATGTAGTCTGTTTTCCAGAAAGTTTCTGTAGTCATCAGCTGTTAATCGGTGAATTAAAACTTCAATTTCTAGTAATCTAGTATTGAAAATTCCTGCCCAGACATTTATGCTAAATCTTTGCTGAAAACGGGACTGAACAATCGCATGTGGATTTTCAATGCTCCATAAATGGTAATTATGGAAATTTTTTACTCCATCTCTCGTGAATTGGGCTTCATCAGACCATAACACTCTGGAAATAAAGTCAGGATCATTTAAATTTTGACGGAGAAACCAGCGACAAAATTCTAAACGAGGACCATAGTCTCCGGGTTGCAGTGCTTGAACTCGCTGAAAGTGATAAGGATGTAATTCCTCACGGTTTAATATTCGCCAAACAGTGCTGTGAGACATGTGTAATTGAGCAGCGATGCGTCTTGTGCTGATTTCAGGATTATCGAGAACAGCATCAATTACATTCTCTTCATCTTCAACGTTATTATTAACACCAATGCCATAATTTTGAACACCTCCCCGTACAGTTGTTCATCCAGTTTCACGTAGACGCTGCGAAATGCGCGCAAATAGGCGATGGGAAGGTTGGCGTCTATTTGGATATCTTTCTTGGTATTCTCTGGACGCATAACGGGCATTACCATTACATAATCCATAAATAAAAATCATATCTGCATATTCAGCAGTGCTATAACCATCCATTATGAAACAAAAATACAATTACAACAATTTTTAATTAAGACAATTAATTAATTAATACAAATAAGGTATGTTTTTTCAATAATAACTCTTGTTTTCCGAAAGTACCTTGATTACAAAAATTAGAAAATTTCGTGTTATTTATAGAACTTCAACCTCTTGTATTTTGGTAACTAGAAGGAATAGGACCTATGTTTATATGACATTTTTGGCTCAAAATGACCTCAGGAATAAGCTGTTAAAGTTTGTTACACTAGTCCTGAAACACCCTGTATAAAATAATCTGTTATAATAAATTTTACAGGCGAAAGAATGCCATGGAAAATGGTTGAAAATTTAAAATGTTTGTAACTGACAGATAAATGTCAGTGTTTTTTTTTCTGGGAAGTACATACATTTTATTTCTTATTGTATTAATAGTTATATATTTAAAATTATAGGTATATTACATATATCCTTCAAAAATACTGTCAATCCTGATAATGAATTGGAAACATTTCGAAAAATTAGAAGAGGAAAAAAATTCTTCATATAATGAATTTAAAATTAAACTATCTAAATATAAGGAATAGAAATAAGTAGAGTTTTTGGGGGCCCGTGTCAGAATGACAATTAGTAATTATGTACATAAATGTCAAATGTTAGAATTTTTCATTAAAAATTTCAAGAAATTTACGTAGTTAGTTTGTCATACTTGGCCTAGACAAGCAGATATGGAGGCCCTTGTCAAAATAACATTTAGTAATTATTTACATAAATGTCAAATGTCATAATTTTTCACGTGGTTAATTTATCACCAGGAATGTGGAATTTATTTGTCGAGGAAAATAAACCAGATGGAATTGGAATATTATGAAATTTGGGATGGAAAATTGACACTTGATATCTGCGTACACTAGCTGTCATTCTAATTCGGGCCCCCATATTTGCTTGTCAAGTCCAACAAAATCATATGACTGCTCGTGCCCTATAAATTTCTCATGTCTTTTCTTTATGTTTAGATTCTTTTTATAATTTTAAATTTATTTTTTGAAGAAGTTTTCTCCTACACTTTTAAATGTTCGAATTTCTTCCAATTTCTTGACAGGATTTCTGTTGGGTATATGTATACAGCTATAATTTTAAATATTTAATTGTTATTATTGTTATACAAAAAGAAATAGTAAACTTACCAATATCACAGAAAAATTCTTCAATAATGTCAGTTAAACTTCTTCATTTAACGTAAAAGCGTAATTTAACGTTTTACTACCATGTTGCCAAAAAAAAATTTAAGATTTAGTTTCAGCAAAAATGTACATAAAACCATATTCGTACTATGACAAATTTTGAATCGTTTCTTATTCACTGTCATGTGTTTAGTTAAAATAGACTTAAGGTCATAGTTTTAAAATTGAGCTGCCAATACCGCCAAACATCTGATTGTTACTATGGAGTTATTTAGGCTCTGAAATTTATTACAAAAGATTATTTTATATATTACTTTTTTATCTCAATATATAAGAAGATATAATAAAATTTTAAAATGTATCGAATAGAGAATTTTACGTTCTTTAATACTAATAACAAAAAATTTCAAAAAAATAATTAGAATTTTTTTTAAGATACTACTACTTCCGGTTTTCCAATTGGTACTAAAATCTATTCAACTCTCCCCATTAATGTTAAATTGAAGAATCCGTAGTCAAACAGGTTTTTCTTTAGTCTTATAGAATTTGAGAAATCGTGTCTCCAACAACCTAACACACATACACACATACATCCACACACACACATACACACATACAGACATCATTGTAAAAATGTTAAAATCGGATTCTATGGACCTTAAATCGTACTTATTCAATTAAATCTGGATATGCGATTCTTAGCATATCCAGATTTTAATGAATAAGTACGTTTTAAGGTCCCTAGAATCCGATTATAACATTTTTACGATAATGTCTGTGTGTGTGTGTGTGTGTGTGTGTGTGTGTGTGTGTGGATATGTGTGTGTGATGTTGTTGGAGGTACGATTTCTCAAATACAATTTCAATTATTTGTGTGTACAATAGGGCAGTTATGTGAATTTGTTGGCCTTGGCAAGCAGATATGCGGATCCGTGTCAGAATGACGTCTAGTAGTTATTTACGTAGATGTCACAACTGTCATATGTAATAATTTTTAATTCAAAATTTCAAAATATTTTGATGATTATTAGTCATCAATATTATGGAATATACTTGTTGACGAAAATAATACACATGGATTTGGGAAATCATAATGTTTTAAACGAAACTTATGATACTTGACTCCTATGTACATTACTAGCTGTCATTCTATGTACATTACTAGCTGTCATTCTATGTACATTACTAGCTGTGATTCTGACACGGGCCCCCGTATATGTTTGCCAAGACCAATAAAGTCATCTCGAAAGTCACATAACTGCTCGCGCCCTATGCAACATAAAATAAAAATGGCGAGAAGTATTGTGCTGGCCACAACATATTTTTATAACAACGATTGTGTATGTAAACAAATTTGGTATTACAAGTCTAAATTTTTCATCGTGTATTTTTATTATATATGCTTTACAATTTAATTAATAAAGCTATTTTTACAATGAATAGTAGCGAGTGGAACTACTATTAATATCTCCAGCGTCTTCAGTTATATCCTGAGTCCTGCCTGAGCCAGCGTCTTCAGTCATATATTTAGTCCTGGCAGCGAGCCGCAGAGTACAACTCTAGTAAATCCTGCTCCTGTCGACAGGGCGTCATGGGAATAAAAGGTACTAGAGATGGTCTTTTTCGTAGAACCAGCCTTTGTCTTTAACAATTTTGGTCCTTCGAACATTGTAATAAAATATTTACTTACTTACATTTTTTGACCGCTTCGAGCCGGATATAATATAATTAATTTATATTGTACCTATGTATATTGTGAAGAATAAATTCATTATTTATCCTTATGTACGTGTGCATCTAAAGTAAAAAAAGAAATATTATCAATAAAACAACCTTTTAGTTTAATTGAAGGTTGTGGACATGTAGACAATTTTGGAATATGAATAATAGGAGAATTTAGAACTTTCATTATACTTATTTTTGAAATACATGTTTCGATTGAAATAATCTTTGTTTTGCCTATATATGAGGCCCGCACTCACATGGTACTTGGTGTATGCAATTTTTGTGCTGTCTTACTTCGGCTTTGCTCTTGCACAGTTCTCAGTGTTTCTGGAAAATCGTCTTAATGTTGAATATTCTTGATATCCGGCTTATCTTCTCTAATGTTTCTTTAATATACAGAATTACTAGAATTGATTCTTCGTTGTTCCTCCTTTCCTTGTTCTTGGTCCTCTTCAGATGGTCCTTGATGGTATTGTCAATTTGGTGTGTCGTGTAGCCATTTTGCCGTAGATCCCTTTTTACCTCTCGCTAAGAGAGGTATTGCATTCATGCTAAAAATCGCATATCCAGATTTTATTGAATAAGCACGTTTTAAGGTCCCTACAATCCGATTTTATCATTTTTACGATGATGTCTGTGTGTGTGTGTGTGTGTGTGTGTGTGGATGTGTGTGTGTATGTGTGTGTGTGTGTGGGATGTTGGAAGGACGGTTACTCAAAAACTATAAGACTTTAAATTTTTTTAACTACGTATTTCCCAATCGGACATTCATGGGAAGATCTGAAAAGGTTTTGGTAACAATTGGACAACCGGAAGTAGAAGATTCTTGAAAAAAAATCTTTTAAATAATATTTTTTGAAATTTTTTCTTGATAATATTAAAGAAAAATAAATTCTCTTTCTGATACATTTAAATATTTTACAATATATTCTATAGATTTAGAGATAGAAGAAATATAGTATGTAAAATAATCTGTTATAATAAATTTTACAGCCGAAAGAATGGCCATGGAAAATAGTTGAAAATTTAATTTGTTTGTAACTGACAGATAATGTCAGTGTCAGAAATCCGAAGACATTACTGAAGACTTTTTCTGGGAAGTACATACATTATATTATTTCTTAATGTATTAATAGAATTGGAAACATTTCGAAAAATTAGAAGAGGACAAAATTTCTTCATCAAAAATGAATTTAAAATTAAACAATCTAAATATATATGGAATAGATATATGCGTAAGTAGAATTTTTGGTGTAGAGTGTAGGTATACAAGAAATGTTAAATACAATAGGGAGCGAGCAGTCATATGATTTTGTTGGCCTTGACAAACAGATATGGGGGCCCATGTCAGAATGATAGCTAGTAATTATGTATATAGATGTCAAATATCATAATTTCTCATTCTAAATTTAGTGATTTTCCAATTCCATGTGGAGCAGAATTAAATGTTAAATATCTAAGGCATACAAGTAAACTTTAAACTCCTGGTGATAAATTAACTACGTAAATTTAGAAAATCTTGAAATTTTTAATGAAAAATTCTAACATTTGACATCTATGTACATAATTACTAATTATCATTCTGAAACGGGCCCACACATTTGCTTGTCAAGCCCAAAAATGTAACATTACCGTTCGCGCCCTATACTTATGTAACCAAAAAAAGGAAGTGGCGAGAGGTATTGTGCTGGCCACAACAGATTTTTTTGTTCTTTATTTCCATATTAAGTGCCTGTTCTGTATCGCGTATATTAACAGCTCGGTCATATAAGCTTCTGATGACGTCATGTTTCACTGATGTTGAGTGGTTCAACTGGAAGTTTAAGTATTGACCAGTGTGGTAGATTTCTTATACACCGCATTCTGGATCGGTCGTTCATTTCTTCGAATCATGGTGTTCGGTTTCTTTCTCAACTGTGAATTTTATTGTTGGCCTGATGTTTGGGTAGTTCAATATATATTGTTTTAATTATCTCCTCCATTTGACCATGTTATGAATATGTCGTCTACGTACTTTAACCACAGTTTTGATTTGTATGCTTAAGTATTTATAGCGTGATTGTCGAACCATTCCATATAGATGTTAGGTGGTGAGCTCATCGGTACGCCATCGTCTTGAGCACAGAATTAATCTTTAATTTGGAAATAGGTGTTTTGTAGACAGCATTTTAGAAGATCGATGATTCCGTTGATTGGTAGTGTGTTTCTCTATGCCAGTGTTCCATCTTCTTCAAGCTTGGCTCTGATTATTTGTAGGGATTCTTCCAATGGAATATTGGTGATTGGACTCACGATGTCGAAGCTGACGCGTTTGTCTTCTGGTTGAAGGTCAATGGAGTTCATCATTTTCACAAAGTGCGAATAGATCTTCACATAGGAATCTGTGGTGCTTTGAAGTGGTCGTAAAATTTGTAGTAAGTATTTGGCGAACTGATGCACTGGAAAGTTTCGTGAACTGATGATTGGTCGTAACAAGATGATTTGTTTATAGATTTTTGGTAGTCCATAAGATGCGGTGGCTTACTGTAATGTGATGTTACACTCGTTCTTATTCTGGATGGAATTAATGAAAGCTTTACCGGACACTGAAGAAATACGTGGAATATACACAATACAAAACATGTCCAACTTCACACTACAGTAAGCCACCGCATCTATAAACAAAGCATTCCGATACGGCTAATCACCAATTCACGGAACTCTCCAGTGTATCAGCTCGCTAAATACCTAACCTATCAATTTTACGACCACTTCAAGGCCCTATAGACTCGTATGTGAAGAACTTATCACACTGGCAAAGAGAGGAACATTACCAATCAACGGAATCATGGAACTTCTAGAATGCTGTCTACGAAATACCTATTTCCAAGTCAAAATCAATTATCTTAAAGATGATGGCGTACCGATGGGCTCACCTCTATCATCAGTTATCGCTAACATATGTATGGAATGGTGTAAAAGCACGCCATAAATACTGCAGCAGACAAACCAAAACTGTGGCTAAGGTATATAGACAATACTTTCATAATATGGTCAAGTGGAGAAGATAAATTAAAAAATTCTTGAACCATCTAAACAACATCAGGCCAGCAATCATATTCACTATGGAGGAAAAAATCGAACATCAGCTACTCTTTCCGGACGTCATGGTTCGAAGAAATGAAAGACGGATCCAGACCGCCGTATATAAGAAACCTACGCACACTGGTCAGTACTTAAACAACCAGGCGAACCACTCAACATCAGTAAACATGGACCTTTTACGACTAAGTCGATAGTATATGCAATACAGAGACGCACATATTATGAACATAAAGAACACAAAGAGGGCTCTACAACAGAATGGATATCATTAAGAATCGTCTGAAGCGGACCAACGACAAGGAAAGAAGCAACAACGCAGAATCCATTCTAGTAAGTCTGTATACATCAGATATAATGATTGCAAAGAACACATTGTGAGTTGTTAATTATGACATTGATAAAAAATATGCGAAATGTTCTAAGTCTGATGAAGCGATACACAGGGAAAATATGAAGAAGGTATTTGAAATTTAACGCAGAACTCAGGGACAAGGAAAGAGACTCCAAGAAATACACTCAGGCGTCCCCTGGACAACGATTCGTCATATGTACCGGCTAATCTTTCCACCACAGGAGCATGGATAAATATTGTATGTTATTTTATGTTCTTGATACGAAATAATAAATAAGATAAGATATCAACAAAATTTTAAGAAGTGTGCGGAACAAAGCCGAAGGAAGACAACACAAAAATTGTACATACCAAGTACCACGTGAATGCGTGGCCTCATATATAGGCGAAGATAAGAACACTGAACTGGGAGAAACAGAAAAAAATCAGGTATTGCACATCATATTAAATTGGATAAAGCATGAATTATTGATAGAGAAGAATAGTGGTAAAAAAAGAAATGTTTAAATATGAAGTTGAAGAAAATGGTATTGTTCCTTTCCTGGATGTATTACTGGAAAGAAAAGAAGATGCATCTTTATTCCATGCAGCCTACAGGATATGCATACTAATCAATACCAAATCACACCTCTATCCTTCTCAGAAATAAGGCACTATTAAAAGCCTAATGAGAAGAGCTTCGGATATTTGTCATCCTGTCAAATCGGAAGAAGACATGAAAGAAATTAAAAATATTTTTATAAAGAATAGATTTTCTACTTCTTCAATCAAAAGATGCCTTAAACCGAAAAGACCAACAAACAATGTGAACAACGTAATGTATTTTTCGCTTCCTTATGTTGAAAACGTGATGGTCAAGATTAATAGAATTCTCATTCTTAGTAAAGAGAACATGAAGATTTCCTTTTCTCTATATGTTAAAATTCGACATATGTTGAGATAAATAAAAGACATCCCTCATCAGTCATCAGAGATTTATCAGATTACATGTCCATGATGTGCTTGCAGGAAAGTTTACATCGGCCAGACTGGTAGAACTATTTCTACAAGACTGAATGAATACCAGCGATCGATTAGATTGAATCAGCCTGAAATCGTCAGTTACGGAGAATGCCCTAGACGGATTTCACCAAAATTCGGAGGACTAAGCAGAATTTAAGTAGGTGAGAGAATTTTTTGGAAATATCCAGTGTTTCGCTCTTCGTTCTTACAGTTTTGCTTCCACGATGGTTATCAATCATCATGTATTGTTAACTCAAAACTTTGTACCAGTGTTAATTGAAAACTAAAGACTAAAATGGAGATGGAAACAGGTAGAAACTGTGTATTCGGACTAGCAGTCAATAATAAAATTTATTCATTATATTATTGACTGCTAGTCCGAATACACAGTTTCTACCTGTTTCCATCTCCATCCCAAATACAATCGAATATAAATTTTTGGATTCTACAGACTAAAATAATAATCTATTACCTCGTCTATGACTAATGAATAATGATTGATAATTTAATCATTTCGCGTAAACTATTGATTGATTAGTTTTAATCAAATAATCTTGACTATTTTTTTTCTCTACAGTCGATAGCTAACTAGTTACATAACCTGCGTGAACTTTTGCTGCAAAATATCCACGTGTAGAAGTGTTACAGGCGATACTTTTACTTCTGTAGATTGAAAACGTCGTACAGGGTGACACTGAAAAACGGGCCACTCAAAATAACTTATTTATATTTTTTTTAATTCTCTTTAAATATTTGTAAACTAGGCTTAGGGGCTCACAAATCCTGGTATTTGACATTATAGTACTAGTAGCGCTTCCGGTTTGACCGGAAGTAACATTAACTGTCATATTTCAAATAGGACATTTTATATATTTTTATATATTTGGAATTTACGTAAAATTACGAAGCAACGATATGCCAGAAGTGCAATTTTATTGAAGAAATAAACTACAAAAACATAAGAGAAAATAATGCATTATTTTGAGTGGCCCGTTTTTCAGTGTCACCCTATATATGTTATAAAATGTTTTTGCTATTTTACAAATTATTGAAATTAAATTACACATTGGAATCAACTCTGCCGTTGCCGGTCCCAAGCCCGGATGAGAAAGGAGGAGGGTTAATAGGCGTAGCACCCTACCTATTGTAAAAATCTGTTGTGGCCAGCACAATACCTCTCGCCACTTCCTTTTTTGGTTACATAAGTATAGGGCGCGAACAGTCATGTTACATTGTTGGCCTTGACAAGCAGATGTGGGGGCCCGTTTCAGAATGATAATTAGTGAGTATGTTTCATTCAGAATTTCAAGATTTTCAAAATACACGTAGTTAATTTGTCACCAGGAGTGTGGAATTTACTTGTCGAGGAAAATAAACCATATGGAATTGGAAAATCACTAAATTTAGAATGAGAAATTATGATACATCTATATACATAATTACTAGCTATCATTCTGACATGAGTCCCCATATCTGCTTGTCAAAGCGCCCTATTGTATTTAACATTTCTTGTATACCTACATTCTACACCAAAAATTGTACTTACATATATCTATTCCTTATATTTAGATTGTTTAATTTTAAATTCATTATATGAAGAAATTTTGTCCTCTTCTAATTTTTCGAAATGTTTCCAATTCATTGTCAGGATTGACTGTATTTTTGAAGGATATATGTAATAGACCTATAATCTTAAATATTTAACTACTAATACATTAAGAAATAATATAATGTATATGTACTTCCCAGAAAAACTCTTTAGTAATATCTATGAATTTCTGACACTGACATTTATCTGTCAGTTACAAACAGTTCAACTGGTCAACTATTTTCCATGGCATCCTTTCGGCTGTAAAATTTATTATAACGTTATTTTATTTATTATATTTCTTTTATCTCTAAATCCATAGAATATATAATAAAATATTTAAATGTATCAGATAGAGAATTTAATTTTCTTTAATATTACCAAGAAAAATTTTCAAAAAATATTATTTAGAAGATTTTTTTTCAAGAATCTTCTACTTCCGGTTGTCCAATTGTTACCAAAACCTTTTCAGATCTTCCCATGAATGTCCGATTGGAAAATACGTAATTAAACAATTTTTAAGTCTTATAGTTTTTGAGTAATCGTCCTTCCAACATCCTACATACATACACACACACACACACATACATCCACACACACACACACACACACACACACACACACACACACACACACACACACACACAGACATCATCGTAAAAATGTTAAAATCGGATTGTAGGGACCTTAAAACGTGCTTATTCAATAAAATATGGATATGGGATTTTTAGCATGAATGCAATACCTCTCTTAGCGAGAGGTAAAAAGGTGATAAGAAAAGTCCAAAGAATTACCGTGGAATCACTCTACTCAATAGTTCCATTAAACTATTCACAAAAATACTGGCAGATACGGTGAAAATATATGTTCCCATCAGTGATGAACAACAAGGCTTTAGAAAAAAACTGATGTGGCCAGCACATAACCTCTCGTCGTATATTTTACCTGGCTGTATGTATAAAGCAAAGAATATTTTTAGAAATACAAATAATATATTCATATAAGTCTATGACGTATAAACTTCTTTATTATTCAATAAGAGCATGTCTCAACATAAAAGAATTTTCATATATATTTACAAAATCTATAGGATATTTTACCATAAATTATGTACAATAAATTACAAAGTAGAGTTCACCATATATAAATTTTAGGCTGGTAACAGGGATTTTCAATGAAAACAATGTTCTTGTTTACTTTCTCTTCATATTCTTCTAGTAAAAACATTAATTTTGGGCGGTCTAAAATGTATATATCTGTATTGTGCATCTATTCTTACATATCTTCTTTTACAATTTATTTTTTCATACATATTGTATCTAAATAACACTAATTCCCTTTAATAAAGTGACGGATAGATTGCACTCCGATTATTCTTAAATCGATGTGTAATTTTGTCAATATTTACAACTTACTTGAGAAGAATTTGATATCTTTTTCGAAGTTCAATGTTACTCTAGTCTTCAGTGCTGGTGTACGTTGTCCCATAATGTTTGAAACAAATTTAAGTCCTTGAACCTAGACTTGTCACCTCCATAATAGTCACAGATCAAGAATTAAGAGATTCTCCAAGTACATTTTTATTTCATTACTCATTATTTCGATGAGATACAATTTTTCTGTATTTTACGTTGCAGAATGGAAACCATCTTCACTTTCACCTTGTATTTATAACATTTAAATATCGCCTTCCTTCGAGCTGTATTCTCGCTCATATCTATTCTTTCCATTTAGATTTTTTATATATAAATTCATTCTATAAAGAAATTTTGTCCTACTCTTCTAATTTTTCGAGAGATTCCAATTCATTGTTGGCACTAACAGTATTTCTGAAGGGTATGTGTAATATACCTATAATTTTAAATATTTAACTATAAATACAATAAGAAATAATATAAAGTATGTACTTCCCAGAAAAAATCTTCAGTAATGTCTCTGAATTTCTGACACTGACATTTATCTGTAACTTACAAAAAAAAAATCAACTATTTTCCATGGCATTCTTTCGGCTGTAAAATTTATTATAACAGATTATTTTATATATTATGTCTTTTATCTCTGGAATATATAATAAAATATTTAAATGTATCAGATAGAGAATTTAATTTCTTTAATATTACCAAAAAAAAATTTCAAAAAATAATATTTAGAAATATTTTTTTTCTAGAATCTCCTACTTCCGGTTGTCCAATTGTTATCAAAACCTTTTCAGATCTTCCCGTGAATGTCCGATTGGGAAATACGAAGTTCAACAAATATAAAGTCTTATAGTTTTTGAGTAATCGTCCTTCCAACATCCCACACGCATACATACACACACACACACATCCACACACACACACACACACACACACACACAGACATCATCGTAAAAATGTTAAAATCGGATTGTAGGGACCTTAAAACGTGCTTATTCAATAAAATCTGGATATGCGATTTTTAGCATGAATACAATACCTCTCTTAGCGAGAGGTAAAAATCGATCTACACTAGATGCAATATTTACTGTACGACAATTAGTTGAAAAGGCTATAGATTACCAAAAACCAGCGTATCTGTACTTCGTAGATTTAACGAAAGCGTTCGACAGAGTAAAGTTAAACGATGTCTTAGAGATTCTTATAAAAAACGACACACCTATTAATATAATAAAAATAATCAAAGAATTAAATTCTAACACCCATACTCGCTCCTCATCAACAATAAATTAACAACTAATATAAAAATATCATCTGGCATACGACAAGGAGACTCTTTGAGTCCGCTACTTTTTAATTCTGTAATGGAAAAAATAATACAGAATGTTAAACTCACTGGTTTAGGTTACAGACTGAATCATAATAGAATAAAAATATTATGCTATACTGACGATGCGGTTCTTATCGCAGAGAACGAAGATGACTTACAACGCCTCCTTCACGCCTTTTACCTAACAGCTACCCGATACAATATAAAAATATCTGTACCAAAAACAAAAAGTCTTGTCGCATCCAAAACCCCAATACGATGCAAGTTAGCAGTTCACGACGAAATCATAGAACAGGTATCATCATTTTCTTACCTTGGATGTGATATTACATACAGCCAAGACAGAACAACAGAAGTAAGAAAACAATCCCACAAAGCATCCAGAATATCAGGAAGTATAAATGAAATCGTATGGAAAAACAAATATATGAATCAAGACTCCAAAGTGCGCATATATAAAACATGCATTAGACCTATATTAATATATGCTGTTCTGCAGCTGACACGAGAAAAACAAAAACAATCTTAAGAACAACTGAAATGAAAATATTGAGAAATATAGCAGGATATAGGTTAATAGATAGGAAACGCAACAGAGAAATCAGAACAACATGCAAAACGCAGGACATTGTAAAATGGAATAGAAAAAGAAGACGAGAGTGGAACCAACACATATCCAGAATGGGAGATGACAGAATAGCAAAAATTGCTCGCGATGGAAAACCAGAGACCAAACGTCCGATTGGAAGACCCCCCAAACGATGGAAAGACTCCTGGGTAACAACTTCCGAAGATAGTCCAAGATGAAATCTGGATATAACAGGCTAATTCTTCTTCTTCTTCTACTGGTGCTGTAACCCTTTAAGGGTTTTGACCTCCGCTAGTTTCCGCCTCCATGCTTCTCTGTCCCTTGCCACTGCTCTCCAATTGGGCATGTTAATTTTCTTCAGATCCTTTTCAACGTCATCAATCCATCTGCCCTTCTGCCTTCCTCTTGGTCTTACCCCTTGTACCTTTTTTGTTCAGCATCTTTTTGGCTGTTCTGTCCTCTTCCATTCTGGTTACATGGCCAACCCACCTTAGTCTTTGTGTTTTTAGGAACCCAACAATATCTTGTTCATTGTACAGTGTCTCCAGTTCATGGTTCATACGGGTTCTCCAGCCCTCCCCCTCGTTGACTGGGCCGAATATCTTGCGGAGAATCTTCCTTTCGAAAAGAATCAGCGCTCTTTCCGTAGCGGCGGTCAGTGTCCATGTCTCCGACGCATAGGTCACCACTGGCCTTATAAGTGTTTTATAGATAGCTAATTTAGTATTGTGGCTCAGAGATTTACTTCGGAGCAGCTTGGCGTGTGCGAAATAGCATCTATAACAAGCTAATAGCCTATTAAAAGAAGAAGAAGATTGGAATCATTACCTACATTTGTATATAATTATATATGATATAATATTTCATTAATTAATATGTCTGGTAATTGATTCGAGAAAAAAAATTCAAATTATGAATAAAATTGTTGTCAAAATAATCTCTTACATATGACTAAAACTAATGATTGAATGATTAGTTCATTTAGTCATGATTATGACTAATTTTTAAATCATGATTAAATTTAGTATGATTATTTAGCCCCCTCGGTGGCCGAACTTATTGAGGCTGCGTGTTGCGAAAGCGCTCAAAGCGACCATCACTGCTCGGATCCTGGGGTTGTGGGTTCGATTCCCATCAGGGGCTTAGATGTTTGTGACTCTCCTTTGATCGTATCTCCATCAACGCAACATGAACATTTGTAATGTTAAAATAAATATGTATAATGAAAAAGTGACTCATCCCCAACACCAATTGTAATAACTGTAAAAGTTTATATACAATAAAAATTATTATTATTTAGTTAATTGATCAATAAATTGAAAAAAAATTGATTGATTGTGCCAACTCTGCTTTATATCAAGATCAAAACTTAATTTTAAAAATAAAGCACTGGTTATATTATAAAAGCAAATGAAAATACAATTTGCAATTTGTTACCTTACGTGGTTATATTTTCCATCCAAATTTTAAAAATTCTTACGACTTACAAATGAAATGTTTATTCATGTTCATACGAGTGAATGTCTCTTGCTGTGGACCATCTGTCTATTAATAAAATAAAAATATTAGGTGTTATGTAGCAATTACTCAAAATCACAATCATACAGCATATATTCTTACAAAACCAACGTTACAGTGCAGAAATTTACCCACGAAATATTTTTTTCAGCTACACATTTCAAAAAAATATTAACAAAAGTTTTCAAATAGGAAAATGTTAAACTTACTAACCACTCCACAGCAACAATCGTGTAAATGCATGATAGAAAAGAGAAATTCATGTCGAATTCAAACCGCCTTATAATGTCTTTAACAGTGTCGGAGTAGTGGATGAAATATGAGAATTTGCCAATTTAAAACTATTCAATATATTAAAGAAATTTCTTTGAAATTGAAGTTATGTTTTAGTTTTGAACCACTCATTCGGTAAAATCGTGTAATGCATAAGAAAGAAAATTTCACGCTGAATTCATATTTTAAACCGCGTTGTCTTATTTTTAACCGTGTGAGAGTGGTGAATGAAAATAGAGTAAATAGACGATTTGAATATGTATCAATACCTCGCAAATAGTCATACTTGATCTTTACTACATTTGAAAATCTGTTGGAAACCATTGACAAAAGTATTGCAAGAAATAATATTAATAATTTCAAACAATTATTTGAAATTATAACGAATGTATGGAAATCTTTAAAACACAAATTCATCGATAATTTACTTAATTCAATACTACGACGAATGCAATCTATTATAAATAATTACTGAAGTATAAATTCTGTAATATTGTTTATATTTTTGTCTAATTTAGTTTCTTTCATAAATTGTTATCCTGTTTTTTTTTTAAAGTAAATATAAAAGTTTTATGCAAGTACAGAGCGTACATCTGTATTCAAATACATAAGTATTTGTGAAATTTAGTACCATACTTTTAAATTACTTATTTAACGTTAATAATATTTTATAAATATGTCACCTTTACAATAAATAAGAAGTTTGAAAGTATATTGAATAATTAAAATATTTGGGAGTATTTTTTATTATTACTTACGGAATTGCTCTATTTATGTCCGATACTGTATGTACATTATGTGATTTAAGCGAATAAATTGTGATAAAATAAGTCATATTTTAACCAATATTTAATTAACGTAATAGAATTTCGACTGAGGTTTTTGAGGTTCACGTTATTGAATTATAAACTATAGTCGCGAGGTAGTTTTCAAGTACCTTCTCTCAGGGATCTTGAAGTAAACTAGATTTGTTGAAGTTCAATAAAGTAGATGTGGTGCTACTCATGAATTTTAATCCAGTAACTATCACATGTGAGTTGAAACTACGCTGCACTGTATTTCACTTAGATTTGAAATGAGCTTTAAGTTCCACAGCTGCTTTAATTTAAGATCTAAATTCTTATAGCATATAAACTTAATCCTTTTTCCTGGCACTCGTACAAGTTACGATAAAAATAAATCAGCATTGTTAAAATGCATTCACTTTTTGCAAGGCATTGTTATACAAATTAGTTATTTATATCAACAGTTTGGAACTGAAATTTTGTTAATAAGTATTAGGTTTCTATAAAAATCATATAATATTTAACAAGCGGGAAATGAGAGTGACATTTGCAACATAGCCGTTAAACGTGGTACATATTTTTTATGTGTGGCAATCCAGTGTTTCTGCTGACTTTTTGGCCGCAAAAAAGAAACAATATTTATTTGTTCATGTCAAAAGCATCAATGGTTATTAAAGAAATATTTACAATAACAGGAATACTTTATTAAAATATGAACTAAGCAAAATTAATCAAATATCAAATAAGAAAAGGAAAAGAATTATTAATTTGATTTTGACTAGTATCTGGCCAATGTATTTTTTGTTGCCTGTATTAGATTAGATCGTCTATATCATATTTAGTTGGACATAATTTGCATTCCAGATGATGGGTTGAGTCCTCCACTATTTATTTGTAATATTTTTTTTATGAGACCATGTAAACTGAAAGCGATTTGTAGTTTTAGAAAGTCATTATTGTTACTCCTTAAGCCGCAATCATTTTTTTAAATATTCTGTGACGTAGGTATAGAGATGATTTTGTTTTCAAACAGTGGACTTCGTTAATAATTGGTGTTACATAAATTGATCTTTTTGGTTATAAATGGTCAACCGGAAGTACCTCATTTGAAGATTTTAACAGTTTTTCTTAAAAAAACGCAATTAAATATCATTTATTGACATTTAACATTATTATAACTTGAAGAATATATTATTCTCTATACGATTTGATCGCATTTTATACTTCATATTCAATAGTTATAGAGTTAAAGAATTATAAAAACTTAAATTTCATAAATTAGCCAGATATGCTAACCATGGAAACTGCTAATATATTCAGATAACACAAATTGACAGATGTCAGTATAAATAAGTGCGTTCAATGAAGTAAGCAGTTCAAGCAAATGCTAGGTAAGTAAGCGAGGCTTATTGCTTTATAAGATTTGCTAGCTATGTGACGAACTGATATTCACAATGTCATCGAGAAAGTTATACATTTGTCAAATATAACATGTGTATCTCTCATATCTCTTTTATTGGTCTGGAAAGTTATACAAAATGAATTTGTAGATAGATACAGTTATTTGCAGATAGAGGAATTAATTTTGAACATTTTTTAGGTAGAAAATATTTCAAATTTAAAAATGTTATGAACATTCATCACAAAACTTTGAAAGCCTTTTTGACATGCAATTGATATAAACACACCATAAAATGAGATAGAAACAGTACGAGTTAAATTCATGTATGCATAATTTGCATTTCCCGCCATTATATTTCATAAGTTAGCAAGACAAGCGAGAAATTTGGCGCTTGGATTGCTTGCGAGCAAATCAAGCAAATGCTAGGCTATCAAAGTCGTTCAACAAATTTAACTTCCGATTGCTTGTTTTTCTGGGGCTTATTGAACGGATCTAATGAAAAGTAAATGAATGTAGCAGAGATGAGGATGTTGAGATAGATGTTGGGGAATACACGGAAAGATACGGTAAGGAATGAAAGAATAAGGGAAATAACTCTAGAGTTAGAAGTTTCTAGAAACATACAAGATAGACGATTACATTAGTTTGAACATGTCATGAGGAGAGATGGAGGATATATTGGAAAAAGAATGAATGGCTTAGAAATAGAAGGTTGAAGAAACAGAGGAAGACCAAAGATAAGTTGGAAGGACTGTATTGTGGAAGACTTGAGAGAAAAGGAACTGAATAAGAACGACACGCAAAACAGAAATGAGTGGTAGAAGAAAATAAAAAATAGCGCCCCGTAACGAATGGGAAAAGCTAAAGAAGAAGAAGAAGATGTCAGTGTCAAGTGCAATTTGCATAGTTTGTTTATGAAATAATTTTACTGGAAATTTAGTTTCTTTTGCAACAAAATTTATGTATGGAATTTATTCATAATACACAGGATTGACGGAAGGTATTGTGCTGGCCACATCAGATTTTTTTACAAATAATTTTATTTGATTAATAAATACAAAACATGTATTCTGTAATACTTTTTATCATATTGGGCCTAAAATATTTATCTTTTAATGCGTTTAATATTACCATTACTCCACGATGTTTTGTTAGACCGTTGTGGAAATTATGAATTATTTCTATATATAATAATAATAATCTTTATTGTATATAAACTTATTACAAAGTTATTACAATTATGGGGATGAGTCAATTTGTCATTATATTTTTATACCTTCTTTCGTTGCGTTGATGGAGATGAGATGATGAAAGGACAGTCACAAACATCCAAGCTCCTGGTGGGAATCGAACCCACGACCCCAGGATCCGAGCGGTAATGGTCGCTTTGAGCGCTGTCTAAACACGCTGCCTTAACACGCTCGGCCACCGAGGCGACTATTTCTATATATTCATCTTCGTTTTAATATTTACTACAATTTTATTGCAAGAGATTATTTTTATATCATATTCAAAATTATTTTTTATAATTTTAGAAAATATTAAGTCTAGATCGTTTTCAATTATTGCGTAATATCGTAATTTTGGAATAATGTAATCTTTAAGAATTTAGTGATTTCTTCTTCCAACATAACTTTATTGAATTTACTGCATTATTATTTTATTATGGTCAAATAATCGTTTTGTTTTAATTGTGGTGTTTACATCGCGTGTTTCGAGTCCATTTACTAAGTTTTCCAGAACTGACTATTTGTATTATTGTCGCTATTATTATTGTTTATTAGGTCGTTATAATTTGTTTCAGTTTCAATTAATATGGATATTTGTGTCTTCAAATATTTTTAAAATTTTATTTGAGACATCTTCCCATTTTAATTGATCTGATCCACATCCTAATTGAATCACCTATTTAAGAAACCACATAAGTCATATTGTTTCAACATTGTGATGTTTTCAGAATCGAATTCTACGAAGATAAATGCATTTTTGTGTGATAAATATCATATATCACATGCATAGCACGCTCATGACAGAGCAGAATAATTTGAACGTGAAAAACTGACTGACCTATAATAATTGTTTCTTTTTTGAATGCGTTAGAATATACTTTCTGATTTTTCTTAAATACAACTTTTAGTTCATGTTCTGTATATTTTATTTAAACATACATACGAGTAACATAAACTTAAAGCTTATATTATTATTGTATTACGAGTTCTAATATTTTTTAATAATTTACATTTTTCTTCTTACTTTTGCAAAAAGAAGTGGTAGTAAATTATTTAAAAAATAAAGAAATCTTCTACTGTTTTATAGAAAAATATCGTATTGAATGATTTCTATGTTACTCATACCAATTCAGTAAAAAATTACTTTCTTAGCAACATTGCTAAAAATTGTAACCAAGTGAAACAAAAATGTAAAACCAGTCATTTTCTTTTTACCTCCCGCTCTCCTTGGTAAGGGAGGTATAGGAATCGTGGTAAAAATCGCATATCGAGATTTTGGTAAATAACCATGTTTTAAGGTCCCTAGAATCCAATTTTAACATTTTTAAAACGATGTCTGTGTGTATGTATGTATGTGTGTATATGTGTATGTGTGTATGAGTGTTTGTTTGTGGATCCTCTTTACGCTCTAACTCAAATATTATCGTTCAGAATTTTTTTAAAACTTGTATTTCTACCTTACTCTTATATTATTATATACTCTATTATTTAATATATTTATTAATGACATTACGACTGATATTAATGTGGAATACCTAATGTACGCTGATGATTTAAAATTATTTTGTAGAATATCTAAAATTGAAGACTGTATGAACCTCCAAACAAATATTAATATCATTAGAAATTAGTGTAATAACAATAATTTACAACTTAATAACAGCAAATGCAATGTTATGTCATACACCACGAAACATCATAAAATTACTTTTAATTACACCTTAGACGGTGATTCAATTTGTAGGCCAAATCATATATCTAATTTAGGAGTCATTTTTGAGCCTAGTCTAATGTTTAAAAAACATGCCGAAACTAGAGTTTCCACGGCATTTCAATGCCTTGGTTTTATCATTAGAAATTCACAAATGTTTAAAAATATACAAAAACTAATTCGACTTTTTACAACTCTAGTAAGACCACATTTGGAATATTGCTCGGTAGTTTGGAACCCTATTACCAATAACATGATTGATTTAATTGAAAGTGTCCAAAGAAAATTCATAAAAGCAGCTACATTTATCTTGGACGGCATATATCAAGCAAGAGGTATCCCGCAAACTATATTATTGGAATCGTTTAATCTAAATTTCTTATATCAAAGAAGAAATATGCACGCAACTATCATTTTGCTTAAAACTATCACCGGTACTATTTATTGTGCATTTATTTTACATTATATACACTTTCAAGTCCCAATAGATTGTCGTCAAGATATAGTTACACATTCTATTTGCCCCCTGCTAGATCGAATACGTTAGTTAAATCACCCATTCGTTATATGATTCAGTCATATCATAAAATTGAAAATCATGTAGATATTTTTAATTGCAACGTTCGTGATATTAAACATTGTATTTACTCCTTTTAATTGATTTCTTCCTACCCCCTAATTGGGCATCTGCCTGTCGGGTAGTGTATCAAATAATAATAATAATAAATAATAATAATAATAATGATAATAATAATAATGATAATAATAATAATAATAATAATAAAACCGAAGTTTAGGCCATCATTACGAGCAAACCTACAGCCCTGAAAATGAAATGTACAATTTTCCAAATGTATTGTAAATAATAATTTACCTTGTTGCTCTTAGATGTACTAGACTTAGGTGAATAAAGATAATAATAATAATAATAATAATAATAATAATAATAATAATAATAATAATAATAATAATAATAATAATAATAATAATAATAATAATAATAACAATAATAATAATAATAATATGGAAAGATGCCAATAGATTTTGATGTAAATCAGATAACCGGAAATGGCACTTTACTGGAAGCTTAAAATAATTTTTCTTCGAAAAATACCTTTAAATGTTATTTTTTCGAGGTTTGTTGTTATAAAAATTAAAGTTTTTTAAATTTTCTGCAGGTCTGTGTTAATACTTTTTGTATATATTTTATGGATAAATTTATAAAATTATATATAATATTCATCCCGGAGCCTACGCTTTAAACACAACTCCATTGTTACACAGTTCAGATCTCAAATGTATGTAACTGACAGATATATGTCACTGTCAACAAACTAATCATTTCAAATAATAATAGTAACTTTTTAAAAAGAAAATAGTAAATCGAACAATAATTATATGGAAAGGAACTTAATACAATTTCCAGCATAAGTAAATATGTAGAAATATAGGTAAGATAATAAAAATATATAATATATCGTAACGACATATTACCTATTGCTGAGTGAGACAATCTGCTTTGTACACAGATGTCGGTAATAATGATGACATATTGTTACCGTGCGGGCGTTTACCAGGCGTCACCTCACGCGAATCTGGGGAACCAGATTCGATCCCAACCGACGCCAAATATTTTAGAATTTTAAATGGCACTAAATTAATCTCTGTGGCGCACTCTCCACGCCAGCAATGGTCATAGGTAAATATATAAATAAATAAAATAAATATATCATCACGGCATATTACCCATTGCTGGGTGTGCCAATCTGCTTTATACAGAGATTTCGGTAACGATGATGACATATTTGTACCGTGCGGGCGTTTACCAGGTGTCACCTCACGAGCACTTATTGCTGGCGTGGAGAGTACACCACAGCGGTCATTTTTGTGTCATTTAAAATTCGGTATTTAAATTAATTTTTAGCATTTATATTAATAAAAATTAAATTACACGGGAGGTATTGTGTTGGCCACATCAGATTTTTACCTTTTCACCTACTCGTATAGGTAAGGAAGGTATTGTCTTTGGTCAAAAAATTCGGTGGTGAGTTTTCATTGAATAAGCACGTTTTAGGGTCTTTACAATACGATTTTACTATTTTTACGATGATGTCTGTATGTGTGTGTGTGTGTTCGTGTGTATGTGCGTGTGTGTGTGTGTGCGTGTGTGTGTGTTGTGACGATACGTACCTTATTCTCATGTCCATCTCCGAGTAGTCGTAAATTCAGTAAAGTATTCCATCCGTGGTAGAAGCTCTTGCATAGGATCAGCACTTGTTATCATTCACAAACCGGAATAAAACTCATAACTAATGGATGTTGAGCATTAGTAATTGATGTTGAACTGTATATATTGGCAGTTAATAAACCACGCACGATGTAAATCGTATGTAGGGCATGTTTTGTCTTCCTAACCTACGAATTTGTCTATGATTGAAACCACATGTTTACCTGAATAATGATTGGCGATATTACTGTGTAAATCTTACCTTATTACTGTATTGTTGTATCATTTGTGTATTTACTTTGTACAGGTTTTTATTTATCACGTAGTTCAATCACAACAATGCCACAGGTTTGACAAGCCCGTGAAGTGGCGACATACGTCCTGTCGAAGGTATTACCGTTACAATAATGTGTAACAACTGTCAATATTTATTGTTATAATGTTTATTATGGGTTTTTGATTGTTGTGAGTAATAAACTGGTACAGTCGGGTTATTTAATGACTTGTAGTAATTTTTATATATTTTATTTTTATTGTACAAACGCCATCAGCGCCTTTTTACAGTAACTAAGTTTAAAAAGAGTCCCCTCCAAGTTTTGGGCGAGATTATGCCAGATTACCAGATTTCGGGTATAAAAGGCGCAGCATCACTTGGAGAGATCAGTTCTCGAACTCGTCTTGAATGATCCTCTGAGGGTCACGACTGGAGTACGAACGTTTGAGTCGAAGAAGTCTTACCGTGGATTTTGCCACTGTTGTTTTGGTGAGTGTAAAATCACCGTCCGAATTTCCTTGTGGGTGATAGACAACTCCGTCGTTGTGCTATCACAGGAAATTACTGTCAGCGCAAGTTGTCAATTTGTATTTAAACTTGGCGTTTGTGTGTTTCTTAAAAACACGTTTTATATTTCATTATTTTTTTGGGGTTACTTACCGCTAGTAACAGACTGTGCCATTGCCGTACCGCGGGGGCACAGTCACCATTCTTTTGGGGTTGGAGAATACCAGTTTGTGGCTCGACAGTTTTGTCGTACACTGTTATATTATTACTATCCTTATTATTTATTTGTTTTGTATTGGGAAAAAAACTGAAATAAAAGTTATTTATTTATTACGGGTTAAACGTGCTTTTTCAAGCGAACCTTGGCCTCCCTCCTAGAGCTATCCCGGCCCATATTGTCCCCCTTTCAGCTACCACCACCGAAGGCGCCCGAGTATTCCGACCGACGGCTGAAGGGACAATTCGACGATGGCCCAACCACCGATCACAACGGGGCCACCGTCACAAATGGCGCCCGAGCAGGGACCCAACGTTGAGGAAGACGATGCCACACTCACACGCTCTGGCTGGATTTACACCCTACGTAAAGCAGAACCGCAGGTACTGCTCCAGGGCATGGGTCACGAGCAGAGTGGCGCAGTGGAAGCGTGCTGGGCTGCCTAATCGACGGCATCTGGAGGCGGCTGGCCTTCCAATGTTTGCCCAATCTGGCGAACCCGATCATCCTGGGCATGGACGCGCTGGCGACCTACGGAGCGACTATCTGCGCAGCGTCGCGCAGAGTCACGCTGCCAGTACCTCCCACACCGGTCGCCCAGGTAAGCGCAATTCAGCCCCACAGGGAGAAGGTACCACGTCGTCCCGAGTCAGCGAGGCCGCCGTCACGCCGCCGTAAGGGTCCGTCCATCCAGCCAGTGGGGTCGCCTCTGTTGAGAGCCCGCCGACCAGAGGAGCGTCCGCAGCCGCCACCGTCGCAGCAGCTGCACGAGCGGGCGCCCCTCTCCACTTCACAGTCGAAGCCAGAGGCGTCCCCTACCCCCACCACCGTCTGCGTCGACTCCAGGGCAAGGAGTCGGCCAGACATCGTCATGGAGTCGGTTGGCGACTCGCCGAGGGAAGTGATGTCCCTGCAGGAGGCCCTCCTGCAGCGCTACGGCCCCAATCCACCTGAGGCGAGTCCGTCCTTCTACAGGCCATCGACTCCATCGACGCCGACATCTGCGACGCTGTCGCCACGGACCCTTGTGGACTGGCTGATGGTGGAGACGTCACCGCTGCCAACCACGCCGGACCGACCCATCACACCGAGGACACCGAGGTGGGCCAGCCAGGAGCAGTTGGACGCCCTGTTTGGTCTGTCTCCGGCTTCGTCAGCGAAGCGGTCAGGCCGGTCGTCCAAGGACTCACCGCCGGTTCGGGCACCGCCGTCGACGCCGTTCCCGTTTTTGGTGCCGAATCGGAGATCCTTGAGGGCGAGGCTGACCCCCCAAACGGCAGGCCTAGGGTGTCCCGTCCCGAGAGCTCCTGGCCCCACGACCTTGGGTGTGATGGCGGGGATCGTCCCCATTTCCAGCCCCACGTTGCCGCCTCCTCAGCCGCAGCCGCCAACGTCCGGAGACCGCCGGAGTGAGACGCGGGAGAGCCGTCCTGGAGGAGGGACCGCGTGGAGGGTGGAGCAGCCGGGGACCAAGTGGAGGGTGGAGCAGCCGGGGACGTCACAGCCACGACGTCGCAGAAGACGGCGGAGGCGGCAGTCCACACGCCGCTGAGAACGGCACCCATCCAGGGTACCGCCTTTTCATTTTCATTTTTTTTGTCTCTTTTTTGAAACCTGCAAAGGTTTACTTTTGTTATGTTGCGTGTGCAACTCTAGTTTCCCAAGCTCTTGCTTGGTTGTTTATGTTACTTACCGTACCGCCATTTAAGTTTTTTTTGTTGATTTTGGTGCACAGAAGGCCGTCATTTTTATCTGGATTTTATCCGTTTTGTTTTTCTTCTGTGGCCGATTACCGTTAAATTCCACTTATAAAGTTTTTATGTTGCATTTAAAGCAACGACCGAAAAAAAAAATATTAAATGTAATTCACTATTTTTTTTTTAACCGGAGTAAGAGGGGGATGTGACGATACGTACCTTATTCTCATGTCCATCTCCGAGTAGTCGTAAATTCAGTAAAGTATTCCATCCGTGGTAGAAGCTCTTGCATAGGATCAGCACTTGTTATCATTCACAAACCGGAATAAAACTCATAACTAATGGATGTTGAGCATTAGTAATTGATGTTGAACTGTATATATTGGCAGTTAATAAACCACGCACGATGTAAATCGTATGTAGGGCATGTTTTGTCTTCCTAACCTACGAATTTGTCTATGATTGAAACCACATGTTTACCTGAATAATGATTGGCGATATTACTGTGTAAATCTTACCTTATTACTGTATTGTTGTATCATTTGTGTATTTACTTTGTACAGGTTTTTATTTATCACGTAGTTCAATCACAACAATGCCACAGGTTTGACAAGCCCGTGAAGTGGCGACATACGTCCTGTCGAAGGTATTACCGTTACAATAATGTGTAACAACTGTCAATATTTATTGTTATAATGTTTATTATGGGTTTTTGATTGTTGTGAGTAATAAACTGGTACAGTCGGGTTATTTAATGACTTGTAGTAATTTTTATATATTTTATTTTTATTGTACAAACGCCATCAGCGCCTTTTTACAGTAACTAAGTTTAAAAAGAGTCCCCTCCAAGTTTTGGGCGAGATTATGCCAGATTACCAGATTTCGGGTATAAAAGGCGCAGCATCACTTGGAGAGATCAGTTCTCGAACTCGTCTTGAATGATCCTCTGAGGGTCACGACTGGAGTACGAACGTTTGAGTCGAAGAAGTCTTACCGTGGATTTTGCCACTGTTGTTTTGGTGAGTGTAAAATCACCGTCCGAATTTCCTTGTGGGTGATAGACAACTCCGTCGTTGTGCTATCACAGGAAATTACTGTCAGCGCAAGTTGTCAATTTGTATTTAAACTTGGCGTTTGTGTGTTTCTTAAAAACACGTTTTATATTTCATTATTTTTTTGGGGTTACTTACCGCTAGTAACAGACTGTGCCATTGCCGTACCGCGGGGGCACAGTCACCATTCTTTTGGGGTTGGAGAATACCAGTTTGTGGCTCGACAGTTTTGTCGTACACTGTTATATTATTACTATCCTTATTATTTATTTGTTTTGTATTGGGAAAAAAACTGAAATAAAAGTTATTTATTTATTACGGGTTAAACGTGCTTTTTCAAGCGAACCTTGGCCTCCCTCCTAGAGCTATCCCGGCCCATATTGTCCCCCTTTCAGCTACCACCACCGAAGGCGCCCGAGTATTCCGACCGACGGCTGAAGGGACAATTCGACGATGGCCCAACCACCGATCACAACGGGGCCACCGTCACAGTGTGTATGTGTGTGTGTGTGTGTGTATGTGTGTGTGTGTGTGGACCGCCTTTCGTGTACGATATCTCCAATACTAGAATTCCAAAAATTACAATTCTTGCGTATTCCTCTTCCTTACAACCATATGCAGACTTGATTAGATTTTGGTTATAATTGGTCAACCGGAAGTACCCTCATTTGAAGATTTTAACAGTTTTTCTTGAAAAACTCAGTTAAATGTTATTATAACTTAAAAAATATATTATTCTCTATACGATTTGATTGCATTTTATATTTCATATTCAACAGATATAGAGTTAAAGAATTATAAAGATAATAAATTTTTATAATTCAGCCAGCTATGCTAACTTAACCATGGAAACTGCTAATATATTCAGATAATTCAAATTGACAGATGTCAGTATGAATAAATAGTAAATGTATGAAAGAGTAAGGGAAATAACTGTAGTGTTGAACGTTTGTAGAAAAATATAAGAGAAGATTACATCGGTTTGAACATGTCACGAGGAGAGATGAGTATATTGGAAGCATTCATAGCTTATAACAGTAGGTGGAAGAAACATAGAAAGACCAAATATACGATGAAAGAAGAGAAAAGGAACTGAATGAGGACGACACGCAAAAAAAAGTAGTGGAAGAAGAAAATAAAAAATAGCGATCCCCTAACGAATGGGAAAACTAAAGAAGAAGAAGATGTTAGTGTCAAGTGCAATTCGCATAGTTTTATTAAATAATTTAACTGGAAATATAGGATCTTTTATGTGTAGGGCGCGTGCAGTGACGTGACTACTGACTTTGGCAAGCAGATACGAATGTGGACTCGTGTCAAAATGACAGCTGTTAATTACGTCCATAACTGACAAATGTCATAATTTTTCATTCAAAATTTCATGATTTTCTTATTTCATGTGGTTTATTTATTATCAGGGGTGTGAAATTCAGTTGCCGAGAAAAGGAATCATAAAATACCAAAAAATGAAATTTTGAAGGAAAAATTTTGACATGAGGATGACCCGCAAAACAAATGAATGGAAGAAAAAAATAAAAATTAGCGACACGTAACGAATGGGAAAAGTTAAAGAAGAAGAAAATGTCAGTGTCGAGTGCCATTTGCATGAAATAATATTACTGGAAATTTAGAATCTTCTGCAAGAAAATTTATGTATGGAATTTGTACATAATACACAGGATTGACGGAAGGTATTTTTTTATTCAGTGATCGCAATTATTATGGTTATTTTAATGTTGGTAAGAGTTAGTAACTACATATTACAGAATTGGGGTAAATATGTAATTCAGGGGGAATATTTTCAAACATTTTTACCTTCCGTCACCTTTAGGTAAAAAATCAATGATGAGTTTTTAGTGAATAAGCATGTTTTAGGGTCCCTATAATACGATTTTACCATTTTTACGATGATATCTGTATGTATGTATGTATGTATGTATGTATGTATGTATGTATGTATGTATGTATGTATGTATGTATATATGTATGTGTGTGTGTGTATGTGTGTGTGTGTATGTGTGTGTGTGTGTCTGTGTGTGTGTATGTGACGAAAGTTTCGGATCGCATAACTTCAATACCACGATTCCAATAATTATATTTTTTTCGTATTCCTCAAAGTTTACATACAGAAGAACAACTGATTAGATTTTGGCTATAAATGGTGAACCGGAAGTAGCCTAATTTGCAGATTTAACAGTTAAATTTGATATATTGACATTTAACGTTATTATAACTAGAATATATTATTCTCTATACGATTTGATTGCATTTTATACTTCATATTCAATAGATATAGAGTTAAAGAATTTTAAAGAAATTAAATTTTATAAATCATCCAGCTATGCTAAACATGGAAACTACTAATATATTCATATAATTCAAATTGACAGATGTCAGTATCAATAAAAAGTAAATTAATGTGGCAGAGATGAGGATATTGAAGTAGATGTTCGGGAAGACACGGAAAGATAGGTAAGGAAATAACTCTAGTGTTACAAGTTTCTAGAAATGAAGAATATTTTGGATGAAGAATGTATAGCTTAGTAATAGAAGGTTGAAGAAACAGAGGAAGACCAAAGATAAGATGGAAGGACTGTATTGCGGAAGACTTGAGAGAAAAAAAAATAAAAAATAGCGACCCCTAACGAATGGGGAAAGCTAAAGAAGAAGATATTAGTGTCAAGTGCAATTTGCATAGTTTGTTTATGAAATAATTTTAATGGAAATTTAGAATCTTTTATAAGAAAATTTATGTATGGAATTTATACATAATACACAGGATTGACGGAATGTATTGTGCTGGCCACAATTTAAATAAATATTAGAAGTATATTTAAATGTGTTTTGCATTAAAATAAAACAAATAGCCACGAAAATACATAATAAATTGCGCAACAACAACGAATATAACAGTGGCCCGCAAATGGCGGATGAAACGGGAGCCACGCCATGGCCATATTATGAGTATATAGGTACCCTAATGCATAGTAGCTTATAGTGACCTCTACTGCCACACGCACAAATCTTGTGATGCCAGGCGAGCACTTTTTAACCGCACAACCACAGGCGACCGTAATTTGTATAGGTCAAATGACCTTATAGCAAATAAATACATTATTATAAATAATTTAAAGTAACACATAAGTTGTATTGGTATATTCATTCCATTTATAATTCGATTTTTATTTAATTTTTTAGTTACGTAAATAAAATGGTAATTTTTACCCTCACCTTTAGGTAAGGAAGGTAGTGTATGGTCAAAAAAATCGATAGTGAGTTTCTAATGAATAAGCACGTTTTGGAATCCCTAGGGTACAAATTTACTATTTTTACTATGATGCCTGTATGTGAGTGTGTGTGTGTGTGTGTGTATGTGTGTGTGTGTGTGTGTGTGTTTGCGCGCACGTCTTTTTGTGTGACGGATCGCATAACTTCAATACCACGATTCCAGAAATTATATTTTTTTCGTATTCCTCAAGTTTAGATCCATATGCAGACATGATTAAATTTTGGTTATAATATGTCCACCGTAAGTACCCTCATTTGCAACCGTTAACAGTTTTTCTTGAAAAAGAAAACAGTTAAATAACATTTATTGACATTTAAGAATATATTTTCTCTATACGATTTGATTGCATTTTATAATTCATATTCAATAGATATAGAGTAAAAGAATTATAAAGATATTAAATTTCATAAATCAGCCAGCTATGCTAACGGAAACTGCTAATATATTTAGATAATTTAAATTGACAGATGTCAGTATCAATGAAACGAAAATGAATGTGACAAAGATGAGGTTGTTGAGATAAATGTTGCGGAGGACACGGAAAGATAGGGTAAGGAATTAAAAGATAGGGGAAATGGCTCGGGTGATAGAAGTTTCTAGAAAGATATAAGAGAGACGATTACATTGGTTTGAACATGTCATGAGGTGAGATGAAGAATGTATTGGAAGAAGAATGAATAGCTTAGTAATAGAAGGTTGGAAAACAGAGGAAGACCAAAGATAAGATGGAAGGACTATATTTCGGAAGACTTGAGAGAAAAGGAACTGAATGAGGGCGACACGCAAAACAGAAATAAGTGGAAGAAGAAAATGAAAAATAGCGACCCCTAACGAATGAGAAAAGATAAAGAAGAAGAAGATGTCAGTGTCAAGTGCAATTTGCATAGTTTGATTATGAAATAGTTTTACTGGAAATATAGGTTCTTTTGCAAGAAAATTCATGCATAGGGCGCGTGCAGTCACGTGACTTTGCTGACCTTGGCAAGCAGATATGGGGCCCGTGTCAAAATGACAGCTATTAGTTATATCTTACTGACAAATATCATAATTTTGCATTCAAAATTTCATGATTTTGATATTTCATATGGTTTATTTATTATCAGGAGTGTGGAATTCAGTTACCGAGAAAAAAATTATACAATAGCAAAAAATAAAATTTTGAATAAAAAATTATGACATTTGTCAGTTATGCACATAATTAATAGCTATAATTCTGATTTGGGCTCCCATATATGATTAGCAAGGTCAACAAAGTCACGTGACTTCTCGCGCCCTATGGAATTACACACAGGATTGACGGAAGGTAATGTACTGGCCACATCAGATTTTTTTATTATATTATTAGTTGTAATGAGATATTTTATTCATTCTTTTTAAAAATAGAGACTCTTAAAATTTCCCTTTGTGGGATTCCATTTACTTGTGTTTTTTGTTCAAATAGATGACCATTGCTTTTTAACACGTTAACTGCGATACATATCGCCCGCGATATGTAACCAAGTGGTGACATCATGCGTAATCGAATTTTCGCTTTTCATTCTTTAGGTGCGGAGCGTATATATTCTTTATTTGTGGACCGATTTTAACGATTCTTGTAGCATTTTAAATGTACTTTTTTACAGGATTATTAGACTATAATAATATAGCACATATCTCGGGCGATATGTAACGCACACAATTAATTCTTTATTATTTCTGTGCGGCACATATCGCCAGGGGCTTGTATAAACTTGCATGAACTTGTCACACTAACTTGCGTTTTATTTCTTTTTATTGTCAGTCGAAAGTTCGTGCAGTGTAGATTATAATAATTTATTTTTATAAAAATGTCAGAGCGATGGAAAAAAAATTGCAATTAGCAAAGAAGCATTTCCCTGAAAATGAAATGGAAAAAACTGTAGTTCCCGAGTGTACTGATAGTGATTCAGAAAATATAGATCTTTATAGTAGTAATGAAAAAGTACGACGCGTGATTAGTTACTGTCAGGATTTCCTCGGTAATCCGGGATTTTGTCTGACATGTTTTAATCATGTTTTAACCATTATCATAAATACCAGAAAATGTATTATGTTATTTTTCTTGTACTTTTGTCGAATAAAACAATTAAAATTGAAAAATGTATAACTTTATCTCCCATTTATTCAATTTCAATTAATTATGTGCGGTTCTAGTCCCCGGAGGTATGTACCGTTTGAGTCTAAATAAGTTCAGATACCAACCTAAAAGATAAATACTTGAAAACAGGCAAAAAGTTACTTATCAGTACACAAGATGGAACTAAAGTCAACATCTAGTACATATCCCCGGGGATATGTATCGCACCACAGTAAAAACAAATTACATATCGCCGGCGATATGTGTCGTCAGTAATGCAATACCACCTTATTTTTGTTCCGCAGTTAACGTGTTAAACGCAGAATTTTCGTTCTTCTATGAAATTTTTAGTGTATTGGAATATATTACCTGACAATCTGCATTGTTACATATTTTTTAAATTGTGATATTTCCATGTGCTATCACATGCTTTTTCGATATCTATAAATACAACGACTAGATGTTGTTTGTTAGTGAATGCATATTGAATTTCTGCTGAAAGCCAGTTATTTGATATTGAGTTGATCAGCCTTGTCTCAAACCAGCTTGTGGGTTACAAAGGATGTTATTTGATTCTATGTACCATACCAATCTTTTGTTAATATTTTTTTGTAATATTTTGCTTAGTGTGTTTGAGAGAGATATCGGTCTATAATTGTTCAGGTTCGATTTGTCTTTATCAGGTTTTGGGATGGGGACAGTGCGTACTTCTCTCCAAGCGTTTGAGTAGCTGTTTTAAGTCCATATTTTATTATATATTTGGAGTGGATGGTTTATTGTATTAGATGAAAAATATTTAATTATATTATATGTAATGCCATCTGGCCCTAGACTACTACTATATTGTAAATTTTCTATAACTAATGTTAGTTCTGTTCTGTTTATAGGTTGGTTTATTTCCGAATTGTCGTTGTTATTTATGTCAATTAGATTTTTTTCTTTTTGTTCTTTCCGAATTAAGAATTCCATCGTGTATTGTTGTTTTTAAAGTTGTCTGCAAGCAGATCGGCTATTTCTTGTCATGTTGTATATACAGTATTATTTTTTATTAATGATGGTGTTTGTTGCAGTAACCGCGTTCCCCATATTTTCCTTGTTTTATCCCAGACTTCTTTTGGCTTTGTGGCTTCCTTTATAGTTCAGATATATTTTTGCCAAGTTTCTTTCTTTGGCCTGTAATATAGTTCTTCTTGCTATTGTTCTAGTTTTCTTTAGGTCTATTAAATTTTCTAGTGTTCTGTACTTTTTGTATTTGTATAGTGCGGTTTTATTGTTTTTAACTGCTGTTTGGCACTTTGTGTTCCACCATGGAACTGTTCTCTGTTCTGGTTTTGTTATAATTTATCCAATAGAATTTTTTGCTGCGGTTATAATTGTTTCGGTAAAGTTTGTTACTGTTGTTTTTATGTCGTCGTTTAATGTGAAGTTTGTATTATCTAAAGATTTTGTAAAGAATTCTCAATCTGCTTTTTCTATTCCATTTGTTCACAATTGGATGTATTTCTTGTTGTTGGTTAAGTGACGAGGATGTGGATAATTTTATTGGGAAATGTCCACTGTTATATGGAAGTATGAAAACGCCCTATTAATGTTGGAGTCAACATTGGATGGTATAGAGTTAAATCGTTACTAGAGAATGTTTCAGAGCTAGGGCATACGTGGGTTGGTGATCCGTCGTTTAATAATACTATGTCGTCTTCTAGTATTTCTTTCATGATTCTTCCCCGTGAGTTTTTGGTTTCACTTCCCCTTATAGGATTATGAATTATGACTATTGAAGTTTCCGGTTATAATGAATGGTGGTGGAAGTTGTTGGATTATATTTTCTATATTATATTTGCTTTCATTATTGTATGATCTGGTGGAATGTATATGTTGTACAGGATTGTTCTCTGTGGAAGATACGTACTAATTGCTACTACTTGTAACTCTAAATGTTGATTTCTTGGGCTATTTGAGTATTGTTTATGAGTATAGCAACACTGCCACTTGCATTTCTGTCATATAGACGATCTTTTCTAATTGCTGTATAATTTCTAAGTTTGAAGTTTTGGTGTGGGTGTAATCTTGTTTCTTGGATACATAAATAAGCTGGGTTATTGTCTGAAATTATTTTTTGAAGTGTGGGTATAAGCCGTTACAATTCCACTAGATTATTGACATCCTGCTTGCGAGAAATCGCCTGCGAATTGTGATTGTGATGTTTGTTTTTGGAGTGTATTTGCTATTTTAGATAATCTGTATTTTATTTTACGACCTTCAATGGCAAACCATGTATGTCTTAAATCAGCTGGATTACTTTTCCGATTTCTTGCGTATATTCTTTTACTATATTGTATGTTTGACTGGCACTAGTTCCGTGTGAATTTATGAGGATATCTTTTAGCTGTTCGAAATTCATTATATAATTTGATTGATTTTCATGGATTATTGTTTCGACATTTTTAAATGAGATAGTGAATGCATCTTCTTTTTTTTCACTATATTCTGCTTCGTTCTTACTCGGTGCTATGGTTTCATTTTTTCTCTGTATCTTTATCATTCTCAGAGCTAATTGATGGAAATCTTTTTTGGGCTAGTTTTATACTTGTGCTCGTAGGTATTGAAGGAATTGGGAAATTGGTTTCTGTTTGGTTGTATGTTATTATTTTGTGTGTGAGTAAAGGTTAGGTAAAGCAGGATATTATTGGGTGTGAAAATTTATTTGGCTGGGTGCATCCGTGGTTGTTTGACTAATATCGTCTAATAATTGTGAGGGCTGAGAAGTAAGAGTGGGATTTGTAGAATAGGGTGGTTTTTCAATATTATTGACATAATTGTTGGTTGTAGTTTCATTATTTATTTCTAGGTTATTGTTACTGTTTCTGCATCTGATTTCTGTATGTCCTATGGCGTTACATTTATTACGTGTTGATACATCAGTACATAGGATAATTCTATGTTCAATATTCTCATGTGTGATGATTATAGAATCAGGTACTTTTTGCTTTTCGCTTTCTGGAATATAAACTTGTCTCCTGAAGCAGATAATATGGGCATAATTTGGATCCTGGAAACCCTCTTTTAGACTTTTTATAGGGGAGATTGTTTTAATATTAAGTTTTCATTAATAATGTCATTGAGTATGATTAAGCAGATAACATCCTAAATCATCACTATATAAAAGCCAAAAATATGATGTGACCAACAACAATACCTCCGCCATTTAATTTTTATTAACTTAAATACATACCTATGGGGTCTCCTTGCCGCGTGTCTGATGTCAGGTTGCGAATCTGGGGAACGCGATTCGATCCCGATCAACACCAAATATTTCGAATTTTAAATGGAACAAAATTGACCCCTGTGGTGCACTCTCCAGCAATGAGTGCCCGTGAGGTGATGTTTGGTAAACGCTCGCACGATACAAATATGTCATTATCATTACCGAAATTTGTGTATAAAGCAGATTAATACACCCAGCAATGGATAATATGCCGTGATAATATATATATTTTTTTTTTATTGAAATAAATACTTGCATATTTACTAATGCTAGAAATTATGTATGTTAAGTTGCTTTCCATATAACTATTGTTCTATTTACAATTTTCGTTTTAAAACGTCACCATTATTAATTTGAAATTATTTATATTAAGTTCCTTTACGTTACTGTTATTAATTTGAAATGAATATATTTTCACAGTGACATTTATCCGTCAGTTACATACATTTGAGGAGAACTGTGTAACCGTGGAGTTGTGTTTAAAGTATAAGCTCCGAGATATAATTTTTATATTACTTTATAACTTTATCCATAAATATTTAGAAAAAGTATTAATGCATAAATTGTGCTAAAAATCGCAATATCGAGATTTTGATAAATGACCACGTTTTAAGGTCCCTAGAATCCAGCTTTAACATTTTCAGGATGATATCTGTGTGTATATGTGTGTGTATCCTCTTTACGCTCTAACTCAAATACTATATTTCTACCTTACTCTTATATGGAAAGAAGTCATTAGATTTTAATGTAAATCAGATAACCGGAAATGACACTTTACTGGAAGCTCAAAATAGTTTTTCTTCGAAAAATACCTTTAAATGTTATTTTTTCGAGATTTATGTTATATAAAAATTAAAGACAATTAAATTACACTCACATACATATACACATACATACATAGTCACCCACAGACATCATCGTGAAAATGTTAAAATCGGATTGGAGGGACCTTAAAACGTGGTCATGTACCAAAATCTCGATATGCGACTTTTAGCAAGATTTCTATACCTCCCTTACCAAGGGAAGCGAGAGGTAAAAAAGAGTTTATTAAACGTAAACAAGTCTTATTGAAAATGCCGCATCACAGTGTCCGGCAAGCGGCAAGCTTAAATTTGCTTTGAAACTCGGGCTACTTGGCAAATCCGTTTGTTGTTATTATATAGTAGACGTGAAGTAGTCCAAATATGAATTCTCAAAGGTGCGTGTGTTCGAGTTTGAGTTGGAGTTGACCGCAAGCGATATGGTGCGCTTCGGCTTAGTCTCGCTTCACTTCCCACGAAGTCGGCCCGGCCAAGCTGCTCAAGCGCATGTGAATGCCAGCAAAATGTGCCGTCGCCATACTAATGAACAAGGGTTATGTCCTACCTCAGCTTACATAACATAAAGCAGAATGGAGTTGTATTATTTATCATTCCTAAATATCTTATTTCAATTGATGAAAGGCGAAGGACATATTTATAGAATAGTACGGTACAGTATAATCTCCGTGATAGGACTAATAAATAACAAATTATTAGAAATTATATTAAGTGAAGAATAATCCCTGCCAATGACATTGTTGATATTTCTATAATATTATAATTTATTCAAAATAATTTTTATTATATTTCGTTTTAAATATTAATGGATCATAGGTATAGGGTATACGAGATTGCCTTTTATATTTCGGGATTGGGCAACTCTAGTGCTGCCATCTGGCAACTGACGTCTCTATCGTAAAGTTTAACAATATTAACGGTATACGTACTCAGAACGTTTTGACGTACGAGCGCTATTTGACTTCGGTATACGTATTCAGAATGTTTTGACGTACGAGCACTATTTGACTTGTTTGCAGTAACTTGAAAAATTCATATCGGCTAAAAAATTGAATTAAATCGTGAACTTTTTCGTAGGATTATTTTTTATACTTTTGATATGGATTAACTCAACAACAGTGCGTCGATGAACTTATTAGATTTTTGGCGATGAAACACCATCAAGGGCCAGTGTTTATCGATGGTTTACCGAATTCAATCGTGGCCATAGTACGCTCAAGGACGAATTTCGTAAAGGTCGTCCAAAATCGATTGTTTTTCCAAAAAACATTGATGCGGTGCGTAAACTGATACTGCAAGATTGTCATGTGACTTATCGTGAAATTGAGGTATCCTTGGACATTAGTGGGACCAGCATACATTCAATATTGCCTGAACATTTGGCTGTAAAAAAGATTTTTTCGCGTTGGATCCCACATAATTTGACAATCGCTCAAAATCAAGCTCGTATCAATTAGTCGCAAGAAATGCCCAAAAAAATCGATCGCGGTACTTCAACGCATGTGTATGACATCGTACCAGTTGACGAATCGTGAATCTAAGCGTATGCGCCCGAAAGTAAACAGCAGTAGACTGTATGGGTCTTCCAAGGCGAGTCAAACCCAACAAAAGTCGTTCGTGCTCGAAGGATTTCGAAGAAAATAGTCGCCTGTTTTTTCGGAAAATCTGGACATATCTCAGCCGTACCATTGATGCAAGGTAGAACAGTCAATTGTGAATGGTACACAATTATTCGTTTGATACAAGTCTTTGGAGAAATAATGAAAACCAACCGCCGAAGACGGATAATTATCCACCACGACAATACGAGCTCTCATACATCGGTTCGAGCAAGTGACTTTTTGAGCACTCAAAACGTCGATTGGATGAATCATCCGCCGTATAGTCCTGATTTGGCACCCGATGACTTTTTTTTTTTTTCCTTAACATCAAAAACAAATTGCGAGGTCAACGATTTTCAACACCTAAAGAAGCGAATGTTGCGTTCAAAATACATGTCTTGGAGATACCTCAACCGGAGTGGAAAAAGTGCTTCGAAAATTGGTTCACACGCATTCAAAAGTGTATTGATCTTCATGGAGAATATTTTGAAAAACAATAAAGCCATTTTCGATGACAAATATTTGTTTTTGTTCCCTAATCCCGAAATATAAAAGGCAACCCTCGTAGAAGCGTTCGCCACAACAAAATGGGTAGGAAACGGGACGTGGTTAGTGTCACATTTTTTTTTTAAATATTACCGTACTACATTTGCATAGACACTGTGTACTTTGATTTTTACATAAAAACATTAAGAACAGATGATTTAATTTAATTTCAAAATAAATAGTCAAGTACGAGCCCAAACTCATAATAGTTCGGGCGATTTATATTTTCAAGAAATTATAAAACCTACACAACTGGTTAGAAATTTGTACAAAATTGTTTCGGCTACTTTAAATATAGCTTTAAAACTTAAAAAAAAAACATGATGTGGCCAGCACAATACCTTCTGTCAATCCTGTGTAGATTCTAAATTTCAAGTAAAATTATTTCATAAACAAACTATAAAAATTTCACTTGACACTGGCATCTTCTTCTTTAGTTTTTCCCATTCGTTAGGGGCTGGCTATTTTTTATTTTCTTTTTCCACTCATTTTTGCTTTGCGTGTCGTCCTCATTCAGTTCCTTTTCTCTCAAGTCTTCCGCAATACAGTCCTTTCATCTTCTGACATGTTGAAACCAATGTAATCGTCTCTCTTATATTTTTCTAGAAACTTCTAACACTAGAGTTATATCCTTTATTCTTTCATTCATTTACTTTTTATTGATACTGACATCTGTCAATTTGAATTATTTGAATATATTAACAGTTTCTATGGTTAAGTTAGCATAACTAGCTGATTTATGAAATTTAATATCTTTATAATTCTTTAACTCTATATCTGTTGAATATGAAATATAAAATGCAATCAAATCATTTAGAGAATAATATATTCTTTAAGTTATAATAATATTTAACTAAGTTTTTTCAAGAACAACTGTTAAAATCTTCAAATGAGGATACTCCCGGTTGACCAATTATAATCAAAATCTAATGAAGTCTGCATATGGTTGTATGGAAGAGGAATACGCAAGAATTGTAATTTTTGGAATTCTAGTATAGGAGATATCGCGGCCGAAACCGCGGTCACACACACACCACATACACACACACACACACACACACACACACACACACATTATCACATCGTATTGTAAAGATCCTAAAACGTGCTTATTCAATGAAAACACACCACCGAATTTTTTGACCAAAGACAATACCTTCCTTACCTTGAGGTGACAGAAGGTAAAAAACTGTGGGTCAAACGACGGGTGATAATACTTCGACCGGTATTGAACGATCATCGTCTACTCCAGATTTAACTTCTACGGAAACCCTTTATATTTAATATAATGAAAAGCAACTTCGTAAAAATCCAGTGTGTACAGTAAAACCTAACTTGCAAGACATAATATGGGACAACACATATTTTGTGTACGGTATTTCCGCATTTCTTCGCGAATGTCTAAAAAGTGGATTATTTTTAGTAGAAAAAGTTTCAAAGTATGCAAGAGAAAACTATCAAAATATGCTATATAATAAATAAAATATATCAACACGGCATATTAACTCATTGCTGGGTATGCCATTTTGCTTTGTACTCGTATACTGATTTCGGTAATGATGAAATATTTGTATCGTGCGGGCTCTTACCAGTCGTCACCTCACGGGTATACGTTTCTGGTGTGGAGAGTTAACCACAGGAGTCAATTATGTGCCATTGAAATTTGATGTAATTTGTGGCGTCGATCGGGATCGAACCCGGGTCCCCAGGTTCGCGACCAGACACTCAAGCACACGGCCACGAAAAAATGTAAATATGCATATTTATATAAAAATATGCAAAAAAATGGTTAGTTGCTTTTGAATATGATACTCGTACTTCGTATATACGAGTATTATTATATTATTTCCATTTTTATATGCAATCTTTTAGTTAGAACATTAGATACAATAAAAGTATAAACATAATATCATGTAATTATAATGTAATACATAACTATTAATACAATAAGAAATAATACGAGTATAATGTATGTACTTCCCAGAAAAAAGTCTTCGGTAATGTCACTGGATTTTTGACACTTTACAAACATTTTAATTTTTCAGTTAATTTGGATATTGTTGCAGGTATAATTGCAGGGCTTGAATTATTATTTGACGATAAGTAACATTTTAACATATCTACCTTCTCCTTAGAATAATCTGCCATTATTGATTAATAAAGTAGGTAATTAGTCAACATAAACTTTGTAGGTAGGTATGTGAGCGAAAACAATGCGAAACAATACACCTGTCAAATTTAATAATTAGGAATTTTGTTTTCAAGGACACTTTATTTTGAGCAAAACATTTTAATATTTTCTTCAATAACTCAAAAACTATGAAGTATAAAGGCAAAAACCATTATTTTTTTTCAAAGTAAAAATTAGTTTCTTTTAATTGGTGTAAGAATATACAGGGTGTTCCATTTAAAAAAGTACAAAAAAAACAATATCTACGAAAATTACATTTTGTTTCAGCCGGATTTATACAAATTTAGTTAGCTTATTAGACGTACTAAAAAAAATTGTATCTGTAATAATTTCTGAAAAAAAAAACATGTTCCAACTTTTGATTCCACCCTGTATATTTAAATTGTATATTGATCTCATTTTTACATTTCAAGTGACATCTCAAAAAGTTTCTGACCTAGAAATAGATTGCTGTACCAGCGCAACACATTCCTGAGATACGAGCACGAGAAGTAATGTATAAATCTACAAGAAAGATGCAAACACATTTTCCTGTAAAATTTTACATATCAGCAAAACTTATTTTTACAAGAATTTTCACTTTATTTTCCAAAAATGGATTTTTAATCGTTGATCACATTAAGATATTTGAAGAGGTACTTCAGACGCCAGTTTTATTTGTCACCGTTTTACAATTTACTTTTCTTTATGTTGAAATTGTTAAATAAAGTGTAGAGTGGACTGACTTAAATGATTGTAAAATGCAAAAATAAGATTACATTACTGAAATGAAATAATGTGAATAAAATATTTATATCCTCATCCTATCATTTTTTCCCAGGAACTAAAATGATAAGTGTTAAATTATCATTTCTCTTACGCTTCTCTTATATCAAATATACAGAAAAATTAATAGAAATAGTAATCGGTACTCTTAATATAAATATTAATTTTTAAAACTATAAATTCGGAGGGAAATAAAAGACATTGTATAAAGATAATGATATCCTTGAATTGGAATTTGTTGAAACTATTAAAAAGAAGAAAAAAAATTGCATTAATGTTATTTTGCAACTATATGTATACAGACATAATAAAAACTATGGTCTAACTGTCGAGTCATAAAAGTTCGCTCTTATTAGTAATAACAGCTTTAATTCTACTAGGCATTATATCCACAAGCCTTGTGCATTCTTTGGGTACAGGATTTTCACATATTAAGTCCTGCAAGGAAGCTTTTAAATGAAGTGCTGTACGCGCTTAATTGTTACGAATTTGTTTTTTATATTGTGCCAAAATGTCTTGATAGGTTATAAATCTAGTCTACAAGATGTCCATTTTAATACTAATTCATGTTCCTGAAATCATAGTCGAATATTTTTGCCGTATGGCACGGTGCATCGTGCCGCTAGACGATAAAGTCATCTTTGGCAATTTCAAACTGATTTGAAACTATCAGAGTTGGACGCATGCGCAGTACATCCAGTACGTCAAACTGTCACAAATTGTCTGTTCGAACAATACTATGTTATACAGCATGTCCCAAAAGAGACGCCCGTACTTTTGGGATTTGATTCAAGGGCTAAAAACCAAATCAAAAATTAAGAGTGAATAATTTTCTGATTGCCCCTCGTTATCAAATTATTGATAATAAACAAATATTACCTTTTAAACTTTATTAGAAGTGAATATCCAAATTATATGTTCATTATGACTTGATTTGACTCCTATTAGTACATGTTTAATCTAAATCAGGGATGTCAATCCGCGGCACGCTATAATATTAAGAGTGGCAAGTGAAAGGTTAATAAAAATTATACAAGAGGAAACAAAAATTTGGACGTGACCTAGGAAAGAGAGTTTGGTTTATCAAAGCACATAATACATCCACATCGCGATCTTTCGTACCCGAATGACTGTTAGTAAGGTTAGGTATGGGACACTATATGTATTTCTCAGTTCACGTCTGAAAAATCTAATATTGCTTTCTAGTTGCAAAGTGCTAGATGCACTTGCAAGGAATATGAAACTTCAAAATCCGCATTAATTATTGTAATTGGTTATGATTTTAAACGTAAAAGTTAAATTAATAAAAAAGAAAACATTAATATTAGTTTAATTTTTTTTTAAAATTAAACAAATTCGAAAAATTAAATGTTGGAGAGTGCCGCATCGGATTTTTGGCCTTGAAAATGGCACGGGTCGGGAAAAGGTTGAGCATCCAGATATAAATCATTACAAAATATCTTAGCAGCAAGTATTGTGAATCTTGTGAGGAGTCAATTCTCGAAATATAGAAGAAATTCAGGGAATTTCTGACAAAATTTTTTCATGATATCTTAAATACTCATAGGAAGCAAAATGTAAATTTAATAAGATTAATAATAATAATATTGTAGGAATGGAACTATTTTTCGCCTTCTCGAGGTATAAATGAAGGTTTATTTTATTTAAAAACCAGTCATCTTTATTGTACATAAATTGACTGGTTTTCAAATAAAATAAATCTTCATTTATAGCTTGAGAAGGCGAAAAATAGTTCCATTCCTACAACATTTGTAACGAGGTAATACAACACAACATTTCAAAGGAAGAATAATAATGGTAATAATAATAATAATAATATTTTGTCGGATTTTCAACTCTTGAGTTATATCCCTATATTAAATACTTTTTTTATACATTTACAATTTTTGTTACATATTTATGACCTATAAACATCCAAAACCCTGGTGGGAATCGAACCTACACGACCCCAGGGTCCGAGCGGTGAAAGTCGCTTTGAGCGCTGTCAGTCTGTCAGAGACACGCTCCTCAACACGTTCGAACACTGTGAAACAAAATGTAAATTTAGGTTTATTTAATTGAGAATATAATTCATTAGTCACGTGACATGTTTTCCGCCAAACAACATTCAGAATCTCCCTAGTTACATGTCTATCACATCGATGATAAAAAACAAAGAAATTATCACCTTATTTATGGTCGTTACTAAGGGATTTTTTTTTATTTATGACATTGACAGTTAATTTTGAGTATAAGAATAAGTAATAACAATAATTCAAACTCCGATATATTAAATAAATTTCGTAAGTTCTATGTTTTAATACAATATGAATATGTATATCAAAAGTCAGGTTAGCAGCACACAATGTGATACAAAAATTCATTATATTCTCTTATTAAATATAAGCTTGTGATATGATTAATAATCGAAGATGTTACTCGTGAAACCGAAACAGCACATTTCACTCGTCCTTCGGACTCGTGATATCTGCAACTCGGTTTTACTCGAGAATATCGTCGATGATAATCATATCACTCGTTATAGTACGTATGACAATTCAACTCACATTTTCTCGATAAATCAAATTCACTCATTTTGACAGAAAGGACCAATCAAGTTTGTATTAAGTAGAAATTTTCACATGTGAAAATATCCACTAAAAATTTCCACCAGAAATGTTTTTATTTATTTATTTAATATTACAAAGACATTTATAATAAAAGTACAACTATTATGTACACATTCGTTGAACCGGATGAAGCAAAGGGAGATTCTACATCTATTTGCTGAAAGTACGGTTTGATTGATGCTCCTGGGCTGTGTCCTGTTATTTTAATTACTTCTTGCTCATCAATGCCATATTTTGTTAATACTGTTACAGCGCTTGAACGTGTTAAGTGCCATAATGTTTCTTTCTTAATGTTACAAATTCGTCAATTTTGTTCCTCTTCTGTTTTCCATTTTTTATTACCATTTTCTTCATGACCGCATCTAAACCGAGTGATTAATTTTGATCTTCCCCTTCTTCATTCTTCATGTAAGTATCGTGGTAAATTTAGAGTGTTGGATGAGTCGTGATTTTCAACATTACAATATCCAGCCCCGCTTTCTGAACACTAAGTTTCAACCATTTTCCCAATTCATTGATTCCTATGGGCGAGTTCTTGAACCAAGTGGCGTTATTTTCCAGCCACGATTTACAGTAAGAAACAAGCGGTCTGTTTCTTTTGGATAAAAGTTTTTTAAATAATCTGTAAATGATTCACCTATTCATTTAAATTTTAAACTTTAGTTTTTAAGTAAAATTATTTTACTGGGCAAATGTCAAGTGATGTTTCCGTGTTTGAAACCAACTATTTACTATCACTCAAAGATTTACTACCTCTGGTGGGTTTTTGAAAAGAATTGTTTCTTACATCAGCTTGCAAAATTCATCATTTAGCGTCCCTTGCATTTCTTGCTTCTTTAAACGCTTGATTTTTGAAAGGATCAAATTTAATTTTAAATTTATCATAATACATTTCTTGTAAAAGTTTGGCTGTCATGATCCACAATACTTTTACTACTGTCTCCTTCTTCTCATATTGAAACCATAGTCCTTATTAAGTTCTTTGATCGACAAAAGTTGATCCAGCGAATAGCCACTTTTGGAACAAAATTTCTCGAATTGTAGCCAACACGAACTATGTGTTTTCCGGTATTGACTGGTACAAAAATTTTGATGGCCTCGTTTATTTCTCTACTTCGTGCATTTCCAAATCTTCCATCCATCGCGAAACAATGCCAGAAAATTTCAGAAACGATGTAGATACACCAAATATTGACGTATTTGTAAATTTTTGTTTGTTTACAGTTACCAAAACAATGCAATGTAGCATAAACTAGTATTCATACTTTTTATTTAAAAAATTTCAAATTTTGTTCGATGAATTGTCATGCCGAATACAACTCGGTGGTATGAAATTACAGGAAATTTTCTCCTCATTCCACTTGTATTTGTTTCTTAGACGTCGAAACAAACACTCGTATCTGACATCGAAAATTTCTGGCAATTTCATACCCACTCGTATTAATTATGAATAGTTTACACATGTATCTATAGTAAAGTAGTTATTTGTGATAAGTATTAAAAGTGACATTTTATTTTGTGAGAAGGAAGTGTGGAACACGACGCGGATCGGAGTGGTTCAAGCTTTCGAACAAAATAAAATCATTAAGAATAGGAGGAGTCTAAGGTTAAATTATAACTAAAACTAATACAATTACCCCTTAACCATAAAATTATAAAATCAGCTATGTACGTATTTCGAAAACTAAGTTCTCATCATCAGTAGTACAAATTTAAGCGGAGTAGCTAAGATTACTCAACATGTAAAGCATGCCAGAGGTCCTAACAACTCTGAAAAGACAAGGGAGAGAACTAGGATTATATAGGGATGGGAGTCACAGGTGAATGAATACCAATTATAAACTAAGATTTCTTAATAACTTTTTCTTGTTATTGAGTTAAAATTATTCAAAGTTTTGCCACAAATTTCATTATCTGCCTGTTGTTGAATAAAATAACAACTGCAAACTGCATTTCTGAAAAGTTTCAAATGGATGTTGTAAAGCAAAAATTTATACATCCGAATCAATAAAAAAAAATCATTTTGGCTACTTCATAACTGCAATAAAATTTGAAAATTCACGGAACTACAATTTAATTGTATTAGCCATGGAATTAGAAACAAGAGACGAACAACGTAACGTTTTATACGTCAAATTATTAGCATTTTTTTGACAAATTGTGATAATAAATCGATATTAGAGTTACTTATTTTCAAAAATGAATAATTATTCAAATGAAGAAAAGTTACAAATAATGAAATGGCATTATTCTGGCCATAGTTTACGGCAAATTCGAGATTATATTAGTGCAAATTAATATTTACTACGTAAAATAATTATTTTGACAATCATTATTCTGACACTGACGTAATATTGAATAAATTTAATAATTAATTTCTGGGACTTACATATTGCGTAATTTACATGCATATAGTGTCATTTAATGCATTATCTTTCTATTGATACCTCAACCATTGTTGTAAGTTGAAACGGGGAACAACAGTCTGCGAAAAACGATTTTCCCATGTTAACGGTCTATGTTCGGGTTTAAAGTGTTCACCCGGTCATATTATTCATTATTACTGCAGTCGAAAAATTAAAAAAATGTGCATAGATAATACAAATGTATAAAAAAATGTATTTAACAGCACAAAATTACAATATTTTTTTTCCGCAAATTGTGTCTGAATTTTTCAGAAGAATAAAAGAAATCCCTGCAATAATTTTTCAGCGGCATATTACTATTTGCATCTGGTAACGAGATAAAAAATAAACTGTTTATTTTGAGAATTTCGAATTGTAATATTTCTGGAATGAAATAGGTACAATGCAGTGTACTGAGTACTGAACCAAATTCCATATAGATCAAAAGGTTTGTATTGAAAAATAAAAACAAACTTTTCACTCCACTCACGTATGAATGAACATACTTGAAATTCAATTTCTTATTCAATAATTCGTTGTTGCTTATAATGAATTTAAAGCCGATACAGTCTATTCAGCATCCGCATCATTTATAACATAAATCATTCATCGCGTATGAAGTCGCACATGTGCCCCTGGTCCACTACCCCCCTGGGTCCGGTTCTGATCAATTCGGTTCCGAATGACAACTGGATGCAACGTCGCCACTAGCGCAAAACCCCGTCAACCCCGCGGGCAACAATGTCCGAAGCGATTACATTGTCTGTCAATGTTGATATGTTGTGATTCTGCGACAGGTGATTATGCCGCGTTGAGGTTAGGATGCTGGAAGCGAAGTTCGCCTGATGCTGTGCTATGGGATGGCGGTGAAGGATGGATCAGGACTGCTTACTGTTGATGTATAGGGAATGGACCCTTATCTCCGGTATGTCTTATGTCTGCTATATTAAGATGTGGTTTAAATCTGAATTTCTTGCCTGAATAATACCAGGTTTTTGTCTTTCTGAATGTCACGTAGAGATTTTTTATACTCTGGTTCATAAATATATATTTTTTTAAAATATAATTTATTGCGCGGTAATTTTTGTCAGTTTAATATTCTTACGTTTCATTAATAGTTATTTAACTATCAAGTGTGTTAATGAGGGCGATTAATGATCGAGACATTTTAACGCGTTCGCTACGCTCACGCGTTAATAGTTGAGATCATTAATCGCCAATTAACACACCTGTTAGTTACAATATTTTTTCGTTGACCGTATACATAAATGGAAAATCTAATTTTATTCCATGACAAATTTTTTTAGGTTAGTAATGGTTGACCGAACGTCAAATTTTACGTCAGAAAATCAATAAGTTTTGTCATCAATTGTTTTCAGTGGGTGCGTTCAGTTTACTTAATGCTAGACAACAAAAACGGTTTTTTATGTTATTTGAGGAATTTTATTCTTTCAAATTCATTTTAAAGGTATGCTACGTGAATATACCTAGCTAGTAAGTGCCAAAAGCATGACTTTTAATTCTGTCTGATTTTCTATACATTAAGATAGCCTATTAATAAACGGTTGACGGAAAAAGCACTTAAGTTGTATTTTTATTTAAAGTCATAGAGAAGCATTGGTAGTTGTGCAATATCATGAATTTATGTCCGTATACTATAAATATAAATAAAATATTGTAATAAAATTTTACTGGTATAACAATAAACTATTTTATTTACGCCCAGTACACTGAATTTGCGTTCTTAAAGTGTGTTGGTGAAGTTACCAACACACTCTTTTTTACTATAAACGTTTTTAAATTGTGACAATGGTTTTTAAAAATATGTATAATTTAATAAATTTCATAATAAAATTGTTGCAAAATGAGATAAAATGCAATTTATAGGCTTTTTCTGTAAAACATTCGAAATGTTATCATGAAATTCGTTATATCTACTTAAGACAATCGTTACTTTGTATCCGTATAATAATAATAATAATAATAATAGATTTATTGAATGCCCGAGGGCCGACCAAATACAACATACAGTGTAAACATTATTAACAAATATAAACATCCTGAACAAAATATAAACATTATTAACAAAATAATAAATAAATATTCCTTAATTACCTTTTTTTAATAAAATACTGCTTCAGTTTATATGTAAATTGTTTATAATTAGATATAGTTTTTAAGCTGCTTGGTAAATTATTATACACTTTCAATCCTTTATCAAATATACTATTTTTTGTACTTTCTTTATTTTTCTTGGATACACGAAAATCTTGTTTATGTCTAGTATTATATTCATGAAAATCATAATTACGGTAGAACATATTTACATTTCTGTGTATTTCTTTATGTAAAAAAACTAACACCTTAAATTCCAAGAATACCTTAATTTCTAACCAGTTTAATGTATCTAACATAACTTTAATTCTAGAGTATTTATCACAGTTTAATATAATTCTCATGCACTTATTCTGCAATATTTGCAATCTATGTATATACCTTTTATTTGCTATATAGATAATTGTAGCACAATAAGTAAAATGCGGGAGTATTGTTGTATTGTATATTATCTTTTTACCATATTGAGAAAGTTTGTACCTATAAGAAATTTTACTTAACACACCTATTTTCTTTGCTAGTTTTTTTATAATATACTCAATATGTTCCTTAAATTTTAATTTCCTGTCTATAATTACACCTAAATACTTATACTTCTCTACCATTTGTATTGAAATATTTTCAATTTGTACAACATTTTCATTATCATCACATATTTTTTTATAGATATTATTGTTAGCTAACATCATATATTTATATTTTTCTATATTAAGTTTTAATTTATTTATTTTAAAGTATTTCTCTAATTTAACTAATTCTCTATTTAGTTTTTTAATTACATTTTTATAGCAATTATCAGAAATATAAAGCAATGTATCATCCGCAAATAGCTTAATTGAACATTCATCAGTTATATCAGAAATGTCATTTATGTACAAATTGAAGAGTAATGGCCCCAAAACACTCCCTTGTGGCACACCAAAATCATTCGGTACACTATCACTTAAAACTTTACACCATTTTACTTTTTGTTGTCTCTGGGTCAAATAACTTTTAAACCACTTTAATGCTACACCTCCTATGCCCATTCTCGATAGTTTATTAAGTAGTATTTGCCTGTCAACAGTCTCAAACGCCCTTTTGAGGTCCAAAAACACAAGTCCCACTACTTTATTTTTGTCCAAATCTATTTTCCACTCATTAACAGAAGACTGCACTGCCGCTTCACACGATAAGTTTTCACGGAAACCATATTGACTTTCATTTAATATATCATTATTATTAATATAGTTTAGAACACGTTTGTACACTAATATTTCTAATATTTTGTCACAAGTCGGAAGCATATTTACAGGTCTAAATTTATCACATTTAACCGTTTTAGCAATTTTAGGTACCGGAACCACCACTGATTCTTTCAACGCACTAGGGACAATGCCGCTCTCCAGTGACATGTTGATCCAATTCAACATAGGAAAACCGATAACGTCAAATAATTCTTTAATTATTTTTATATTCAAATTATCAGGACTGGTTTTATTTTGCATAGAAGAAATGTAAATCCTTAATTCATTTATTGTGACTGGTTCAAATTTATTTATAAAATTATTTACACATTTTGATGTAGCATTTGAAGTTTCTTCCTCAAATTCTGGGATTGATTCACATATTTCTTTTATACTGTTAACATAGTATTTATTAAAATCGCCAGCGATGCTTACTTGATCAGAATTTATGTTATCGTCAAACATTATACATTCTTCTTCATTCTTATTATTACACTGCAAAAGATCTTTTAAAGTTTTCCACATTTTGTTAGGTTGAAATTTGCAGTTGTCTATATTTCTTTCATAAAATTTACGTTTTTCTTCCCTAATCCTATATTTTAGTTGATTTCTTGCTTGTTTATATTTTTCCCAGTCTTCTTTGTTATTTGTAGTGCAATACGTAATGTATTTTAGATCCCGAGTTTGAGATAATTTTTTAATATCTTCGTTGTACCACGCGTTTTTGTTTTTTGTGTATTGTTTTTCTTTTGTATATTGAATTACTGTATCACTTACATTTTCATAGAATTTTTGAAAAACGTTATTCACATCACAGTTTTCACTTATCCAATCAGCTCCAATTAATTTAAGTGCCACCATTGCATAATCAATACATTTTTTTGTATGTATATTATTTACTTTATTATAACCATTCTCTACCTTATTATCATTTACGGTAATGTTTATGATACTGTGATCCGTAATTTTAGGTGTTTTCCATACTTCACATACTAATTTATAATCATTTGTAATTACTAAGTCTACTGTTGATTTCGAATTATCTGAATTATTGTATATTTATCAATCACTTGTGTTATAGCTGCATCTAGCAGCCATGTATTTATATATGTTATAGCTGCATCTAGCAGCCATGTATTTATATATGTTCGATCAAGCTACCAAAAACCAGTTGAATGTTGTAGAAAATAAATAAATAAAGTGTTTTTAGTTTTCTCCATTCCAAACTTCAAGTTCGTCGTTATTTTTAATGTTTTAGTACCGAAAGTTTTGATGGTTGAGTTATTGACAGCTTGTAGTGTAAGAAGATTTTGCTGTCGTTTCTCACACAATGAATTTTTGATAACACTCACCTCAGCTCCGGAGTCTATTAGGAAGCGGTGGCCAGAGAGTTTATCTGTCAGATAAAGGAGTTTTGTTGTCATTGGATGGGTGTTAGTGCTAGAAATAGATGGTAAGATGAGTTTATTGGTTATATTCTTGATCTGGTGTAACAAAACTTCTGGTTTGTTTAAGGAAGAACTTTGTTGTCATGGTGCCACACATTTTCTTGCCTTGTTGCCGAAGTTGAGGTGATACCAGCATAAATTCGCGCTTGGTGGAACTGTGGGGAAAGGTAGAGTCTTCTTTCTTGATTGATCTAATACCAACTTCTTTAATTCAGAGACTTCTTGTTTCAGTTCTTCAATTTGCTGTGTGTCTTTGTTCACGGAAGATAGTACTGGCTGTGTAATGTTCAACATCCTATCTGCGATTTCAGCTTTATCTGTTAAAGAGATATTATTATTTGAAGCAAGGATGAGCTGGATATTTTGAGGGAGTTTTTGTAAGAACAGTTCTTCGAGGATTGAGTCGTCCAGACGCAGTGTTCCGATTAGCTGCTGAAGTTGACGTAAAAGTTGTGATGGCTTTTTATCACCTAAGTCGGTAATATTGAATAATTGTTGAATTCTTTCATGCTTTGACAGTGAAGTTCGATGAATTAATGTTTCCTTTAACTTGGTGTATGGAAGTTCGGTCGGGGGGTTTTCGATAAGGTCTCTGACTTCTGCTGGTTTTTGGTAGCTTGATCGAACATATATAAATACATGGCTGCTAGATGCAGCTATAACATATATAAATACATGGCTGCTAGATGCAGCTATAACACTTGTTTCATTCCATTTGAATTTATAATTGTATTCAATTTTTTTGTATAAAAATATTCTTCGTCTTTATAATCAATGTTAAAGTCGCCAGTAATAATAATATTTCCAAAGTAGTTATTAAAAAGTTCTTCAAGACATTGTGATATAAAATCAAGAAAAATATTATGACTTGCACTTGGTGAATGATTGATTATACCAATTAATGCTTTATGTGGGTTCATTTCAATTTCTGTTAAAATTACCCAGTAGTTCATTAGTACAGAGACTGTTTTTAATACCTTGTACTTTATATCTTTCCTTATATACATTATTACCCCTCCTGTGTGTCTACTCGTTGAGTCCTCACGGATTATGTTGTAATTATCAATTTCTATTTCCGAATTCTCTATATCATTAGTTAAATGTGTCTCACTTGCACACAACATAAGTGGTTCACTATATTCGATTAGTTGTACAATCTCTTGATAATGAGAATAAACACTTTAAGCGTTCATATACAATATATTGTTTTTATACTTTACATTATTTTGTAATTGCTATGCTGCATATTCCGTTTTCTTCTGAACCGCGTTAAATATTCTTTTATAACAAGGGCAGTCTAAATCAGTTGCTTTATGCTCAATACTTAATGTTAAATTGTACTTAGTATTTGCTTTAAAACAATTATTACATTTTTTCATGTCTGAATTACATTTTAATCCACTGTGATTCCCTGAACACACTGAACATACTTGAACTTTACTGTCACAATTTTTTGCTATATGGTTAAAGCCGCAACAATTAAAACACCTCTTTATGTATATATATAATCATATACTCTACCTCTCGACCATCCTAATTTTACAACATTGTATTCTAATAAATTTTTGTGTGTTAATTTATCTACTTGTAGGTAAATATCATATCTTTTTCGTACTGTAATCGTTTTTCTCATTACTTTCATATGAAATTCATCATGTTTCCTGACAGAATTCTGTTTACATATTTTATCAATTACCAATCCGTCATCTATTTCACCATCTTCTAAGAAAATATTGCTTATTTTAATTTGAGGATACTTGACTTTTGGTATTTCTACGCTATATTTTTCTCCCATTTTTTGTGAGATTTCTTTCTTTAACTTATCTCTATCACCTATTTTATCACATCCAATAACTACTGCACCTTTAGAAACCTGTTTTAATTTAGAGATACCTACTTGAATATTTTCTGGAGAAACGTTTTTCTTGATTTCATTTTTCGTAGTTTGTGATTTTTGATCCTCTACTGGTTTCACTATCAGGACAGATTGTGGACTGATATTTTTATTTTTTAATACACTTGAATATGATAATTCATGATCTTTATTTACAAACGCTTTTAATTCCTTTTTACAATCTTCAATTGCTTCTGCTACAGCTGACTGTACGAACTCACGCAAAACATCTTTATTTACCAACATGTAATCACTGACCGAATCCGTTTGTTTTGACAAATCTAACCTTGGACAATCTTTACACTTATCGCAAAACCATTTTAAATTCTCACAGTCTTCCAATACTTTATATTGCTTATTGTTTAAATCACTACACAACATATGGTACCATCCACCACAACTTCGTTCGCACCCAATTATTTTTTCACCATCAAAATCACATAAACATTTAGCACAAAATTTTTCTTTCTCTCTACTCGTCGCCATATTTATACTGTAATTCTGTAACACATTTAAAAAATAATAACCTTGAGAACAAGTTATGAAATTTATTTCCTAAAATAAAATTACAATTTGAAATTAAATATATAAAATAATTCAATATCACTCACTTCTACGTTAGATTACTTCTGACTGAAGTCAGCTGTCAGACTATTTCTTCTTCTTGTTGTGGGTTAGGGTAGAGCTACTATTTCCATCTGTGAACAAATTGGAAAGCTTGAGCTACGCACTAGAAATATAAACTTTTTAAATTATTTTAATAATACCTTGAAGAAAAAAAAAACTATAATATGATGGGTTTTTGAGATCACTATTTAACATAATAGCAATTTTACTTTGACACGAATGCGTATAGTCCGATTTTCATATTTCACCCGTTTTTATTTATGAAAAATTGATTACAATCTACATTTCCAAATATAATGACTCTTCTACAAAAATATGTAACGCATCGTTTGTAAAATGCGTCCGCTGAGCGATTTTTTTCATGTTTAAAAAAAAGTACAAAATTATCTACGCTCGACTATTTCTCAAGAGCGATTACAATCACAACCTATGTATTAAATATTCTTATAGAGGCAGGGATTTTGAAATCCATTGATTATAATGATGTTGTTTTAATGTATGTTAAAGAAAAATCGAGACAAAGAAACTGAATTAATTAATGTGAATTTCACACTTTATAATCAATTTGACGTTAGTTTTATGAGAATATGATTTTACCCACGTGTACTGAACAGTCATTAATTTTGTTAATCCTGTGGTGAAATTTTATTATTTACCTTTCTTTACTCGTACTCGACCATTTGAGTTTTGAAATTTTCTATTTAAATATACATTATTATTATTGTCATTATATCCTTTATTCTCATCGAATGGTATATATATATATATATATATATATATATATATATATATATATATATAAATTGTACATATGGCCTAAAGGCAAATATTATACAATATAAAGTAAAAAAGTAAAAAATAGAGAAGCATTACAGAGTTATTTTAATTAAATTATATTGAAGAACTTCCGAACGGTGTTGCAGGTATCCAGTAATACAGCTTTTTGAAGTCTATTATTATTATTATTATTATTATTATTATTATTATTATTATTATTATTATTATTATTATTATTATTATTATTTGGCCTCTAATATCTGTCCGCCTTATTCCTCAACTTTTACAGAATATACTATTATTTAATATAACAATTTATGCATTTTTCTGCTATTATTTCGTTTTTTGCATTTTTGCAACAACTTTTAAGAATTTAAAACATATTCAGCCGTATTCATAGCAACTTCATTATTCAACACTTATTTCCAGTATAATATTCCACCTAGTTTAATTTCAAACTGGTTTACACTTCGGTATTCATAGCAACGTTATAGGTATATTTTAAACTTATTAGTTTAGAGTTTATACCATTTACCCCGCAAAATTATCCTCTTAACGTACCTCTAGCGAGTCCTATTGAATCTTTTTAGACATTACATACAAGAAAGTTGTACGACAATGTGCAGGAGCCCCAAAATGAAAACAATGAAGGCACAGGGTTTTTCAAAAAGTACTCATGGGGCAAGGTAGAACAAAACTTTGTTGTATATAAGTAAACGGGCCACTAACTTTTTATTAAATATAAATTTTAAAGATTAAGCTATGTGCTATGTTAATAATTGTTGTAGTAATAAGCAGATTCAATATACTTTCCTTAAACCACAGTATCGTCCATTCATTTTTTTTCTGAAAACTTATGTTACATATGTTATGGTTGTTTAATATTTTATTTTATTTATTGTAATATTTTATTTTATACTATTCTGAATAAGTTCTTATAATTTCACAGGGGAATATTTTTACTTTCAAATTGTGCTGTTTCAATACAAATAATATGTTTAAAATCACATCAACAAAGCTTTTCATGTTAATAACTACTGCCAATCAATACAAAACTTAAAATAAGTATTTTGCATATATGTTGGAATAATATTTAGAATAGATTCGAATCTACTGCCATAATACTTACTTCTTAGTTTTAATTTTAAAACGCATTACCTTTTTAAAGATCTAGTATTTTAATTATATAGAAAGAAAAATTACAAATAAAGCACATAAGAAAAGTTGAGTAACAGCATAATGTTGCCAAGAGAGAAAATCATTTTTTTATTATTATTTAAGTATTTCCGTTCCATTCCGCATGTACATAACGTCATAAAAGAAGAACACAAACGAATAGTTTCTAGCGATTTTAAAACATATTTGCAGTGGTGACAAAAAAGGTTTAGCAGACTAGCGCAGTTTAAACTCTGCAGCGGGAAAATCGAATCGACCAACAAGAAACACATGCTGCTGCTGCGCACTACAAATCAGCTGGAAAAGTGAAACCTCAAATTACTAATGAGCAAATATTTGTGAATGTAATTACAAACGGCGTCGAGCTACGTTGCTTTGCAAGCGGCTCCCTAACATCGCGACGGACGGCCAGGCCAGCGAAATCACGTGTTTAAATGCTATGAGTAAACAAAGTACGAATACACGACGAGAATACAAAAGACTGCTCTACTCTGCCAGGTCTTGCATTCCCGGACTATACAGCTGCTTCTATAGAATCAACAGTTTATTCTCAGATACTCGTGTTGATATTGGAATTTCATTTTTATTACATCTTTGTACCACATATTGTTAGTTTCTATTGTATTAGAATTGATATGATAGTACTTTTTCATCTCAAATCTTGGGTCTCAACTGAAGTTATAAAATATATTTTTCGTTCTCTTCCTCCAGCCATTCTCCTCGATTATCTTTACAGTCTTATCAGGATACTCTCACATATTCTTTTAAAAACCACTGTTTGAATGTAAGCTTGAAGCGTATTTTTAATTTGAAGCTGCTTCAAATATCGCTTGAAATGTCATCAATCCGTCCCATGTCATCACGACTGGTTTTATAGTCACTTTTGTACCTGGATGGATACATTTCAATTCATTTGCCAGAAGTTCATATTTCCTTCATTTTGTTAGCGTTAAAATATTCTTATTGTAATACGTACTTCAATTAACGTTATTTCTTTTTTGTCAGGCCATGGATCATCAAGTCAGGCTTATTGTTGTCTCTTCTTATTTCAGTTAAGATTTTAAGATTTCATATTTTGAACTTTATAATTTTTCAATTTCTTTCTTTTATTTAAGCCGTATTCCTTCGTAAATTGAAAGTGCAAGCATCTAACAAGCTCATCATGGCGTTTTTTACCGCCTTGGGTGATACGTGAGCCATGAAAACCTAGAGCAGGATACAGCAGGGTTCGTTAAGTTAGGTTATGGTTGGTAACATAACTTAAATTATAAGCATTCCTTAAATTGACAATATTAGTATTCATTGTTCTCAATATTTTTAAAGTGTATTTTTTGTTTAAGGGTCGCTTAAAATTTAAACCTTGTTGACGCAACTATTATTTTGCACAAATCCCAAACGTTTCTGATATTAAACCACGTCACATCGGGATTTAAATTTTTTAAAACGATCCCTTCTTGTTCGGAACTATATAGCCACGTTTAAAATTAAATACTAGGAATAAAGCAAAATCTAGACCGCGTTAGGATTCAGGCATTGCTTAGAGTTTAGAAGATCGACAAAAATAGAATGTTAAAATATATAACACTCGTCAGTCCTTTAGTCTGCTTCTACTCATCGGTTTTATCGGCTGTGTGAATACTAATCTCAGCCAGTTCTAACATTTCTATTTTTGGAATACACAGTAAGAATTATCATTTTTATGACATGGATGGAAAACATAACGTAACGATACCCGATATCATGTTATAATAACGTTTCATTTATTAATATTTTTAAATAACATAACAATTACAAAAGAACGTTATGTAACTGTAACATAAGAAATATCAATTCACTATAACGTTATTCAAGTTTACAAATTTTATAAGATTTTTGCCACTGAAAGTATATCTTGATTTTCTTATAGTATATTATTTCATGTTATTAAATGTATAGATGTCACTAGTACTGTACTCTGATTCAAATTAAAATTTGAATACTTCATTTTATTTATAGAATAAAATCAGTATATATTTTAATTAATATACAGGTGTCCATTTTAAATGAGCCACCATTTCTATCTTTGAGCACTATAAGAATTACATACATATATACATAATCGATCCTCTTCTACCTTTCGGTGTCGAGGTGTTGTATCTTCTAGGACACTGGCATATTGCAGATGCTTCTCCATAATGTTCGGTCCGCAGTAGCTGACTGTGCTTCGGTCCAGGTCATCCCTCTTCGTCCAACTGCTTCTTTTATTTGTTGCACCCATTCTTTTTTCGGACGACCTCTTGGTCTTTTTCCTTGGCATCTTGATCTTAAAGCTTGTTTAGCTACCCTGTCATCTTCCATTCTGCTCACATGTCCATACCATCTCAAATGTTTTTCTTCTAGTGTGTCGAGTATCGGTTTTACGTTGAGTTCCTTCCTATAGTTTTCATTTCTGATTCGGTCCATCCTAGTTTTTCCTTTTACCGTTCTAAGTATTTCATTTCAGATGCCTGAATTTTACTTTTATTTCTGTCTGAAATATTCCACGCTTCGCTGGAATATGTGAGAGTTGGAACAAATACAGTTTTGTAGATCGTAATTTTCGTGTCTTCTGATATTTCCTTTTTCTTTAAAATATTATTACTAATGGCATTGAGTAGGCGATTTGCATTTCCAATTTTTTCATTTATTTCAACATCCAGTGTACCGTCTTCACAGAATTGGCTTCCAAGGTATTTAAATACACTTGTTTGATCTAATTTATTATTCTCTAGCCATATATTGTGAACTTTCTTTTCCCGGCTGAAGATCATGGTTTTAGTTTTCGCTATATTTATTTTTATATCGAGATTTTTAAGCTCTTTATTTAGAATTTCCATGTTATATTGTAAGTCTTCCTCGTTGTTCGCCATTATCACCATGTCGTCTGCATACATTAATATTGACATCTCTATATTTTTAAGTTTCCACATACCTAGTTTTAGTGATTTTAGTTTTCTTTTACTGTTCTTTATAGCTTCATCTATATAACAATTGAATAAACCTGGGCTCAGTATACAGCCTTGTTTAACTCCTCTGGTTGTTTCAAAATATTTAGATTCACAGTTTCCTGTGCGTACTGAGTTTAATGTATTCTTATAAAGACTTTTAATTGTGTATATAATCGTATCAGGGACTTTCCTCTTATGTAAAATATTCCATAATTTGTTTCTATCTATCGAGTCAAACGCCTTCTCTAAATCGACGAAACAGAGATGTGCTTCTTTTTTGTGACTATAACATTTTTCTGATATTTGGCTTAAGGTGAATATTAAATCAGTCGTGCTTCTTCCTGCCCTAAAACCATATTGGTTTTCTTCTAATTCACTATCCAGTACTTTCTTCAATCTTTCCTCTATAATTCTTGCAAATATCTTGCCCGGAATACTTATGAGAGAAATGCCTCTAAAGTTTTCACACAATTTATTGTCTCCTTTCTTCAATATGGGTACTATTATTGAGTTCTTCCAATCTTCTGGGACTGATTTTTCACGCCATGCCTGATTAAAAATATGTAATAGTCTTTCCATGCCTTGCTCTCCCATGTATAATATCATTTCCGCTGTAATCTCATCTTTGCCTGCTGCTTTTCCTAGTTTTAATTTCCTCGCTGCAATGCATAATTCTTCTTGTGAAATGTGATCATCAGTTATTAACTCTGTTTGCACTACGCCCTGTTCCTTTTTTTTGTTTTTATCTATAATATTAATACTTGATGGTCTATCACTGTCTTCTCCATTTAGTAACTCTTGAAAATATTGTTTCCATCTTTCCATTATTTCATTATTGTTTGTTAAAATTTTCCCTTTTTATTCTTAATGTATTTAGTTGTTACTGCTTTTGGTTTCCTCATATTTTTTAACATTCTATAGAATAACTTTCTGTTATTTAGAAAATTTTCTTCAATTTTATTTCTAAATTCCGTCCATGCCCGAGCTTTTCCCTCTATTACCATTTTTTTAGCCTGTGTTCTGTGTGTTTTATATATATTATAATCTTCTATTTTCTTTGACGCTAAGTACGTTCTCCAAGATTTTTTCTTTTCTTTTAATTTAGCTTTGATTTCGTCATTCCACCAAAATGATTTTTGTATGTTTGCATTCCTAACTGTTGTCATGCCACATATTTTCCTAGTTGCATTCAGTAACGTATTTTTGAGATTACTCCAGTTTTCTTCTAGATTGTTTGTCACTTTTATTTGTTCTAATTCGTGATTTATTAATTTTTCATATTCTTGTCTAATTTCTGGCTCTCTTAATTTATTATATTTAATTTTCTTGAATACTGGCGTATTTTCTGGCTCAAGCTCCCTGATCCTTTTAGATTTCATTTTTAATACCAGTAAGTAATGATCACTGTTATTTCAGCTCCTCTTTTAACTCGTGTATCTGTAATTTGTTTCCATAAATTCCTACTTACTAGAAAATAATCTATTATAGATTTTTCGTTTCTTTTGGGTTCTTCTCTAGTAAATTTATGTATATCTTTATGTGTGAATTTAGTGTTTGCTATTATTAGATTATTAGTTACACAGAGGTCTATAATGCGTTTGCCATTATTATTTATTGTAGTTTCTCCTTCTTTACCCATGCAGTTCGGTGTATGTGTATTATCATTGCCAACTCTGCCATTTAAATCTCCCATTATAATTAGGTTTTCTGCAATTATACACTCCTCATCTATCTCGTACTGTAATTTTTTGAAATATTCGTCTTTTTCTGCAGATGGGTCGTTTTCATTTGGGCCGTATGTAATTAATAAAGAGTGGCTTATATTATTGATTTTCAGTCTTATTTTCATAATTCGTTCGTTCACAAATTTATAGTGCTTAATTAATTAATAATATTTTAATTAATATACAGGTGTCCATTTTAAATGAGCCACCATTTCTATCTTTGAGCACTATAAGAATTATACATGATAAATCTGGGAAGACGCCCCTCCCCCTTTAATTTTTTTATTATAAATAATAGAAAAAAACTAACTCATATAAAAGTTTTATTATTTTAAATATGCTATTTTATAGCAGATGTAGATATTTTTATAAAGTCAGGTTTACAAGATACGACTACCAACTTTTTTTTTTTAAATAGCAACCTATAATTATTTTATTAAAATATAAACCGCCATTTTGTTCTCTTTTCAGTAATGTATTAGTATTATTTAATGTATTTGAAAAAAATCGAGAAAAATAATATAATGGGGCCATCCCATTAAAAAAATATATGCATTTTTTTGTAGAAATAAAAAATTTAGATAATTTCATTGCTTTTATAATGAAAAATAGTTACAATTTTATTACTTTTCATTCATAATTTTCGTAATACTTTTTCGCAGACTTTTACTGTGACATCACGAATTAAAATCCGAATTTGTGGTACGCACTCTTAATTTGAGTTGCCGCGCTTCGCAAATCATGTGGAGTTAGCACGGCGGTAAAGTTTAAAATTCATACATATTGTATTTCAGCACTCAGAACTTTTTTATAAAAAAATCATTTATCGTGCTAACATCTACTTTTGGAAGATTGTTAGAATTTGCCTCTTCATATCGGGATTCCATTATTAAATTAAAAACTCACTGAACTCTAAATACGCTATTCTACTCACGTGTGAACATGCACTAAATCAAAACACAATTGACCTTGAACTTGTAAAATGACAGATGATAGATGTTATTTCTATTTTTCACCGCTAGGGTAAAATGTGCGTTCCACGAACCTAGTCTTTTAATTTTTGACGTCACGATATCATTCAAAAATACATGATATTTTTAAAACAGTATATCGCCAAATACATACATTTATATTGTGTAAAAATTACACAGAGATGAATATTTTGATCTATATATTACGAAATTAAAATAAAAAAATCTGATGTGGCCAGCACATAACCTCTCGCCGTATATTTTACCTGGCTGTATGCATAAAGCAAAGAATATTTTTATAAATACAAATAATATATTCATATAAATCTATGACGTATAAACTTCTTTATTATTCAATAATAGCATGTCTCAACATGAAGATATTTTACCATAAATTATGTTACAATAAATTACAAAGTAGAGTTTACCATATATAAATATTAGGCTGGTAACTGCAATTTTCAATTCGAACAACGTTGTTTACTTTCTCTTCATATTCTTCTAGTAAAAACATTAATTTTGGGCGGTCTAAAATGTATATATGGATTGTGCATCTATTCTTACATATCTTCTTTTACATTTTATTTTTTCATACATGTTATATCTAAATAACACTAATTCCCTTTAATAAAGTGACGGATAGATTGCACTCCGATTATTCTTATATCGATGTGTAATTTTGTCAATATTTACAACTTACTTGAGAAGAATTTGATAGCATTTTCGCAATTCAAAGTTACTCTAGTCTATAGTACTGGTGTACATTGTCCCATAATGTTTGAAACAAATTTAAGTCCTTCAACCTAGACTTGTCATCTCCATAATAGTCACAGATCAAGAATTAAGGGATTCTCCAAATACATTTTTCTTTCATTACTCATTATTTCTGACACTGACATTTATCTGTCAGTTACAAATAATTTAAATTTGCAAATATTTTTCATGGCATCCTTTCGGTTGTAAAATTAATTACAACATTATTTTATATATTATATTCCTTTTATCTCTAAATCTATGGAATATGTATAAAAATATTTAAATGTATCAGAAAGAGAATTTATTTTTCTTTAATATTATCAAGAAAAATTTTCAAAAAATAATATTTAGAAGATTTTTTTTCAAGAATCTTCTACTTCCGGTTGTCCAATTGTTACCAAAACCTTTTCAGATCTTCCCATGAATGTCCGATTGGGAAATACGTTGTTAAACAAATTTTATGTCTTATAGTTTTTGAGTAACCGTCCTTCCAACATCCCACACACACACATCCACACACACACACACACACACACACACACACACACACACACACACAGACATCATCGTAAAAATGTTAAAATCGGATTGTAGGGACCTTAAAACGTGCTTATTCAATAAAATCTGGATATGCGATTTTTAGCATGAATCCAATACCTCTCTTAGCGAGAGGTAAAAAGTGTGAGATGGCCCCATTGATATACATGAGAAATAATTTTTGTTCAAATATTCTAGGTGGCTATGTGAAAATAAATAATAAATAAATAGATAAATAAGTAAATAATATGTAGTAATAAATAAGTAACAAACACATGTATATTTTGTTGATATTGACATTGTTACATTTTTTTATTTTCACAATGCCACCTATTTGAATAAAAAATATTTTTATATATCTTAATTATCTTATTTTTCTCGATTTTTTCAAATACATTAATTAATACTAATACATCGTTGCAAACAGAACAAAATGGCGGTTTATATTTCAATAAAATAATTATAGGTTGCTATTTAAAAATAAAAGTTGGTAGTCGTATCTTGTAAACCTGACTTTATAAAAAATATCTACATCTGCTATAAAAGAGTATATTTAAAATAATAAAACTTTTAAATGAGCCATTTTTTTCTACTACTTATAATAAAAAAGGGGGGAGGGACGTCGTCCCAGACTTACCCTATACGAACGATATACAGGGTGTTTCCTTTAAAACAACCAGTGCTTTTTTGGGCGAACTAATGACTTTAGAGAAAAATGTTATATACAAAAAATTACCAGGAAAAAGGGCTTAATTTACTAGGAATAATAAATAAAAAACTGAACCAGTGGTTCTCAAACGGTAGAATAAAATTATATTTTTTTAAATGGCAACCTATATAAATTTTTTGTCTATTAGATAGAGAATTTTTTTCCGATTTCAGCGATATAAATATGATATGGGGTTGTATAACAATTATTTCGAGAAAAATGATATTAAAATCCAGAAATAATTCTACAATATTGAAGTAGGCTATGCAATAAACAAATGCAAACAAATGATACAGGTGACAGATAGTTTTGTTACTTACGTTATTAAGTGTTTGTTTTCGTAATTGTTTAATTACTTATTAATAAAAAATGGCTTTGCAGTTGCAAGAATTAACAAATTTAGACTATTTTAATCTTACTGTTATGTATGGAGAGTGTGAAAGAAATTTAAATTCTACGATACGAAGATTTTCACGGCTTTATGTAGTTCATTTGTTATTATGAATTTCTTAGTAAAACAAGTTATTTTAGATATAAGAAAATAATATACTGTCGAAACCTAGGCAATAGTCGTATTAATAGTTGTTTATTGCATAGCCTACTTCAATATTGTAAAATTATTTCTGATTTTTAATATCATTTTTCTCGAAATAATTGTTATACAACCCCATATCATATTTATATCGCTAAAATCAGAAAAAAAATCTCTATCTAATGGACAAAAAATTTATACCGTGTGTCTATCTTAAAGGTGTACATAGGAGATTAACATGGGAAATCAGTTTTTTGCAATTCCCTGCTCACCTAATTATTTTAAGCAAAAACGCGTCAAATAAAAGTTTTAGGGCATAAAATTCTGCATCTAAATCAATAAACAGAATTACTTTTACATGCTTTTTAACGACAGAAATTAAATATGAAAATGTCGAAAATTACGTTGAAAATATCGATAGCCATGGAATTGAACAAAAAATAAATAAATGCTTGACGTTTTATCTGTCACAACGTAAGTTAACTTATTTGACATTTCTAATAATTTGATTTGGACAAATATCGTTAAGTATGACCACAGTATGACAATAACAGAAATATTAGATTAATAAATAAAGTTAAAAAATACAGTTTTGTTTAAATAATATGAATTTATTAAAAATTCAATATTTTGTAACATAATATTTTCAAGCAAGAAAAATTTTATAATTAGTAAACGAATAACAAGTAATTATAATTTAAAGATAATAGTTTATAACAAGAAGCATATCATAGTATGTTATGTATTATATAGAATCATAGTATGTTCATGTTAATATATGTTTTTTAATATTAAAAGTTGACATTTTGAAATATAAACTGATTTCTATGTAGTTTTAGTTTTCTTGATAATATCAGGCCAGAATCCACGTAATATAACACAACATCATGTTATAAATTGGCGCCCAACATTGCGGCCTAAATTTTTAAGAAAAGAAACTACTTCGAATTTTGAGTGTTTTTGGATGTGTTCCACCTCACGCAAGTTGCAGTTTGCGTTTCTGTGAAACATTAATACTCAAATTTGTCAAATACTTAAGTATTTCTTCGTAAATTACGTGCTTGAGTATTGTGTAATTAAAGCCCATTGTCCACGCTGTAAATCTAATCAGAGTTCCGAAAATGTGCAATTCAAGTCTTTAGAAACTCAAGAATCCCTTGCAACAATTAAACGTCCATTGATTCCAGTTCAAATATTAGAATTTAATGGAGTCGCAACTGTTGATACTGGAGCAACCAAAAGCGTCATGGGACGAAGATTATACGAACTTATACAAAATAAATGTGTATTTAAAACTAAAAATATAGACATTACCCTAGCTGATGGTACTACAACAAATTTTAAAGTAAGAGTTACAAGCATACCAGTAGAAATTAAGGGAAGATTAGAAGAAATTGAATTTCTCGCATTCCCAGGGGAAAGAGAAAATTATACGTTATTCGGACTAGATGTTCTTTGTAAATTTGGCATTGTACCTGATATTAAAGGAGGATTTTGGTACTTTACAGATATGCCAGATAGAAAATATTCCTTTGAAGAAATTGGAAAACATAAATGCAGCGAAATAACTGCATGTTTGGAAAACAGCAAAGAACTGAACTTACGAGAAGATGAGGGAACAAATCTTAGTCCTGATCAAAGGAAGAAGATAAATAAGTTAATAAACGATCACGAAGATATCTTTGCTCTAGGGGGAGCGCCAACACCTTTCGTAGAGCACTGTATTGTAACCGATATAAACCAAATACCCATACCAGTACCACCATATCGTCTTTCGCCTGTCAAGAAAGAACAGTTACGAAGCGAACTCGATAAATTACTTGAAGCTAAAACTATAGAAGAATGCGACTCACCATGGGCTGCACCCGTAGTTTTAGTCCCAAAAAGCAATGGTGATATACGTCTATGTGTCGATTATAGAAAACTAAATGCAGTCACTGTAAGCGATTCGTATCCTTTGTCCAGAATTGATGATCTCCTACATGAAGCAAAACAAACTCGATTTATGTCAACTATAGATCTGCGAAGTGGTTACCATCAAATTCGTGTTCGTGATATGGACAAAGACAAGACTGCTTTCATTACTCCTTTTGGTACATTTCGTTATACAAGAATGCCGTTTGGACTAAAGAATGCGCCAGCAACATTCCAGAGAATGATGGATAAGTTTAAAGCAGGTTTGCATAGTGTTCATATACTTGCTTATTTGGACGATTTAATTGTATTGTCAGATACTTTTGAAAATCATTTGCGTGATTTGAATGCAATATTTACTCGCCTAAAATTATTTGGTTTACGTGCCAATCGAATCAAGTGTCATTTTGTAAAATCCGAAGTACGTTATCTCGGACATATAATAACACCTGAAGGAATTAAAGCCAATATGGAAAAGGTAGCAGCACTGAAGAAACGTCCAGTTCCAAAGAATTTGAAGGAATTAGTCACTATTTTGCAAACCAGCTCTTGGTACCGACGATTTATTCGAAACTACGCTGAAGTGGTAACAAATTTAACTAAGAAAACAGTTCCATAGAAATGGGAAACTGAACAACAAATAGCCTATGATCATTTAATGGAGTTATTAACAAGTGTACCTATTCTGAGACAAGCTGATACGTCTCTTCCATATAAGATTAAAACAGATGCAAGTGACTACGCAATTGGGGCTACGTTATGCCAAGGAGATGGTCCAGAAGAAAGGCCAGTAGAATATGCTAGCCGCTTACTATCTTCTTCCGAAAGAAATTATACCACAACAGAACGAGAAGCTTTGGCTTTGGTATGGGCACTAACAAAGTTTCGTGGCTACGTAGAATGCTCAATTTTTTTTTTAACAACTGATCATCAACCATTGCGTTGGTTGATGAGTTTGAAGACACCAACAGGACGTCTGGCTCGATGGGCATTGGAAGTACAAGGATATGATTTAGAAATAACATATACCCCAGGAAGAAATAATGTGGTAGCCGATACTCTTTCGCGACCACCTGTAAAAGAAGAAATAAATGTAGTTATTGCAGATCTACCTCATGAAACTGCACGAGAACAGAGACAGAAACAGTTTGAAGATCCAGACCTTCAGAAAATAATCGAAGATTTCGAAGGAGAACCGAAGAATGAAAATTTTCTACGATGGACTGATCGGGGATATATTATGTCAAATGGAGTTCTCTTTCATTACGAAACTGAAGAAGATAATGAGGAGCCACAATTAGTAGTACCAAACAGTGAACGTAAGAAAGTATTGGAAGAATTCCATAACTCTCCGACAGCAGGACATAACGGTGTTGATCGTACAGTCCAAAGAATTCGCCGTAAATATTATTGGCCTGGTCTTCGAAGATTCATTGCAGACTATTTAAGTAAATGTATAGAATGTCAGAGATACAAAGCATTGAATTGTAAGCCCGCAGGTCTTCTACAAACACCTGTCTTTGCTAAACGAATGGAAGTGATATCTATTGATTTTTTTGGTCCACTCCCTACTACTAAAAGAAGGAATGTGTGGATTCTCGTCGTAGAAGATGTGGCAACTCGATGGGTAGAGTTGTTTCCTATGCCAGCAGCAACTGCTTTCGAAACTGCCAAAATTTTAATAGAAGAAATATTCCTTAGATATGGATTACCTCGAAGAGTTATCAGTGATAATGGTGTACAATTCACTAGCGCCATTATGCAACAGCTAACACATATCCTCGGAATAGAACAAATTTTAACATCTATCTACCATCCTGTGGCCAACCCAACCGAAAGGAAGAACAGAGAAATAAAACCACAGCTTGTAATTCTTGTGAAAAATCATCATGAGGATTGGGATCTTCATTTGCCTGCTATTCGTTTTGCACTAAACAGTGGGCCCTGTCAAAATACTGATCATTCACCCGCTTTTCTCACATTTGGACGAGAAATGCGAACACTTCTGGATGTGCACAAAGATCTTCGTCCAATAATAGAAAGTGATAATTTTGTACCTTTAATTACTCCATATTTGTTTAGGTTGAACGACAAGATACAAGAAGCAAAAGAAATATTTGAGAAAGAACAAGATCGACAGAAAAGGTACAGCGATAAGCATCGTCAGCCAGCTCCTGCCTATTCGCCTGGAGATCTAGTTCTCATGAAAGTACATCGGTTAAGTAGACAGGCAGAGGGAATACCGACGTGAAGTTAGCCCCGCCCAATCTAGCACCAACGTTCTTTTTTGTCTTATTAGTTAGTGCATCGTTAGTGCTGTTTAGTGCACTATAGATGAACGTTAGTGCACATCGCATTATTGAGTAAATTATAAAAATTAGGGGTGGGCCAACTTCACATCAAATTTTAAGATTTAATTCATATGTAATATATCACTAGTTAGTGCATCGTTAGTGCTTTCTAATGAACCCAACAGTTTCGTTCGTGCTATTACCATACACTAGAAATTAAGAAAAAACTCTGGGTGGGCCAACTTCACATCAAATTTTAAGATTTAATTCATATGTAATATATCACTAGTTAGTGCATCGTTAGTGCTTTCTAATGAACCCAACAGTGTCGTTCGTGCTATTACCATACACTAGAAATTAATAATAAACTCTGGGTGGGCCAACTTCACATCAAATTTTAAGATTTAATTCATATGTAATATATCACTAGTTAGTGCATCGTTAGTGCTTTCTAATGAACCGAACAGTTTCGTTCGTGCTATTACCATACACTAGAAATTAAGAAAAAACCCTGGGTGGGCCAACTACACATCAAATTTTAAGATTTAATTCATATGTAATATATCACTAGTTAGTGCATCGTTAGTGCTTTCTAATGAACCCAACAGTTTCGTTCGTGCTATTACCATACACTAGAAATTAAGAAAAAACTCTGGGTGGACCAACTTCATATTAAATTTTAAGATTTATTTCATATGTAACATATCGCTAGTTAGTGCATCGTTAGTGCTTTCTAATGAAGCCAACAGTGTCGTTCGTGCTATTACCATACACTAGAAATTAAGAAAAAACTCTGGGTGGGCCAACTTAAAATCAAACTTTAAGATTTAATCCATATGTAATATATCACTTGTTAGTGCATCGTTAGTGCTTTCTAATGAACCCAACAGTGTCGTTCGTGCTATTACCATACACTAGAAATTAAGAAAAAACTCTGGGTGGGACAACTTCAAATTAAATTTTAAAATTTATTCATATGTAACATATCACTAGTTAGTGCATCGTTAGTGCTTTCTAATGTATCCACCAGTTTTGGTCGTACTATTACCTTACACTGGAATTTATACATAGAGCTCTCTCTTTTCTTTATCATTGTCCATATTTTCTTACTTTTCATTCGTGTGCTTTCTCACTTTCTCTCTTTTTCTTCTTTTTCTATTTTTATTTCTCTCTCTCACATACATATACGCCCACACCAGGGGGGTGAAACTCCATACAGAAACGTGATAACAAGTTTTCAATCTAGTAGCGTTTAGAAATACTTCCTGACCCTTTCATAGATGGCTTTAGTAGTACACATTTTACAGGGATTCTCAAACTTTAATGTCAAAATACTATAAAAAGGTAACATTTGAGAACTGCTGTAAATTTCCCACAATTCTTTATTGTGTTATTTGTGAATTTGTATCTTTATTGCAATATATTACTTTATCGTTCAATATATTTTCGGTAAGTATATTAGTTTTCATACTAGCATTATTATACAGGGGTGATATAAAATATAACAACAAATTAATAATATTTCAGAAAAAGTTCACACGAACTGCATAGTGAAAACATATTATCGCAGAAGTTGACAGTGCCCAATAGAAGAAATGGTTTATGTAAGTGGACCAGGAGAATTTACATCATGATGGTGCTCTTAGATATTTATATCGTAGAAGAGCAGCAAAATATTATATTATTAGGCGAAAGGACGTGAAGCTTCATAAGATTCATCAAACAATGTTGAAATAGTATGGTGTCAGTTTTAAGAAAAAATGAGTATAGAAGAGGGTAGATTTGTTAAAAAGTGGACAAACATCGATAACGAGGTCAATGAAGCAGTGCATTTCTGGCAGACATTTAAAGTAACATCTCTTTTTACCTTCCGTCACCTATAGGAAAGGAAGGTACTGTCTTTGGTCAAAAAATTCGGTGGTGAGTTTTCATTGAATAAGCACGTTTTAGGGTCTTTACAATACGATTTTACTATTTTTACGATGATGTCTGTATGAGTGTGTGTGTTCGTATGTGTGTGTGTGTGTGTGTGTGTGTGTGTGTGTATGTATGTGTGTGTGTGTGTGGACCGCCGTTTCGTGCACGATATCTCCAATACTAGAATTACAAAAATTACAATTCTTGTGTATTCCTCTTCCTTATAACCATATGCAGACTTGAGTAGATTTTGGTTATAATTGGTACCGGAAGTACCCTCATTTGAAGATTTTAACAGTTTTTCTTGAAAAACTCAGTTAAATGTTATTATAACTTAAAGAATATATTATTGTCTATACGATTTGATTGCATTTTATATTTGATATTCAACAGATATAGAGTTAAAGAAGAATACAAATAATAAATTTCATATAAATTTCATAATTCAGCCAGCTATGCTAACTTAACCATGGAAACTGCTAATATATTCAGGTAATTCAAATTGACAGATGTCAGTATCAATAAATAGTAAATGTATGAAAGAGTAAGGGAAATAACTGTAGTGTTGAACGTTTCTAGAAAAATATAAGAGAGAAGATTACATTGGTTTGAACATGTCGTGAGGAGAGATGAGTAAATTGGAAGAATGAATAGCTTATAACAGAAGGTGGAAGAAACATAGAAAGACCAAATATAAGATGAAAGAAGAGAAAAGGAACTGAATGAGGACGACACGCAAAACAAAAATTAGTAGAAAAAGAAAATAAAAAAATAGCGATCCCCTAACAAATGGGAAAAACTAAAGAAGAAGATGTTAGTGTCAAGTGCAATTCGCATAGTTTTATTAAATAATTTAACTGGAAATATAGGATCTTTTATGTGTAGGGCGCGTGCAGTGACGTGACTTTACTGACTTTGGCAAGCAGATACGAATGTGGACTCGTGTCAAAATGACAGCTAATAATTACGTCCATAACTGACAATTGTCATAATTTTTCATTCAAAATTTCATGATTTTCTTATTTCATGTGGTTTATTTATTATCAGGGGTGTGGAATTCAGTTGCCGAGAAAAGGAATAATAAAATACCAAAAAATGAAATTTTTAATGAAAAATTTTGACGTGAGGATGACCCGCAAAACAGAAATGAATGGAAGAAGAAAATAAAAAATACCGATCCCTAACGAATGGGAAAAGCTAAAGAAGAAGAAGATGTCAGTGTCAAGTGCCATTTGCATGAAATAATATTACTGGAAATTTATAATCTTTTGCAAGAAAATTTATGTATGGAATTTGTACATAATACACAGGATTGACGGAAGGTATTGTGCTGGCTACATCAGATTTTTTTGAAATAATATTACCTCTTGTAATAATAATAATTCAAATTTTAGATTCCTTGAGTAGTATGTTCTTAAATTTTTGCCGCCGTGTAGTTTGAGATTTGTAGTTATTTATTTATTATTTGATTTAAATAATGTAATATATATATATATATATATATATATATATATATATATATATATATATATATATATATATTAAAATAACATATTAAGTACTGAATTTTTTTTATATAGTTTAACGTATATTTCACATTTATTGATAATGTCTTTAATAAATTATCTATTTTCAATAGATTTTTTATTAATTACATTATCAGGAAATAAAATTTAAAGTTTCGAATAATTCAAAATGAATTCATATTTCCCGCGACTTTCTCGGCTGTCAAATTTAGTTCTCTAACCTTTTCATAAACGGCACTAAACTTGTTATCATGGTTTATAAGGGAGATACCCAATCTTCTACTATATATTTTCCTTAATCTATGGCCCACACATACGCGCACGCACGCCCGCCCGATTTCTCTCTTTCACACACACACACACGCGTAAGTTTTTTACTCATCATCTCTTCTCGTTTCTCACATACTCTGGCATACTTTTGATCTTGATCCGGATAATTCAGGAACGAAACATTAAAGATGAAAAATCTAAACGTGTTGCACAACTTCAGATGTACCACCGACCCCATTGCAACGAGAGCCAATTTCAAATGCGACCTCGACCAACAAGTTATTTATCATTTGATATATTTAAATTGTGATGAATGTATGCCATAAGCTAAATAAATAAGAAGGAACCGTTACAGCCAGTTAAAAAACCTAGCAGTACTTGGTTTTATAGATATGTAATTTTAGTGTTTATAAATTTACAATAAAATCAATCTATTTTGGATTTTGTGATAAAAGAAACAAAGATTTACAGTGGTAATAATAAACAAGGGTTAAGTTCAGAATAGCTTCTTTTTTAACACAGGAATACCTATTCCTAGTTTATCAAGAGTTTAATCCACAAATGTATAATAATAAACATGGAATAAGACTTAACTCTAGAATAAACTCTCCATAAACGTCATTTTAACACAGGGTTAAGAGATATTCTCGGAATACCTAATCTAGAAATAGGAAATTATTAATTATTACCGCTGTTAATCTATCATACTATTTTATGTCTTATTTATATGTGTAATACACAATATGACTTTTAACATGTTTGTATTTGATATAAAACGTAGAGGATCCACACACATACACACACGCACACACGCACGCACGCAAGCAAGAACGCACACACACGCACGTCCACACACACATAATCGTGAAAATGTTAAAATCGGATTCTACGGACATTAAAACATCCTTATTTAGCAAAATCTCGATATGTAATTTCTAACACAATCCCTACCTATACCTCCCTTACCTAGGATAGCGGGAGATAAAAATTGATTACAATAATGCAAATGACAAGTATGGAAAAGAGAGATTATAATTATTCTCACAGTATATTGTAAAAATTGGGATTTTTTGTTTTTAATTGTTTTCATAGAGTGTTAAGCAGTGGGGAGTGGGGACCTAGAAAATATTTCGCATAGGGAAACAAGAGTTCTAGTTAGACCACTGCACATTATATAGATATAATAATATGTATAACGATTATGTGCTATAAAAATTGCCTCTTTTATACAATGTTGCGGTAAAAAGGACCATTATTGTTTTTCTTTTTCTAATAGATTACGCCTTCGGCATGGTTTCAGTACTCAAATTAATACGAAAATTTCACAAAATCTTCTTTATTTCTTAAAATATCGATTTCTATATAATATAAATGTAAACATAGAGTCAAATTATCAATCGTAAGTCTTACCAACAGGAGCATAAAAGAAAAAAATATTTAAAAGATTCACATCGAAAACATTTTAAACCTTTGGGAATTTTTAGTTTTTCATATTGTTCGCAAACGTAAATCGGTTGATGCGGAACGACCATACGTGTGTGTATATGTTGTGTGTAAGTGTTTACTCGAGTTTGTTTGTGCGTGTGTGCATGTATACGTATAAATTATATGTTCTTGAAGTAACATCATTGCAATTAGTGCATTTCAAAATCTTTGCCTCTATAACTATATGTATTTATTATACCTTGAGATATGGTTGATTTGTATATGTCCGTTAAAATAGTGCTTTAATTACCGGTTAAAAAACTCCTCAAACCCGGATTCAAAAATTGTACATTTTTGGCAAAAAAATTGAGGGTAAAATTCGGTCAATATTTCGATTTCGTGCTCTTCGGGGTTTAAGATATAAATTAACTCATTTTCAAATCTGAAAACCGTCTGGACAAAGTTTTATTTAATATATCTAAGATGTCGCGCGTTGGGAATTTTTCACAATTCTTCCAAAATATCAAAACTTTTATTTGGTTATGAATTTGGCAGAAATTTACAGGACACACAAAAAATTAACAGAAAATCATTTATTTATATCTAAAATTTGTCGGAAATATTGTTTTTTTAATGCAAATGATTGACTGACAGCAGAAAGGTATGGTTAAAACATTTCTACAAAATTTATAGATATGTAAAACTGTGTAGATTTGTATAGAAATCAAGTTTTCACTTTTATATGTATTATAAATCAATAAACACTAAAAATACTTTGTATTTAAAACTAAATACTCCTAAGTTTTTTGATTGACTCTAACCATTTAGCTATCGAATGAGGCATTTCTTCTGAAGTTGTGCAACATGTTTAGATTTTTCATCTTGAATCTTTCGTTCCTGAATTATCAGGATCAAGAGTATGACGGAGTGTGTGAGATGATGAGATAGTAAAAAAAATGGAGTGTGTATGTGTGTGTGTGAGCGAGCATGCCCTTGTCTATGTGTGCGTACGTGCGCGAATGAGTGGGTCTTTGAAAAAGGAGAAAGTGAGAGAGCGCACGAAAGAAAAATAAGGAAAGATAGACAATGATAAAGAAAGAAAGAGAGGTAGGTATATGTATAAATTCTTAATAGTACGAACGTAACTGTTCGGTTCATCAGAAAGCACTAACGATAAGGTACATATTAATTAAATCTCAAAATTTAATTTGAAGTTGGCCCATCCAAAGATTTTTCTTAATTTCTAGTGTATGGTAATAGCACGAACGACACTGTTGGGTTCATTAGAAAGCACTAACGATGCAGTAACAAGTGATTATTACATATGGATTAAATCTTAAAGTTTGATTTGAAGTTGGCCCACCCAGAGTTTTTTCTTAATTTCTAGTGTATGGTAATAGCACGAACGACACTGTTGGGTTCATTAGAAAGCACTAACGATGCACTAACTAGCGATATGTTACATATGAAATAAATCTTAAAATTTAATATGAAGTTGGTCCACCCAGAGTTTTTTCTTAATTTCTAGTGTATGGTAATAGCACGAACGAAACTGTTGGGTTCATTAGAAAACACTAACGATGCACTAGCTAGTGATATATTACATATGAATTAAATCTTAAAATTTGATGTGTAGTTGGCCCACCCAGAGTTTTTTCTTAATTTCTAGTGTATGGTAATAGCACGAACGAAACTGTTCGGTTCATTAGAAAGCACTAACGATGCACTAACTAGTGATATATTACATATGAATTAAATCTTAAAATTTGATGTGAAGTTGGCCCACCCAGAGTTTTTTCTTAATTTCTAGTGTATGGTAATAGCACGAACGAAACTGTTGGGTTCATTAGAAAGCACTAACGATGCACTAACTAGTGATATATTACATATGAATTAAATCTTAAAATTTGATGTGAAGTTGGCCCACCCAGAGTTTTTTCTTAATTTCTAGTGTATGGTAATAGCACGAACGAAACTGTTGGGTTCATTAGAAAGCACTAACGATGCACTAACTAGTGATATATTACATATGAATTAAATCTTAAAATATGATGTGAAGTTGGCCCACCCAGAGTTTTTTCTTAATTTCTAGTGTATGGTAATAGCACGAACGAAACTGTTGGGTTCATTAGAAAGCACTAACGATGCACTAACTAGTGATATATTACATATGAATTAAATCTTAAAATATGATGTGAAGTTGGCCCACCCAGAGTTTATTCTTAATTTCTAGTGTATGGTAATAGCACGAACGACATTGTTGGGTTCATTAGAAAGCACTAACGATGCACTAACGAGTGATATATTACATATGAATTAAATCTTAAAATCTGATGTGAAGTTGGCCCACCCAGAGTTTTTTCTTAATTTCTAGTGTATGGTAATAGCACGAACGAAACTGTTGGGTTCATTAGAAAGCACTAACGATGCACTAACTAGTGATATATTACATATGAATTAAATCTTAAAATTTGATGTGAAGTTGGCCCACCCCTAATTTTTATAATTTACTCAATAATGCGATGTGCACTAACGTTCATCTATAGTGCACTAAATAGCACTAACGATGCACTAACTAATAAGACAAAAAATAACGTTGGTGCTAGATTGGGCGGGGCTAACTTCACGCCGGTCATTGATGCCAGAAGCTATTACCTCGAAGAGATGGACCATACATAATTCTACGTTCACTTGGGCCAGTAACATATGAAATAGCTGACCCAAAACGACCGAAAGAACCAATCTGCAAGGTCCACACTTCGCAGTTAACGCCGTATATTTCGCCGAAATCTGAAAAGTTAGTACAACCACTACTTCCCAAAAGAAAACGGGGAAGACCTCGTCAAAATGGTGGAAATGAATAACTGGTTTATGTACGGGGACGTTACTATAAACCAGAAGGAGAGTATATAACAAGAAGCATATCATCATAGTATGTTATGTATTATATAGAATAATAGTATTTTCATGTTAATATATGTTTTGTAATATTAAAAGTTGACATTTTGAAATATAAACTGATTTCTATTTAGTTTTAGTTTCCTTGATAATATCAGGCCAGAATCCACGTAATATAACACATCATGTTATAAGTTACAATAAATATTCAAATGCAGCACCATTTTGGACAAGACAATAACCTAATCTATTGTAAAACGACCTTTGTACATTAAATAGTTGCCGCTGAGTTATACGATGACATTCATTAAATATGGCATCTCTCAAATCATTTATGTTTTCGTGGCTTTGTTTATAAATTTGATTTTTTAAGTGACCCCATAAAAAAAAGTCACATGGAGCAAGATCTGGATATCTAGCAGGCCAGTTAATAATACCCCCTCGTCCAATCCAGCGCCCAGGAAATGCCAGATCCAAATATTCCCTAACGTTTCTGCCATAGTGTGCAGGACATCCATCGTGTTGAAACCAGACCTCTCGATCTGGGCGCACAACATCGTCTATTGCAGGACCAATTTCGTTTTGTAGCATCTCCAAATAATTTTCCGTATTTAGATTGCCACGTATTTCAAAAGGACCAATTATGTGGTGACCTAAAATTCCAGCCCACATATTAACTTTCTGGGGATATTGTATCCTTGTTGAAATACTCTAGGATTTTCTGTTGCCCAACAACGTGTATTTTGGGTATTGGGTTCATTATTTAACGTGAAAGTGCATTCGTCGGTAAAACAAATGGACGATAAAAAAGTTTGATCATTATTAGCCCGGTTCTGCATATCTTCGCAAAACACTCTTCTATTTTCTTCATCGTATGGGAAAAGTTCTTGGTGACACTGCATTTTATAAGAATAGTACGATTTTTTTTAAAAATATTATGTATGATGCTGTGATGAACTCCCAACTCATTTCCAATACATCTAGTACTACAGAAAGGGTTTAAACTTATCATTCCTAACACTCTTTCTTTCAGCAAGGCACGTTCTTCTGCTCGTCCTACATTCTGATAACGCGGCTCACGTGTATTTTTTGAAGACACACTAGCAGTCTTTTCAAATTTTGTCACCAATTTAGCAATTGTAGTTGCACTGGGAATCGGCCGATCCATAAACTTAACGGAAAATAAATCACGCACTTTGCGGTAACTATTACCTCCATAAAAACATTTTATTATGAAAACACGCTCTTCATTAGTATAAATATTCATTTTTTAATAATATCAGACAACAAAACCAGAGACAAAATCAAATTTTCAGAAACGTCAAATAACTTATTTGACTAATAAAACGTCAAGCTTTTATTTATTTTTTGTTTAATTCCATGGCTATCGATATTTTCAACGTAATTTTCGACATTTTCATATTTAATTTCTGTCGTTATAAAGCATGTAAAGTTAATTCTGTTTATTGATTTAGATGTAGAATTTTATGCCCTAAAACTTTTATTTGACGCGTTTTTGCTTAAAATAATTAGGTGAGCAGGGAATTGAAAAACTAATTTCCCATGTTAATCTCCTATGTACACCTTTACGACAGACACGGTATAGGTTGCCATTTAAAAAAATATAATTTTATTCTACCGTTTGAGAACCACTGGTTGAATTTTTTATTTATTTTTCCTCATAAATTAAGCTCTTTTTCCTGGTAATTTTTTGTATATAACATTTTTCTCTAAAGTCATTAGTTCGCCCAAAAAAGCGCTGGTTGTTTTAAAGGAAACACCCTGTATATATATATATATATATATATATATATATATATATATATATATATATATATATATATATATTAACTCTATGGCCATGAGGATGAAAACTTCGTAGGATGTTAACATATTGTAGACCGCAGAAATAAGGTTAATTTTTTAAAGAAAATTATATATAAATTTTGACGGTTGTGAGGCGAAAAACGTTTAAAAATTGTAAAATTTTAAATAAAGAAACAAACACAATCGTAATTATATGTAACTAGAATTTTTAGGAACCGGAAAAACTGGCGTCCATGTTATGGCATGAGGATGCAAATCGCGGTAAAATTAAAATTGTGTATGAAGGGAAGAATAGGGAATATGACATATGACTAAAGAAGGGATGAAAAACTGTTGTAGCATGAGTGCAACAGACGTATCACGTGTTTGGGGATCTAACTCGCTAACGAATCTTACATTGAATATTATTACTGAGAGAATATGGTAAAACTAAAATTGTGTATTATTATTAATTTGTGAATTGTTAAACTGTAAAATGTAATTGTACATAATGCTGTGGCCATTATACTTGGTCCTTTATATATGTACCATTTCTAAAACTGCCTCAGGTTGTTTCTCTGTTCTAAAATAGTGGCATTGTCAAAATCCATTTAATGTTTTTTCTCGTGTACATGTTATGATAATGCAGAAGAATCGGGTCGTAATCCATAGTCGCTCTTATGCGATGTAATTCTAGCCTTTAAAGTTCTAGATGTTTGACAATGCCACAAAATACACAACAAAACTTCAAGCGAATAGAAAAAAAAAACCTAATAACGTAAATTTTTAAATGTCAGTTTGATAGTTACATCTACAGAATATTCAAAATTCCGCCAACGCAAAGTGCCAGTGTGATCCCAAACACGAATTGGCTACAAACCAATGGTCATGTGTGAGCCCGTGACCCATTGATAAATATTAAATTCGAGGAAATAAATGTCTAATGTGGTTGGTTAGTAATGTTATAAATAAACAAACATTTTAGTGAAAAGTTATATATTTATTATTCCATAAAATTAATATTCTGGTGACCTAAATTTTAATTACAAAATTTGTTTATTATTGATTTCATGTCTATACTTACCGCTTCCGTAAATTCTTTTTACTCAGCAGCAGTGAGTCATTTTTCTCGAATTCTTTTAATATTTAGTTAATTTACTTAAAATCAAGTATTTAAATGATCAAAAAAATTTGAAATTAACGAAGAAAGATTTTGTGAAAGATTCATGGTCCTCACAGGGATCTGAACCCAAATAAATTATTACTAAAATCAAGTATATTATTTTGAACTCTATAATTAGATAGATTAGTATTTTTTTTGGGTCATATACCCCCATTGATCAATAGTGCGTATCATGAACATGGACATAATTCATTTTCGTTCATTTTGATATATGAGCTTTCTAACCTTTTGACTAGCGGATAGGACAATAAACAGAATCTCATTAGAACATGTTGGTTTATGTGGGTGTATGTCCGATATGAATGATTAGTGCAAAGGAAATGTGTGGGTGAAAACGAGCAGAGCATTTACGTGGGTTTCTAAATGTCACTACACACTGGTAAGTTGTTACCTATTATGAAAGAAACTTCTGCTGCAAATGTCTAATACATGTACAAGGTGTCTGCCGTAAGCGGGCCACCAGTGGTAACTTCCGTATTTGAAGAGATGGAAAGACGGTTAAATGGAAAAGTTGGGCGATATTATACAATTTAACGATGAAAAACGCAAAATAATTGAACATCAAATACACGACTTACTCAACAAAATAACATTTTTTTAAAAATGGAATGCCATATTGAAAGTGGTACCATTTAAAAGACCTTTTTTATTTGAATATAAAAGTTCATTATCACTATGCCTATAAAATTAAAAACAAGAGTTGTTTCAAGTAGAAATTTAAATATTATATTCTTATTTTAATACAAATATGACATTATTCCTATGGAAACAGCAAAAACAAATAACGAAATGAATTATTAACTACCACTGATCAAAGAACAGGTAAATGATTGTTAACTTGCCGTCAAATAAGTATGTACTGGAGATTTATCCACTGTTGCCAATTCATGGGCAATAATGTTAAAAATGCTAAGTTATGAAAAAGCGGCAACGCCGTAGGGCAAAAGTCGGGGTGCGGAGAAGGAAAAAAAGTTGAACATCAGTCCATACTTATTTGATGGCGATTATAATAAAAATGTTTAGTTTGAGTAAAACTTAAAAAACTGTCCAAAATGTTAACCATTTCTTTTATGACAAATATATGCTCTTCTAAGTAAAGTATACTTTAAGTACATGTTTTTTTACCTACTTACAGTACCCGTACTACATATTTATTTTATGAAATTAATTAAAATATGACAAAAAAATATAGAATTTAGGTACATACTCATATATTATTCTCAACAACTGTCTTAGTTAAAGTAGCCCACTAATTTTAAAGTCATATATACCTATTTAAAAAGAATAGTATTCTGCCCACATGCGCGTAAAAGGCTTCAAGCATATATGAAATGTTTTAAAATAAACTCCATAAGAAATGCATTGCTTTTTACGCATCACTATTCAGACTTCACATAGGTACTGTGATTAATGTGTATAGCTACTACTTCACGTATTGGAGTAGAAAAATTCTTTACTTATTTAGTTCTATTATATTGATGAGCAAGTATAGTCGTTAATAAATAAGTTGTTCAAATGTTCATCATATAATGCATTACGTCTTATTTTATCTCTATTTACGCCTTAAACTATTCGATTAAAACTGTAGATAGCGAAAACTTTAGTACCCACTCAGTACTTATATTTGCGCAAACGCGTGTTGGCAGTAGTGCACAAAACACACACCAATATCTTGTTGCGCATGCGTGAAGTATTTAGTATTTAAAGTATTTAAGTTACTTTAAATATTTCTGGATACTTTAAGTACCAAAATAGTTATTTGTATATCAAGGCCGCGAAATCACTCTTTAGCGTACCGAGAGAAAAATTGTCGCCTAGGCCGCTTGCGGCCGAGGCAAAACAATCTCGAGGACGCTAAAGGATTTCGCGGACAAGGTGTACACAATATTTTTTGTGCAACCGTAAAAAATATGTAATTACAAATTTTATTAATTTTAAACAGTTTCACTGTAAATTGAAAGTTGGCTTTCAAGGTAGCTATGGAATTGACAAAACAAAACAATTAGTTTTGAAAAAATCATAGTGATTGCCTATTCGCGGCCGGTTGCACAAAAAAGTATCTTAAGTACTTTTTATGAAAAAAGTATTTTAAATATAGTACTAAGTACTAATTTTCAAAAGTATATCAAGTATTGTAAATACTGGATGTATTTAAATAATACTTCCAGTAATTTTACTTTAAGTAGTTCCCAGCTCTGAATATTAATCGTAAGTGCGTTGTGGTAAATAAATGTATATTATTTTTTTAAATAAATAAATATATATTTAGCGTCTACCAATGTTTCATGATAACTATTTTGAAATACTAGTACATTGTTTCAATAGTATTGAACAATATTATTGCACTAAATTATTTAACGTCTTGGGGCACCTTTAACTAAGTTTTAATTCATAATCTAATAAAGATATACAGGCTGTATACATGTAAAATAACATTAACGAGTAAGTACTATTTCAGAAAGTCGTTAAAAATGCAATAAGCCTTTTGATTTCTTGGTATATAGTTTAAATACTAAAATAAAAATAAAAAAACAGGCAATGAAACCGTAAAAATTATAGCAACAATAAAGTTTGCGATAAAAACGGTTGAAATAATTTTTTTATTAATATTTTGATTTTGTGGACCAGTGTTGTTTAATGAGTAAATTACATTCCGGAACTATATTAGTACAAGAACATATGACGTAATGGCAATGAAGTAAAAACTCGTGTCAATTAATAATATATTGTGCAAAACAAGTGGAGGAACTAATCTGTTGTGCTAGGATTTAATTAAACTGCTTTATGAAAACGCGGATGTTATCTTTACATAGGACGGCGAACAAGAACAAGCGCGTCTAATGCGTGAGACGTGTAGCCATTGTTTCGATTCCATAGCCACCTTCCGGAGGGTTCCTTTGTGCACAGTTGACTTTGTAATTGGTCTCAGCCGGACTAAACAACCAGATGACCGAATTACAGACTTCCGTATACAAACTTGTTCACTTGACACGAGCGCTGGCGTCGGCGTCGTTGGCCACCGGGAAGGCGCTGCGACGGCCTTGATTAATAGACTGGCGCGCTGTGCTTCGACGCCACGCCAGTCACAAAGAAGGTTTCTATTACGCCGGTTCGCAACTTTTTGACGGACAAGTGTTTGTTTAAAAATAACGTTCTCAATGAACGAAATGAAATTTACTTACTCATATTTTCCTCAGATGCAATGAAATAGTTTTCTTTTTATATCTTTCAAATTGTTTTGTTAATTAATTTATTTTAATTAAATCCAAACAATGATTATTGTTGAATGTACATGAAGAAGGAATTACGTACAGAATATTATTCGGAAGTAATTTTTTTGGATGGTAAAATGCAAAAAAATTATATAGAGTGTTTATATTAAAGTTCTTAAACGGATATCTAATTAAATTGGATTTAAATAAATCTTAACTCTTGACTGTTTATACAAAAAAATTTGAAAGCGATCAAGTCCATTCGAAATTCGAATATAAAATCCGTAGAACTTTGTTAACCAGTATTAATTTTGACCATTTTGATTTGATATTTGATAGTTTTATCACAGTTCACAGTTTCTGCAATTTTGCCGTAAGGTCTTATTTCTATGAAGTAGTTACTTTTCTCAGTTTTTTCATCAATTGTAATAAGTTAAATTGAAACTTGATATACAATAAAAAAATATTATTTTTATTATTCTTTTCCTTAATTTTTTCATCTTACAAATTAATAATTTTTTTGTCCAGGACTAGTTTCAAAAAATCTTCTGTTTCTTGTTGCGTGCACGGATTTCTCATTGTTCTACTAATAATTATACTATTTTATTTTTGATACACGTTGAATGTCAAACCATAAAGGATAAATAAGTTACTTTGTTTTTGTTTTGTTGTTTCATTACCTATTATTGAATTTTCTTTTAAATCGCTGTTTATATCACGAAAGAAAATCGGATTTACGTATTAATCTCGTTCATGAAGACGATTTAGAATTTGTACCGTCCCTTTAAATTAAATTTCCTCGCTATCAAAACTGTAAATTATTTTTTTTTGTTATAATAAAACTCCCATCCCATTTTAAATTCCTATGTCAAGACACTCATTATATTTTGTAATTTTCGAAATATAAAATATGCGAAAGGCAATACGAGATAACCATTTGTATTATATCGATATATTGTTTTATTTATTGACAGTCATATATATATAATGATTTAACTAATTATAATGCTAAGTTGCAGTTGCACCATCAAGGCTTAAATTTTAAGAATAAAAAAAATGCTAATCGAAATTTTGACATCAATGCATAATAATTCATTTGCCATTTAATTTCGATACAATATTATCAATATAAGGAGCGCTTAAAATTTAAGATACGTTGGTACAACCGGCCATAAATAACATTAAATTATCGAAAAATATTAATTTTTAGTAAATAAAATAATTATTATTCTTTATAGTATATCTAATTTCGATTTATTTTACATATTCAAATATGTAAAAAAAAAAAATTTCAAAGGAAAGATATTTTCATTTGCTTATTCGTTCGAGAATGTAATTCTGAATCCAATGATTTTCGTATAGTTTATCACAAAACATGTAAACTTTAATGTAGCATATCTTAAAAAAATTGGCTTACAAAAATTTATAATTTTAATGTAATAAATGGTTTAAAATATCTTCATTCACACTGAGGCAATTTCCTAGTCGGTATCGGTATATTGTAACAAAATTAATTTTGTAAACTATAATATCGGCTGTGATTAAGAGTAGATTTCATCTACAATATATATATATATATATATATATATATATATATATATATATATATATATATATATATATATATATATATATATAAATACCAAATGTGAAATATGAAATATTCATATTACACGGTAATACTTGTTTTAATGCGATGTACCCCTAGCAGACTAGGGGTACATCGCAAGAATCAATATTAATGAAATTTAATCTTGTTCTTTTACATCAAAGGAGAAGTATGCATGCAGTGATTATTTTATTTAAAATCATGAATAATATAATTAATAGTCCTTACTTATTATCTATAATAAATTTCCATGTTCTAAGGTTGTCATCAAGACATGCAACTACTTTTTACTTAATTAATTTTCATATTTTTTTCCTACCCTGTAATTAGGCCTCAGCCTGTTGGATATGGTTTTCATATAATAATAATAATAATCATCATAATAATATAGTTATTTATGGTATATGTTAAAAATGACATTTTATCTTGTGCGAAGGAAGTTTGGAACACGACGCGAAGTGGAGTGGTCCTTACTTTCGAACAAAATAAAATCACTTTTAATACCTATATCATACACTATTTTTTCACAAATACTACTTTTACCTTCGGTCACATTTAGGTAAGGAAGGTATTGTCTTTTGTAATACGAGAGGGAGGGGGAGGGCACCGGACTTGCAATTCTTGCACTTACTTCTTTTACCAACACAGACATACTTTGGTATTTAAACTAATTCTTATTTACACTGACTTATTAGTAACAATTACACTACAAATTTACTAAATACTAAAGATGCTACTGTATCCTTAGGCCAAAATGGTTGCGTTACCCCGAACGCGAGCTAAAACTCAAACTACATATTTACTCCTTGAGTTTGTAATACACACTACCTAAAAATTAAAACCGTTATCATCTTCGTGAGAGAATTAGCTCTGCCCAGTAATGTCCGATTGAGAAATACGTAGTTTAACATATATTAAGTATTATAGTTTTTGAGCGTCCTTCTAACATCGTCACACACACACACACACACACATACACATACATCCACACACACACAGGCATCATCGTAAAAATATTAAAATGTCCGATTGGGAAATACATAGTTAAACAAATATAGTTTTTGAGTAATCGTCCTTCCAACGTCCCACACTCATACACACACACATGCATCCACACTCACACACACACACACACACACACACACACACACAGACATCATCGTAAAAACGTTAAATTCGGATTGTAGGAACCTTAAAACGTGCTTATTCATTAAAATCTAAATATGCGATTTTTAGCATGAGTCCAATACCTCTTAACGAAAGGTAAAAATGGACAACTTTTGTTTATAACAATGTTTAGGTAGTAACTCTATCCCCAGGTAGGTTTTTTTCCGCTCAGATTCAAATAATGAAACTTTGTGCTGTTTATTTAAGCCTAATATTAAAAATTGAAATGGAGAATCTGACGTGATACCAAAAGCAAACTTATTTTGTTTTTATTAATATTTGGGCAACAATACCACCCATAATTAGTGCTAAGTTTGTGCTGTTTATTTACGCCTAATATTAAGAATTGAATTGTGGAATCTGGCGTGACAATAAGAGTAAACCTATCTTGTTTATGTAAGATTCACTTTTCGGTGGCATGACACTGGGTTAGAAATGCAGGCAAAAACACTTGACATTCCTAAATGCAATGACAATTTATTTAATATTATATTCTAAGACAGTATTCAATTTGTAGTCAAAAAGTTTAGAGTAATATAATCAATTATATTCACGACGTAGTGATAAAGTAGTAGCCATTTTTAAAGAAATAAAAAAAATGTTGAATTATGCCGGAAAGGGTTGATTATGAGTAAAATTATTTTATTGTTTCATAAGCTATATCAGGAAGGCTGTGATAAATTCATCATTTTTTGTAACAAAATATAAAAGTATAAAAAAATAACTTACTATTAAACAATTAATTTAAATATTACTCAATATTATTTCGACTGTTTTCACAGCCAGTCTAATATAATGGATTAACAGGTTAATTATTCATAATTTACAAATTTTCTCTTACATTTTTGTAATTTATTTTTTCAATAAAAATATAATTCAAGCATATCGTTGGATTTGTAATTTTACGTATATTCCAAATATCCTGTATATTTGTAACAGAAATAAGTACATTAAATTTAACCAGTGATACAACTCATCGAGAGCAATAGTCTTTCTTAATAACCCCCATAAATTAAGTCGTTTAGGTATTTTCATAATAATTTGATCCAGTGGCAATAACAATGAAACAATTGTTTTTGGCAAATGTGAGTTGTCAACTTTTTCAATTAAATTTTGACAAATAACTCAATTAATAATAATAATAATAATAATAATAATAATAATAATAATAATAATAATAATAATAATAATAATAATAATAATAATAATAATAATAATAATAATAATAATAATAATAATAATAATAATAATAATAATAATAATAATAATAATAATAATAATAATAATAATAATAATAATAATAATAATAATAATAATAATAATAATAATAATAATAATAAAAATAATAATAATAATAATAATAATAATAATAATAAAAATAACAGGAACAGGAAGTGGGCGCATACTACTGAGATTACACCCGAAAAATACAAATGTTTGTGTATATATTGTACCTATAACCTGTATCTGTGAAATAAAGGATAATAATAATAATAATAACAGTTTATTGTGTATAAGATTAATACATCTTTTCAACAATGGTTGGTTACAAAAATATTACAGATTCCCCTTAGTAGCATTTATATATGATAATAGGTATTATTCCTTAATAACAACAATAATAATGACAATATCAAAATGACAACATCGATATTTATAATAATATCAACAATATTAAGAATACCAATAGTAAATAATAAATTTTATTTTATTTTATTTTTAATAATATATTTCCATGTACAAATAACATATTTCTTTAAAGAGACATTAACTTATTTAAGAGTAGTAGCTATAACGAAAACCGGTAAAATAGTCAATAGTAAGTAATAAAAAATTTGCAGTTGTAGTATTATACATACTTTAAAGTTTATTATTCATTCAGACAAAAGGAACGCAATTTCAAGGAACTCATAGTATAGTAGAATATTGAATTTATCTTAGATTGTTCGACTCTGTTCCAGAGTAAATAATAGTTTGACTCATTTATAGTTAAATTATTGTCTAACAGTGGCATTATATATTTCTTACGATAAGGTTCGTAAATCGGACATCGGTAGAAAAAGTGATAGAGATCATCTTTTTCTTGTAGGTTACATATCGTACAATTACACAACGGGTTGAGCTTGTATTTAGTTTTATTTATATTTAGTGTTATTATATATTTTGATGACATTCTTAATTGAGCTATGAGTTGAACTTTACACATTTCAAAATTATTATTTAAATAACTTTTCCAAATCATAGTCACTCTTAATAATTTTGTAAAAATTATTGTAATTTGAACCTGTTGTTTTATTTTTATCTGATATAATTAAATTATCTTCAAATTTTTCAAGTATATTTTTTGTGTCATTTTTGGTAATGAATTGGTTCTTCCAAAGCTCACCGAAACCAAGTGACACAAGGATTTCTTTCAATTGAGAAGCAAAATTATAAACTGATTTATTTGATTCTGATCTATCGAGAACTAGAAGGCGATTACAAAGTAATTTTGGAATTCTGTGGCCTTCCATTATATATAATTTGTGCCACCAGTTAAGTGCTCTTTTGAGAACGTCGGTTTCTATATGCTTTACCCCGGTTTCTATTCTAAGGAAGAAGCCTGGTGTTGATTTCTGACAACGTAATGAACGTCGCAGATATCTTGCTTGAGTCTTTTTTAATTCCTTAAAATACCAGAGGCCCCAGATTTCCGCACCGAAAAGTCCTGTTGCCAATATAATTGCGTTATATAAATAATTCTTTTCAGTCCAGTTTTTAGATTTTGTTACTGACAACAATGTACTAACTTTTTGTATCGCTAAGTTTGCTTTTACGTCAATTAATAATTATTATAACAGTTATAATCAGTAAATATGCTTGCCTTTACGGATAGTGAGTATATATAGACTTTGTGCTAGCCTATGGTCAAGCTCAGTGAAACGCTTCTAAAACCCAGTAAATTTATTTCGACCGTTTTCCGAATCGTCATCTTCCAAACTTCGCATCTTTTTACATGTATGTAAATAAAATAAGTTTTGATTCTCAGCCAGGTTTTAGTATTTGAAGAATAGACCTACAACAAAAATGTCACATCTGACAATTTGTAGGATATTGAAAGAACAACAGTTACATTTCATCGACGCCTTCAATATTGTATTGGTGGCCATTTTTAAAATTATTGTGATTTCATTTAGGCCTGCATCACTTTTAATCATCTTTATGCGTTTTCTTGTTCCGTCAATTGTAAAGCTGTTCTTGGTCGACAATTTTTGGATTGTTAAACCTGTTGTAACATAAAAATTTGACGTATGATTTTTTTGTTACCTTAGTTGAGGTATTCTATTCTATCTATATTTCCCGATTTGTGTATAGTTTCACCATCTGATGTATAGGTCAATCTATTCACCAGTTTCTCTAACCTTTCTTTTGTGTTGACAAATTCATCAACATTTCATTGTATTCTGTCGCAGTCACGACAGTAATTGCTCGTAAACGCATGCGCAGTATTCTGCACATGCGTCCATTTTGAATTCAACCATAAGCGGATAATGAATTATGTAATAAAACTTTGAAGAATTTTAATTCAATATCTAGAAGGTTTACAAGAAAAAGTTATTAAGAAATATTGTTGCACTCGGCGAGTTCTATTACTGGTTAAATTTAATGTACTTATTTCTGTTACATCCTGTATAAAAATATATAGGTGTCACATTTGAAACAAGAAAGTTGTCACTTCTGGTTAAACCGAAAGTGCTATCATTATGCCAAGTACAATGATTTGTGAGCCCCTAAGCGTAGTTTACAAATATGTAAAGAAAATTAAAATATAATTATAAACCAAAAAGTTTTTTTGAGTGGCCCGTTTTTCATTGTCACTTGTATAATGTTTTTATGGTATAATACGAATCAATTAACTATTATTAAATAGTTTTACACAAATAAATTTTATTACGTATTATATTTATCCATAGTTTCAGAAATATTATATAAAATATGCTACCTTCTCCGTGCTTATCAGCATCCAGTACATGCACCGCCACAACGGAATAACGGAGAACTAAGTTTATTTCGTCTGGCCGCGTTTACTACACACGATACATAGCTAAGGTAACGACCTTAGCTTCTTATACCGTGTTTATAATATATTTTTATAATCCGTGATATTGATAGTTGTAGATAAAGTATAGTATTTGACTCGCATATAATAGTTATATTACTCTCGGATGATTACAATACACGCCTATGGCTCGTATTCTAAACTTTATCCTTGCGGAATGCCTACATTATATGCTCGTTAAATAATATGTTATTATTTATAATGTTGCATTTTAAAATTGACTTTTATTACATTGTTGTCATTTTTGACATTAGTGTGTAACCATGGAAGTGATGTATCATATGTTGCATTTTAAAATAAATTCCTGTATCTACAGTAAGTTAAAAAAACCTAAATCGGAGTAGGCTATAAATAACGAAAGGTATATCTTAATTTGAAAGTATTTAAATAAATGTCAATTTGACACGAGATATTGTCAAAAATGTTATTTAAATACATCAAAGCTTTTCTTGTTTAATTTTATTTTGGAAATGGATATATATATATTAGAAAACGGCGAATGACAATATTCTTTTATTACCTGTTACAATGAATTTAAGGAAAATTACATTTCATGATCAATTTTAACAACTTGAGTTTTGAATTGACATACGTTTCTCTGTACATAACTTACTCCGAGTTAGGTTTTTTTGTATACTGTATAATTCTTATGTAAAATAAAATAAAATTGGCGAGAGGTACTGTATTGCCACAGCCACAGATATTTTCAAATACTTTACCTATACATAAATCACAATGTATTAAAAAATCGGGATTAGTTTATCATTTGTATAGTGCATTTGCATGCTTTAATTTCCTATTAGGAATGAGTTGTAGGTACTGTTGTACATGTAGTTTTATTTTTCTTAACATATGACGTGATTAAATAACACCGAGTCATTATCCATGATTGTACAATTGCCAACACAGATGTGAAATACCATTATTCATACGTGACACCATAATCTCCAACATCAAAGCTAGTAGCTATAAACCCTTCATGAATTACAAATATTCCGATCTTTCAGTCCATAAAGATTCATGGACCTTTTCTGAAGTCTTTTATATCCCATGAATTGACGACATGATTTCAACAAATTTTCACGTCAATGCAATTTTGTACCTGTGAAATAAAAGAAAGAATGACATCAATATTTATTACATACTTTGTTACATGTTACGTGACAAATATTGCAACATTGATATTTCAAGTGGAATATAAAATAAATCCATTTAAAAATTTATTTATATTCCTAATAATTGTAAAATGATAATGGCGCTTTGCTATATGATTAAAATTAGAAATATAAATAATAAATTTAGGTATTATGGAATATTTGTCGAGTTATAAACTATAACTTAAAAGTTAATAAAGAATATATATCTATTTATCTACCCGAATTTAAAATTCGGTTTTACAAGTTAAAAAAAATTGTTGTGACAATCACAATACCTCTCGCCCTTTCCATTGTGGTATATATATAATTATTGTATTTAACATTTCTTGTACACACAAAAAATCTAATTACACCTAATTTTTATATTTACGTATTTTCTATAATTTTAAATTCATTCTATGAGCAAGTTTTCTCCATTTCTTCTCAATGTTCGAGGTTTTTCATATTCATTAACGGGATTGACGAAATTTCTGAAGGGTTCATGTAATAATATACCTATAATTTTAAATATATAATTAATAACACAATAAGAAATATTAAATATCATTCCCAGAAAAAGCCTTCAGTACTATCTCTGAATTTTTGACACTGACATTAGTGACATTTATCTGTCAATTACACATATTTAAATTTCTCAAGTAGTTACCATGGAAATGTTTAGGCTGTGAGCAGGCTGTGAGATTTACTACAACAGATTCTTTTATAGATTATATTTCTTTATCTTTAAATCTATAGAAGATATAATAAAAAATTTAAATGTGTCGGATAGAGAATTTTGTTTTTTAATTTTTGAAATAACATAAATTTTCAAAAAATAATATTTAGAAATTTTTTGTTAAAAAACTACTACTTCCGGTTATCCAGTTGTTACCAGAACCTCTCTTAACGAGAGGTAAAAATGTAAAGTAATATCTGACTAATGATTTAGTTGTAGAATTTTATTATCTACACCAATATTTGTAACGTTTTTACCTAAAATTAATAGGTAATTAACTACAGAATAGCAATTAACATACCTAGTATTGAGTATCAATTACCGCCAATGTCGGTTTGAGACATCTAAGGCCTTTTAGGATTCATGACATCCGTGGTTTGTTCAATTGTTTGTCGGTCTCAGGAAATAAAGACATTATTGTTAGAGCCATTTTGAGTTATGCAAGTATTAAGTTTATTTTACTTCCCTCTTTTATTTTTACCTCTCGCTAAGAGAGGTATTGGATTCATGCTAAAAATCGCATATCCAGATTTTATTGAATAAGCACGTTTTAAGGTCCCTACAATCCGATTTTAACATTTTTACGATGATGTCTGTGTGTGTGTGTGTGTGTGTGTGTGGATGTATGTATGTGTGTATGTATGTAGGATGTTGGAAGGACGATTACTCAAAAACTATAAGACTTTAAATTTGTTTAACTACGTATTTCCCAATCGGACATTCATGGGAAGATCTGAAAAGGTTTTGGTAACAATTGAACAACCGGAAGTAGAAGATTCTTGAAAAAAATCTTCTAAATAATATTTTTTTAAATTTTTTCTTGATAATATTAAAGAAAAATAAATTTTCTTTCTGATACATTTAAATATTTTATAATATATTCTATAGATTTAGAGATAAAAGAAATATAATATGTAAAATAATCTGTTATAATAAATTTTACAGCCGAAAGAATGGCCATGGAAAATAGTTGAAAATTTAATTTTTTTGTAACTGACAGATAAATGTCAGTGTCAGAAATCCGAAGACATTACTGAAGAGTTTTTCTGGGAAGTACATACATTATATTATTTCTTAATGTATTAATAGAATTGGAAACATTTCGAAAAATTAGAAGAGGACAAAATTTCTTCATCAAAAATGAATTTAAAATTAAACAATCTAAATATATATGGAATAGATATATGCGTAAGTAGAATTTTTGGTGTAGAGTATACAAGAAATGTTAAATACAATAGGGAGCGAGCAGTCATATGATTTTGTTGGCCTTGACAAGCAGATATGGAGGCCCATGTCAGAATGATAGCTAGTAATTATGTATAAATTTCTCATTCTAAATTTAGTGATTTTCCAATTCCATGTGGAGCAGAATTAAATGTTAAATATCTAAGGCATACAAGTAAATTTTAAACTCCTGGTGATAAATTGACGTAAATTTAGAAAATCTTAAAATTTTTAATGAAAAATTCTAACATTTGACATCTATGTACATAATTACTAATTATCATTGTGAAACGGGCCCACACATCTGCTTGTGAAGCCCAAAAATGTAACATTACTGTTCGCGCCCTATACTTATGTAACCAAAAAAAGGAAGTGGCGAGAGGTATTGTGGTGGCCACAACAGATTTTTTTATTTCAGCTTTATATTGAATTACATGATGGTATATATTAAATGATTGTTTATTTAGGTATCGGTCAGTTGTGCTAGAATGGCTGAAGCGGCAACATTAGGGTATAGTGGATGCATTTATTTCTTTTTGTGTAACGGTGTGTGTTAGGCTTGTGTTGTTACTATATGTTGTTGCTTTCACGCTGCGGTGTTGAGAAAAAGCTATTCTGCGGTTTAGCTGTCCCCTCGCTTGCGGGCTGAGGAAGAGTCTACAGTGCGGCTGGGACTGGTAGCTCTCAGGCTGCGGTGTTGATAAAGAGCTGTTCTGCGGTTCAGCTGTACCCTCGCTTGCGGGCTGAGGAAGAGTTTACAGTGCGGCTGGGACTGGTTGCTCTCACGCTGCGGTGTTGAGAAAGAGCTATTCTCGCTATACCCTCGCTTGCGGGCTGAGGAAGAGTCTATAGTGCGGCTGGGGCTGGTACCTAATTCTATCCTAATCTCAAAGTTGGGCCGAGGCCTTGCGTATTTACGTTTATCCTAAGCACTCACTGGGGGAGTATACTCATCTATTTTTATCTTTTCCAGACTATTGGCGTTCGCAGAAGAGAGTCTGGACCATGCAGGGCTTAGGGATTATAATATCTGTTTGAATCTGTTTTCCATTGTGTATTTTTGTGATCTTTCGTCAATTGATTATATTGTTTTCTTACATTATTAATAAATATCAGGTGACCATAAGTAATTAAACAGGTAGTAGATATACCGCTGATGTTTAGGTCTGTGAAGCTGGAGCTGGAGTTCCGAAGTAAAAAATCTGATGTGGACACCACACGACTTCCTACAAAATGTTAATTTTAACTTCAAAACAGAAAGATATATAGCGACCATAATCTAACCCCGTTCTTTTTAAAGAGAGTTTTGATTACAACAAAGAAATATTTGATTACAACAATGAATATGACTAATTTCACAATAAAAATATAATATTTGTTTTTGTACGAATCATAAAATTGCAAATATTTAACGTAATTTGACATGAACATTTTTTTTATGTTTTTGTCCTAATCCATAGCAAGCTTTATTACAAAAACAAAAAGTCTGATGTGGACAGCACACGACTTCCTTGTACGATTATTAAACTATTTTTTTAATAACTAAAATACAAAATATTAATTTTAACTTCAAAACGGTAAGAGAGTTTTGATTATAACAAAGAAATATTTGATTACAACAAAAAATATGACTAATTTCACAATAAAAATATAATATTTGTTATTGTACGAATCATAAAATTGTACGTATTTAACGTAATTTGACATGAACATTTATTTTTCTATTTTTTTGTCCTAATCCATAGCAAGCTTTATTACGAAAACAAAAAAGTATAATTTTTTTAAATTTACATATCTCGCTTATATAAAGGGCTAATTTAATAATACTTGATGTGCTAGACGCAGAAATTAATTCTCCAAATCTTTTATTTGAAGCATTTATTTCTAAAATGAAAATAAAATCATTTTAGTCAAGAAAAACTGTTAACAACTTCAAGTAATGTACCACTTCCGGTTAGCCTATTCTAACCAAAATCTATTATGTTATTTCGATTGACATAAAAGTCTTGTATACCAAATTTGAAAAGTTTTGGATTATATTTTAAAACAGTTTTTCATTAAAATCTATTATAGGCTTCATGTAAGTAAAGTGCCACTTCTGGAAATTGTGTAATAACCAGAAAGGGAGGTGCACAACTAGATGTTATAGCAGTCATAAATACAAAATTTCAACTTTCTACGGCTTACCGTTTTTGAGTTATGCGAGAAACGTACGTATGTACGGACGTACGTACGTACAGACGTCACGACGAAATTAGTCAAAATGGATTCTGGGATGACCAAAATGGATATTTCCGCTGAAATCTGAAAACCGAAATTTTTCGCGATTACAATACTTCCTTTACTTACGTACAAGGAAGTAAAAAACAGGTTTAAATTTATATCTATAATTTAATGCTAATAATATGCTACATTTTGCTGTATAAACCAACTTTTGTGTTCATCTCATTTTTGTGTTATTTGCTTTTGTTTAAATGGTACTTAAAGTTCTAGTACCGTGTGCAACAATTTCCAGTATTTCATAATATTCATATAAATTTTGTTTTCGTCCAATAATTGTGTTATATGCTTTTGTTTAAATGGTGCTTAAAGTTCACGCCTAGTACCGTATGTAACCATTTCCGATATTTCATAATTATATAATATTATGCCTATTTAGTGCTAATTATTGCTATATTAAAAAAAAATTGACAGCGAAAAATTCTCATAGTGCAAACCACGTGTAATTTGTGTGAAATAAAACAGTTTTTTTTATACTTGAATACTGAGGAGAAAAATACATCAACTTCAACACCATCAACAAACAAGGTAGAGCTTATGGGAGCACACGCTCCTTATTCTCATTTAAAACCTCACCTTCACATTATTATAACCTCATATCCAAAACAAACAATATAAAACTAACACTAACTGATATAATTTTATGTTCATTTAGTGCTAATTATTGCTATATTAAACAAATTTTGTTTTCGTCCAATAATTTTGTTATATGCTTTTGTTTAAATGGTGCTTAAAGTTCAAGCCTAGTACCGTATGTAACCAATTCCGATATTTCATAATTATATAATATTATGCGCGTTTAGTGCTAAGTATTGCTATATTAAAAAAAATTGAGCTACTGCAGTTTTGAAGATATTTTGTTTTTCAAATGGTACTCTAAGTTCACGCCTAGTACCGCATGCAACGATTCCGGTATTTTATTATGCTCATTTAGTGCTAGTTATTGCTATATTAAACAAATTTTGAGCTACTTCAGTTTTGTAGAAACTGGTTATTATCCGGGTTTATATATTGATGAGCATGAGCGTAATATATTTTAAATACTATAGGTAATAGCGAGGTAATAGGGAAGTATTGCAAAAATATTAAGAATTGTTTCAGTAAAAGAAAGGACGTGGCTACAGTCCCGAACGCGGGACTGTGTTAAAACAATTAAAATCTCGAAGTGGCGTGGCGGACCAATTTAATCACGACGAGACGAGGTTTAGTACTAGAAACGTTCGGGAAACAAAAAATAGGAAACATTTCTCTAAAAACAACAACAAAAACCTGTACCTAACGCACAAAACTTAGCCTTAGTTTCCCAAGCATGAATTTTGTGTGTCATTATCTGACCGATAATGTTAAAATGCATTTAAAGAAATTGAGTAAACCACGCCTAACCGAGATTTTAATCGGAAACGATCGCGCGTTCTGGACTGTAGATACTTTCTAAAAGAAAATAAATACATATTTATTTATGCATCCCTATACATTTTATTTCACTGATATTACATTTCTTACAAATAAATACAAAACTTAAAAAATCAGATGTGGCCAGCACATTACCTTCCGTCAGTTTATGTATTTTGTAGAAATTCGATACAGACAGTTTCTTGTAAAGATCCTATATTTCCAGTAAAATTATAACGCAAACGTACTAAGTAAATTACCCTTGACATTGACATCTGTCAATCAGAATTATCTTAATATAGTGGCTGTTTCCATAGCATAGCTGACTGATTTGTGAAATTTAATTTCTTTATAATTTTTTTAATCTATATCCATTAATATGAACTATAAAATGCAACCAAACCGTATAGAGAATATAATATTCTTTATATAATATAAAATGTCAAAATATTAAATTTTAATTGCGTTTTCAAGAAAAACTATTAAAATCTTTAAATGAGAATACGAAAAAAATATTTTTTGAAATCATGGTATTGGAATTATGCGATCTGAAAGAGGGGCTATACCCACATACACACATATACATATAGACATCATGGTAAAAATGGTAAAATCGAATCGAAACTCACCACCGTATTTTTTGACTAAAGACAACATCTTCATTATCTATAGGTAACGGAAATTAAAAAAATGACTGGTGCCACAAGCCTTGCTTTGAAAACGCTGTTAGGAAAATGGCAAATTTCAATATTCAATTTCACCCTTAGGTTTAAAGAACGATTATTTTCTAAATATTTATTTGAATACAAAGTATTACTGCATTATCGGTAATTAGTTTCTTTATAACTTTTCACCTCTAAATATATTGAATATGAAGAAAGTAATAGAATCAAATCGTATAGAGAATAAAATATTCTTTAATATTTATAAATAAATGTATCATCACCGCATATTATCCATTGCTAGGTGTGCCAATCTGCTTTGTACGCAGATATCGGTAATGATGAAATATTTGTACCGTGCGAGCGATTACACAATATGTCAAAAAATGATATTTAACTGTTTTTTAAGAAAAACAGTTGAGCTTCAAATTAAGGTACTTTAGGTTGATCAATTGTAACCAAAACCTAAGCAAGTCTTTATTTGAATGTAAGAATGAGGAATACGAAAAATTGTAATTTTTGGAATTGTAGTATTGGAGTTATCGCAGCCGAAACAATCGTCACACATACACACGCACACGCAAACACACACACACACATAGAGACATCATGGTAAAAATAGTATGTTCGTATTCTAAGGACACCAAAACGGGCTTATTCATTAAAAACTCACCATCGAAGTTTTTGACTAAAGACAATACCTTCCTTACCTAAAGGTGACGGAAGGTAAAAACAACTAAATAACAAAAAAACTGATGTGGCCATAGCACATAACCTCCCGCCGATTTTGTGTTAAATGCATTACATTTTACTTCCGTATAATTCATGTAAATTAGGCATATTCGGAAGGACTCGTTTTGTTTTTCTATTCCAATTATTTATAACTTACATCAAAACACTGATTCGAATAATGAAGACAAATACCAGGTGTGCCCCGAAACCCGAATATATGAGTTTATTTGGGGATTTTAAATAAGTGCGGATATTGGCTCTCCTGTAATTTTTAGAGCAAAACTAAGAATAATAGATCAATTCTGTAAGCATCATTATGACATCGTTAAAACTTTCTATCGTTATGGTAATAACGAAAATCGTTTAACACGCTTATTCTGTAAACGATCGTTATCACATTATACATTGTTATATCGTTATTATAACGATAATCGTTAAAGTGGTATTCTGTAAACAATAATTTAACTCTACATAACGAAAAAAGAATAACGATATCGTTATTTTTTAACGACTGGAAAAATCACTCGTTACATAAACGTTTTGCCAATAAGTCAATATTTTTATTCATGTCAAAATAAAATTGCTATTATGTTGAATAGTGATGTCAAAAACTCGTCATATTACAGTTTTTTGCAAGGTAATATTAAAATAATTTAATAAGTTTTTATTCCTAGCGTCTAGCGCAAGCTTCCCAATTTGTCTACAGATGGTAGTAGTAGCTCCAGCATAGCCTACAATAAGAAAAAGAAAGAGTCCGACAGCTGACAGGTTGACAGCTGACTCCCACCAGAACTAATGTAACCTAGAAGTTTTGTGACATATTGAATTATTTTAGATATTTCATTTAAAATTATAATTTGATTTTAGGAAATAAAGTTCTTAAATTGATCCCAAGGTTATTATTTGTCAAAAAGTATTACAGAATACGGATACAAAGATAACGATTATCGTTAAGTAGAAATAACGATTTCATTTTGATAACTATTCGTTAAGTGAATATTTTACAGAATAGGCCTGTAAATGTTGTTTAGAATTAAATTCAAGGCAGCGATTTACAACACGAGATATTTCAGAAATAAAATGTTATAATTTAGTCAAGAATCAGACTACCATGAAAATAAATCACAATTGTTCAATGTGACAGTTTAATAAATATATCTATAATCTGTTCCATTTTTACCTCTCGCTAAGAGAGATATTGGATTCATGCTAAAAATCGCATATCCAGATTTTATTGAATAAGCACGATTTAAGGTCCATAGAATCCGATTTTAACATTTTTACAATGATGTCTGTGTGTGTGTGTGTGTGTGTGTGTGTGGATGTGTGTGTGTGGATGTGTGTGTGTGTGAGAGAGGTTGTTGGAGACACGATTTCTCAAATTCTATAAGACTAAAGACCTGTTTGACTACGGATTCCTCAATCTAACAGTAATGGGAAGAGTTGAATAGGTTCTGGTAACAATTGGACAACCGGAAGTGGTAGTTTCTAAAAAAAAAAATCTAAATATTATTTTTTGAAAATGTGTTACCATAAATATTAAAGATAATTAAATTTTCAATCTGACACATTTAATTTTTTTATTATATCTCGTATAGGTTTGGAGTTATAGTATATAATAATATAGAATAATCTGTTGTAATAAATCTCGTTGCCCGAAAAACAGTTGCGATATTTAAATTTTTGTAATTGACAAATAAATGCAAAATGTCAGTGTCAGATTTTTCTGGGAGGTATGAGTACATTTAATATATATTATTGTATTATTAATTAATTATGTATTTAAATTACAGGTATGTTAATATTACATATATCCTTAAGAAATATCGCTAATACCGTCAATGAATTTGAAGAATTTTGAACATATTAGAATAGTAGGATAAAATTTCTTATAGAACGAAAGAAGAGGAACAATTTCAATTATTTGTGTGTACTTATAGGGCGCGAGCAGTTATGTGACTTTGTTGGTCTTGGCAAGCAGATATGAGGATCCGTGTCAGAATGACGGCTAGTATTTATTTACATAGATGTCACAATTGTCATATGTCATAATTTTTCATTCAAAATTTCAAAATATTCTGATGTATATTTGTCGTCCATTAGTATGGAATATACTTGTCGAGGAAAATAATCCACATGGATTTGGAAAATCATAATGTTTCGAATGAAAACTTATGATATTTGACACCTATGTATATTTCTAGCTCTCATTCTGACACGGGCCCCCAAATCTGCTTGCCAAGGCCAACAAAGTCACATAACTGCTCGCGCCCTATGCAACATAAAATGAAAATGGCGAGAGGTATTGTGCTGGCCACAACAGATTTTTTTTGTTGCATTACTCCTTCCAGTTTTAAGTAGTCGAAATTACATTGGGTAAACTTGTCTCTTGTCTCCAATATCAGCTTTTCATAGAGTTCAAAACTATGCCCTATTCTCTACAATACTGAATGGCCTAAATGGAACAAGGTATACTATAGTATAATTTTACAAAGTATTTTTTTTAATTACAATTTATATATATATCAATTTGAATAATGAAACTATTTCCGCATAAAATTTCAATCAATAACAATATTTGCATTTGAATTTTAAATATATACTTATTATTAAACAGTATTTCTTAATACAATTGGTTTTATTTACAAAAGAGCGTAGTTTTATCTTCTAACCTGAAGCAAGCAGGTATACAGGGTGAGTTTGGGAAGACCCCCCCCCTCTAACTATTTTATTATAAACAATAGAAAAAATGGCTTATATAAAAGTTTTATTATTTTGAATATATGTCCTATTTGATGGCAGATGTAGATATTTTTTATAAAGTCAGGTATACAAGCTACAAGTATCAACTTTTATTTTTTAAATAGCAACCTGCAATTAGTTTACTAAATTATAAACCGCCATTATTTTCTCTTTTCAACGATGTATTAGTCTTTATTAATGTTTTTGAAAAAATTCGAGATAAATAAGATTATTGAGATATATGAGAAATCATTTTTATTCAAATATTCAAATATCAGTGCAATAAAATGTATAGGTATGCATAAATAAATATGTATTTATTTTCATTTAGAAGGTCTTCAATAACAACAACGGGCCCGCGTTCGGGTTTTCTATTTTTTGTTTCCCGAACGTTTCTAGTACTAAACCACGCCTCGTCGTGATTTAATTGATCCGCCACGCCACTTCGAGATTTTAATTGTTTGAACACTGTCCCGCGTTCGGGACTGTAGCCACGTCCTTTTTTGTACTGAAATAATTCTTAATATTTTTCCAATTCTTCCCTATTACTTCGCTATTACCTGTAGTATTTAAAATATATTACGCTCATCAATATATAAACCCGGATAATAACCAGTTTCTACAAAACTGAAGTAGCTCAAAATTTGTTTAATATAGCAATAATTAGCACTAAATGAGCATAATATTATAGCATTATAAAATACCGGAATCGTTGCATGCGGTAGTAGCAGTGAACTTAGAGTACCATTTGAAAAACAAAATATCTTCAAAACTGCAGTAGCTCAATTATTTTTTTTAAATTATTTTCGGGTGCTTCGATAATTCGAACCACTAGCACTCGGGTACAATTTTTTTACAAACAGTAATGGTTTAGTATATATAAGTAGTACATTCTATTTTTTTGATAATACACATATTTTATTAAGTAATTCAATGTCTTTTAGGTATTGTATTACATTGTGTGATATGTTGTTGTTTGCTAGTATTTGTTTTAGGGTGTCTGGTAGGTTGTGTTTGTGCCTTTTTGTTGTGTATTTTGTGCATTGTGTAGGTATGTGTTCGACTATGATGGGCATGTTACAAGTGTCGCACTGTTTTGGATCCAAGCGTTGCATGAGATGTTCGTGAGTATAACGACTGTGACCTATTCGAAGCCTCGTTATGACGACCTGATGTTTGCGGGTATCTAGGGATGGCCAGTTGGATGGGTCATCTTTTACTTCACGAAGCTTATTGTTTGTTGTTGCTTCCCATTGAGTTTTCCAATCTTGGGTTATGGCTTGTTTAATTTTGTGCTTTATGTCGTTGACTGGTATGAATATATTCGTGGGCGTTTGTATTGAGCATGCTTCTTTTGCCGCTGTATCCGCTTTTTCATTCCCTTTTATTCTTATGTGGGATGGGATCCACATGAATTTTATTTCTTTACCTTGCTGGGTTGCTTCGTTTGCGTTGTCTTGTATATTTTGGATTTGGTTTTTGTTGTTGTAGGGATTAAGTATACTTTGTAGTACACTTAGGGAGTCAGTGCATATTATGTATTTGTCGTGTTCATTTTCTATTGCGTACTCTGTGGCTTTTTGTATGCTGAATGCTTTTGCTGTGTAGTTTGTGGTGTTATCAGGTAGTCTGTGTTTGAATGTTATATCTGTTGTGACTATGCTCGCTCCCGTCTTGTCATTTTTTTGTGAACCGTCCGTGTATATGATTGTGTGGTCTGGGTGCTCGTTTATAAGTTCCAAGAATCTCTTGTGGTAGAGCTCTGTGGGAGTGGTGATTATTGTTTTGGGATTTTCGTTCAACCATGGATAGTTATTGTGGGTTTTTCTTTATGATGTTTGAAAGTGGGTCAGGTTGATCTTTTGGAATAGTGGGTAGGATATTTTTTGTAGTAGTGTTGAATTTAGTACAAAAGTTATATTATTTTTCAGTTTAAAGAATTGGATAAATATTGGATTTGTTGGTTGCAATTTTTGTGAAGAAAGTTGCCGTCAGTTGTTTTCGTCGTGTATGTAGTGACGGTTCACCGGCTTCGTATAGGATGCTCGTGATAGGGCTCGATCTGAATCTCCGGTCGCTATGCGAATTGCTGCGTTGTGGATAGGGTCAAGAATTTTTAATTTTCTCGGGTGTGCAGTTTGGTATGCTACGCTACCATAATCGATTTTGTATCTTATTAATGATTTGTAGATAATAAGTAGTTCTACTTTTTGTGCTCCCCAAGTGGTATTTCCCAATATTTTTAAGATGTTGAGTCTTTGGAAACAATCTTTCTTTAGTTCTGTTAGATGTGGTAACCAGGTTAATTTGTAATCTAATGTTACTCCTAAGATTTTTTTTGTATTTACATATATGATTATTATATTATTGTTGTTAAATATTAGTCGTGGGTGTGCAAGCGGGTTTCGAAGACGACAGAAGTGGATTGCATTTTTTTTTTGCTAGAGAAATTAAAACCCGTGGTTGAGGCCCATTTTTCTATGTTTCTTAATGCTTGTTGTAATTGTGTGCTGATGCTTTGTGTGTTTTTTCCGTGGCAATATATTACAACGTAGTCAGCGAAGAGTGATATCTTTACGTTTGTAGGTATGTGTTCTGATATTTTGTTAATTGCTACAAGGAAAAGCATTACACTAAGAATTTCTCCTTGGGGTACTCCATTGTGCTGCGTTTTTGTGTCAGATAGCTTGCCGTTTGTCTATGCTTTGAATTTTCTGTTTTCCAGAAAGTTCTTTATAAGTAGAAGGATGTTTCCGTCGATGTTTAGTTCTTTTAGTGATGGTATATATATGGGTATTTCCATGTCATACCATAAGCTTTTTCTATGTCTAAGAATATTGCTATTAGGTGATGTTTTCTTTTAAATGTTTCTTGGATTTCTGATGTTAATGACATTATGTTGTCCATAGTTGAGCGTTCGTTTCTAAAGCCGTTCTGTTGGTTTGGGAGTAGTTGATGTTTTTCTAGGTACCACATTATTCTTTTACTTATCATTTTTTGGAGTACTTTTCCTAGTGTATTTGATAGTGCAATGGGTCTGTAACTGGATGGATTTGTTTTTGATTTGCTAGGTTTCAGGATAGGTACTACTGTCACTTGTTTCCATGTTTCTGGATAATTTCTTTGCTGCAGTATGTTGTTGTATATATCTAGCAATTGTTGAAGCGTTGTGTCAGGTAGGTGTTTGATAAATTCAACGGGGATTGAGTCTGGTCCAAGGCTACTTCCTCCTTTAATATCTTTTATCGTCGTACTCAGTTCGTGGATTTGAAACGGCATATTCAGTGGGTCGTTTTGCATGTTTTCGATGTTTATTGGTTCAGTTTCTGCAGCTTGTTTATGCGTTAGAAAATTTGCTGTGTAGTGTTTATCGGATGAGTTTCCTTCAAAATATGTTAGCTATTTCTTGCGGGTCTGAAATTGTTGTGATGTTGTTTATTATGGCGTTTGTTTGATGATTGGGCTTTTCGTTTTTTATTTTCTTTATTTTCTCCCATATTTTTTGTGGCTCTGTTTGTGTGGTCATTGTTGTTACGTATTGTCTCCATGATTCTTTTTTGCTCTTTTGGATTATTCTGCGCAGTATTGCTTGTGTCCTTTTTAGATTTATGAAGTTGTCAGTGGAGTTATTCTTCCTATATCTGTAGAGTGCCTTTTTATTATTTTTTATTGCTATTTTGCACTCTTCGTTCCACCATGGTACTGTCTTCTTTATTATATTTATTTTTCTTTCTCCAAAAGTGTTGTTCGCAGCCTTTATGATGTTGTTTGTAAAAAATTCTACTGATTTGTTGATGTTTTTGTCTGATTTGAAATTTTGCATTTCCATATTTTTTGCTGTGAAGTCTTCCCACCTTGTGTTATCTATTTTCCATTTGGCATAGATTGGATGCATGTTTAGGTCTGGTTGGTATGATATGGATTTAATTAAAATTTAGGCATGGAACAGTGTGCCATGTGCAATCCGCTGCTATGGTAGGTGTGCATAGTGTTAAATGGCTGAAAATGAACCTGTTCTTTTACAAAAGTGTGTGGGTGATCCATCATTGAGTAATATGAGGTTGTTGTTGTTTATAATCTTTTCTACTGTTTTCCCCTTGTTGTCGGTGTTCTTTGATCCCCATATGATGTTATGTGAGTTGAAATCTCCGGTAATTAAGTAAGGGGTTGGTAGCTGGTTGATGATATTTTCTATTTCTTTTTCTTGTATGGTTTGGTCAGGTGGGATGTAGATGTTGCATATCGTGATGTTGTGTGGTGTTGTTGTTTTGACTGCCAAGGCTTCTAGGTTGGTGTTCAGTGGTATTTCGCTTGAAGGGTTTTTTGCATTTATGATTGTCGCTACACCCCCGCTGGAATTAAGATGTGTTGTTCGGTCTTTTCTGTATAAAATGTAGTCTTTTATATTGATGTTTTCTGTTTCTTTCAGTCTACTTTCTTGAATGCAAAGGTATGCTGGAATGTAGTCCGCTATTATTTTTTGTAGTTCGCCCTTGTGGGCGAGGAGTCCGTTACAATTCTACTGGATTAGCATTCTGTCAGAGATTCTTGGCTTGAATATATGTCTTCGTCGCGTTCTGCTTTAAGTTGTTTTATAAGACTGTTTTGTGTTTTGGTGAAGCGTGTTTTTATTCCCCTGTTTTTTAGTAGTGGATACAGAGATGTTAGCATTTCAATAATTTTTTCGATGTCTGTGGTGAATTTTCTAGCGATGTGTATTTGGTTTGGTATACCAAATCCGTCTTCTAAGATTTTTTTTTAATTCTTCGAAGGATAGTATATATTTATTTCATCTCTTTTTCAACTGGTTCTAGGGAAATGTTTAGTGGTTCTCCAGGGCTTTGTGCTCTTGGTTTCTTTAGTGTGGGTTTTATGAATGTTACGTTTGGGTTCACTGTGGAGGTCTCTTGGTTTATTTGTGTGGAGAGTGTGCTTGGTGGCGTGTTATTGGATTGATTTGTTTTTGTTGTTGATGAAGTGTTTGATTCAGGAGCAGGTCGTTTGTTAGTTATTGTGTTTTTGTTTAAGAAAGATTCTAGATGGACTGCAAGTTGTTTGTTTGTTGGCGTGCTTATGTTTCTGTAGTTTGGGGTTTTGTTTGTTATATTGCTTTGGGTTTCATTCAGTTTCTGTGAATTTTCTGTATCGTTAGCTTCTTCACAATGATTACTTGTGTGTCTCGGTTTTTTACAGATGTAGCATAGTGTTGTTTATTCATTTAAGAATATTCTGTATTCAGTTTCTTCATAATTAATTGTTATAGAGATGGGAATTGCATTTCTTCATTAGTGTTAGTAGGTATGTAGACTTGTCGCCGGAAACTCAGTACATGGGAGTACTCAGTTTCTTGCATTCCTACTCTTAGAAATGATATTGGTGATACTAAGCGTAAACCTATATTTTTCAGTGTTTCTTCAATGACATTATGAGGGATGGAAGGGCAGACGTTAGATAGAATTATTCTTTTTGCTGGTGATATCATACGACGGACATTTATTTGGTTTCCATTTATTTCTGTTGTGTTATGGTTTGTTACTATTTCATCTACTATGGCTTTTGTTTGTACGTAAATACATATCCTGTTTTTTGAAATTTTTGATGCGAACAATACATTTTTTGAACCTATGATATTACTCGTACCTATACAAATGATATAGTCTTTAATTTGTAGAGTATCTTCTGCATTCATGATGATTGCCTGTTCTTTTTTCGGGAAAGTGTCAATGTTTGGTTTTTTTACAATATATGAGAAAGAGTTTGTGGCGGTTTGCATTATTGGTGTAGGCAGCTGTTTGTTCATATTTGTAAAGTTTATTTGCGTATTGTTTTTGTTGTTGCTATATGTCGGATTCATGTTTAGTTTAGTTTGTTTTTATTTGAAGCGCCCCTCTACTCAGGAGGTGCTTGGTGTTTTAAACTATTAGTTTAGAGATGGCAGTTAGTGTTAGTTTTATATTGTTTGTTTTGGATATGAGGTTATAATAATGTGATGGTGAGGTTTTAAGTGAGAATAAGGAGCATAGAGAGCTCTACCTTTTTTGTTGATGGTGTTGAAGTTGATGTATTTTTCTTCTCAGTATTCCAGTATAAGAAAAACTGTTTTATTTCGCACAAATTACACGTGGTTTGCACTATGAGAATTTTTCGCTACTGTAAATTTTTTTTTAATATAGCAATAATTAGCACTAAATAGGCATAATATTATATAATTATGAAATATCGGAAATGGTTACATACGGTACTAGGCGTGAACTTTAAGCACCATTTAAACAAAAGCATATAACACAATTATTGGACGTAAACAAAATTTGTTTAATATAGCAATAATTAGCACTAAATGAACATAAAATTATAATATTATGAAATACTGGAAATTGTTGCACATGGTACTAGGCGTGAACTTTAAGTACCATTTAAACAAAAGCAAATAACACAAAAATGAGATGAACACAAAATTTGGTTTATACAGCAAAATGTAGCATATTATTAGCATTAAATTATAGATATAAATTTAAACCTGTTTTTTTTTACTTCGGGACTCCAGATTCACAGACCTCTGATGTTTTTTATTGTTATCCCTCAGTCGTAGCGTTTTCCGGACAGATGAACGTTAGTTGGCCAGTTCTTGTAGTCGTCCAAATTTCGTCATAAAGACTGAAGCTATGTCGCGTGACATCTTTAAGTCTTGATACGCAGTGGCCAAGGGAATGATCTTAAGACACGGTGAACAGGTCTCAATGTTTTTTTTTTCTCACGCCATACCGCGCCTTGTGACAAGAAGAATAAGTTTTCCATGAAGTCTTCAAAAGTCCGTTCTTGAGCTATGATTCGACAAACCGTTGGTGTTCATGGTTGCCACCGGGAAATGGCTAGCTGATTAAAGTGTACTACTCTCGGTTCCCGGTAGGTACTTTCCTTATTCTATATATTATGTCGTTTATTCTTTTAATGACCTCATAAAGACCTTCCCAATTTCTTTGCAGCTTCGGTGATAAACCGCGACGCCTTTGTGGATTGCAAAGCCACACTAAATCCCTGGGTTGATTTTCCCATTTTTACCTCTCGTTAGGAGAGGTATTGGATTCATGCTAAAAATCGCATATCCAGATTTTAATGAAAAAGCACGTTTTAAGGTCCCTACAATCCGATTTTAACGTTTTTACGATGATGTCTGTGTGTGTGTGTGTGTGTGTGTGTATGTGTTTGTGTGTGTGTGTATGTGTGTGTGTGTGTGTATGTGTGTGTGTGTGTATGTGTGTGGGACGTTGGAAGGACGACTACTCAAAAACTATATTTGTTTAACTATGTATTTCCCAATCGGACATTAATAGGAATATCTGGATAGGTTTTGGTAACAATTGGACAACCGGAAGTAGCAGATTCTTGAAAAAAAATCTTTTAAATATTATTTTTTGAAAAATTTTCTTCTTCGTAATACTAAAAAAATTAAATTCTCTATCTGGCACATTTAATTTTTTTATTATATCTCGTATAGGTTTGGAGATATAGTATATAATAATATAGAATAATCTGTTGTAATAAATTTCGTTGCCCGAAAAACAGTTGAGATGTGTACATGTTTATTGACAGATAAATGCAAAATGTCAGTGTCAAAAATCAGATTTTTCTGGGAGATACGAGTACATTTAATATATATTATCGTATTATTAATTAAATATGTATTTAAATTATAGGTATGTTAATATTACATATATTCTTAAGAAATACTGCTAATACCGTCAATGAATTTAAAGAATTTTGAACATATTAGAAGAGGACAAAATTACTCATAGAACGAAAGAAGATATACAATTTCAATTATTTGTATGTACAACAAATGTTAAATTCATTACTTATAGGGCGCAAGCAGTCATGTGACTTTGTTGGCCTTGACAAGCAGATGAGGATCCGTGTCAGAATGACGGCTAGTAGTTATTTACATAGATGTCACAATTGTCATATGTCATAATTTTCTAAGGTACAATTTCAATTATTTGTGTAGACAAGAGATGTTAAATTCGTTACTTATAGGGCGCGAGCAGACATGTGACTTTGTTGGCCTTGGCAAGCAACTTTGTAGGTCCGTATCAGAATGACAGCTAGTAGTTATTTATATAGGTGTCACAAATGTCATATGTCATATTTTTTCATTAACAAATTCAAAATATTCTGATATATTGTTTATATGCTATTAATAGTATGGAATATACTTGGTGAGGAAAATAATCCACATGGATTTGGAAAATCATAATGTTTTGAATGAAAACTTATGATACTTGACACTTATGTACATTATTACTAGCTGACATTTTGACACGAGCCCTCATATCTGCTTGCCAAGGCCAACAATGTCACATAACTGCTTGCGCCCTATGCAACATGAAATGAAAATGGCGAGAGGTATTGTGCTGGCCACAACAGATTTTTCTACCTTGATATCGTGTTGGTCCTTCATTCGGCCGCTGCTAGCTTGAATGTTTGCGCGGACTTGTTCTCGAATGTCCTTCATTTTTTTCCGTAAGTCCTTAACGTAATCTTCCCAGCTAGGTCTTCCCTGCGTTTACTGCCGAACACCAAGTCACATGATAAGCGTAACTCACGCCGAATAAGATGTTTGCAGGAGTTTGCCCTGTTGTTTCATGCACGCATAAACGATAAGCCACCAGGAACAGATAAAGATGTCGGTCCTTGTCTCTTTGGTGGTTGGAGACTACTTTCAACAAGTATCGGCTGTTCGTTCTGTTCATCCGTTCAACCATTCCGTCGGACTGCGGGTGTGATGCAGTGGTCGTCGTTTTATTAATTCCTAATATTTTACAGATATTTTGGAAAACAACAGAGTCAAAATTTCTAACCTGGTCAGAGTAAAGTTCATGTGGTACACCAAATCGACATATAGATTCTTTGACTAATGTATCAGTGACCGTGGTGGCTTCCTGGTTGGGTAATGGATAGGCTTCAGCCCACTTGGTGAAGTGGTCCATGATAACCACGTTGTATTTATTTCCGTCGTCACTTTCTGGAAATGGTCCGGCCACGTCAATCGCAATGCGCGCAAATGGACTACCAACGTTATATTGACGCATTGGAGCTCTTCGTCGTCTATGCTGACCGTTGCTTCCACTGCTTCCAGCGCAATCCACACATTTCTTGCACCAGTCTTTAACGTCTTCCTTGCAGTTAACCCAGTAAAATCGCTGGCTTAATCTTTCTAATGTTTTGTTGACTCCAAAATGACCTCCTCTAGATCCGTCATGGTTCTTTTTCAACACGTCTGGTACTCTACTTTTACGAATAACCAACTGAGTTTTCTTCTTCTTTCCATCAGCATTTTCTATATTAGTTTGCTCTCTTCTGCTATCCATTCCAGTGTAATTTTCAAAGTCGGGCCATGTTCCTGGTCTCTGCGTATTCCATTGGGCTGCCAATAATCGTCTACTACTGTTATTCTGGCGATGGTGGAATGTTTCTCTTCGACTACAATGCTTGCATTCATCTTGGAATGGCCTTCTGGCCAATGCGTCGGCATTACGATGGCTGTACCTGTCCTGTGCTCGATTTTGAAATCGCATTCCTGTAGTTACTGTATCCACCTAGCCCCCTGACCTTCTGGATTCTTGAATTATAGCAACTATTTTAAAGCGGCATGGTCAGTTCTTATCAAAAATCTTCGTCCGTATATATATATATATATATATATATATATATATATATATATATATATATATATATATATATATATATATATATATATATATTTGTAGAAATGCTCCACGGATTTCACGACTGACAAAAGTTCTTCACTGGTGACACAAAAATTCCTCTCCGGTTTTGACAAGGTCTTATTAAAGTAGGCAATAACTTTCCCATGTCCGTCTTGTTTTAGCAAAAGGACGCCACCAATTCCAAAGTTACTAGCATCTGTGTCTAGTATGAACTCTCCTTCAGGTAAAGGATTACAGCACAGGTGCGTTTGTCAAGGAATGTTCCAGTTCTTTAAACGCAACTTTACGGTCCATTTCTCAGATAAATCTTCTTCCTTCTTTTGTAAGCCTTGTTAGTGGCTTACCAAGGAAACTTCTAAATTAATGTTTGTCTCTAGGTACTGGCCAGTCTCTCACAGCCCATATTTTCTCTGGGTCAACTTTAATATTCTTACCAGAAAAGACGTGTCCAACGTAATGAACTTCTCTTTGGGACAAATGGCACTTCTTTTGATTTAATTTCAGGTTAGCCATCCTCAATCTCTAGAAAACCTCTTACAAGTTCTTCATATGCTTCTCTCGAACGTTTCTCCTACCACAATAATATTGTCGAGATAAACCAAACAGGTTTTCCAAGATAGCTCAACCAATATTGTTTCCATGAGTCGTTGCAGGAGCATTTGCAGAGTCCAAATGGCATTACAGTAAATTGCCAGAGTCCGTTACCGATGGTGAAGGCTGTCTTCTCCTTGTCTTTTGGATCCAAATCTACTTGCCATTATCCGAGTAGCGGGAAGCTATCCTTCTTCGCCACGTTGTTGAGTTGACGATAATCGACGCAAAATCGTATAGTCATGCTTCTTCTTCACTAATACCACTGGTGAAGCCCATAGACTGCTTGAATATTCGATCACAATCTTTGATGAAGTTCTCCAGTTCAGTATACATGTTGATATTAGGAGTAGTAGAGGAAATAATAAGTATACTAATATTGAATAATTTTTATATATTTTTATTCATTCCTATGGTGCGATCGATTTCGGGAATAGCAATTCCCATCATCAGGCATTACCAGCTGAAAATTATATGTTTGTAGAAAAATTAAATATATATAAATAAATATTATAAAAAATATTATAAAATATAAACAGATAAATAGATAGAGATATATGAAAAATTGTTGCAAATAAGTTTTACAGATCGAATATAATTATAAACATGTGCGAAGGGGTAAGGTTATGAAACTGACATAAAGAAAAAAGGAAAATGCTTACCGTTAAGAGGTTTAGCAGCGACGATTGTCGTAAAATAACATGTGTAAAATGTTGGATTACGTTTATTAAGTGAGATAAATGAAAATCAAATTTCAAGAAAAATTGAAATTTGATTTTCATTTATCATTCTAGAACCTTCTGAAGCGACAATGACCTGTATACAAAAGAATTGGGTCACGGCGTAGTTAACCTCTAGCCGGCGCGTCGCGGGGATTTCAACATCTGGAAAATTCCGGGATTGCGTCATCGCTCTGGGACATTCTTCCAGCGGCGCACGTATACTTTTCTCTCCGGGGCGCATGTCACAGTATGTATGTGTGTGTGTGTGCGTGTGTGTGTGTGTCTGTGCGTGTCTGCGTGTGTGTGTCTGTGTGTGTGTGTCTGTGTGCGTGTGACGAAAGTTTCGGATCGCATAACTTCAATACCACGATTCCAAAAGCTATAATTTTTTCATATTTCTCAAGTTTACATCCAGAAGAATAAGTGATTAGATTTTGGTTATAAATGGTCAACCGGCAGTACGCTTATTTGAAGATTTTAACAGTTTTTCTTGAAAAAACGCAGTCAAAAATCATTTATTGATATTTAACGTTATTATATTTTGAAGAGTATATAATTCTCTATACGATTTGATCGCATTTTGTACTTCATATTCAATAGATATAGAGTTAAAGAATTATAAAGATAATAATTTTCATAAAATAGCCACATATGCTAACCATGGAAGCTGCTAATATATTCAGAAAATATAAATTGACAGATGTCAGTATCAATAGCACAGTTCAATGAAGTAAGCAGTTAAAGCAAATGCTTGGTACGCAAACGAGACTTGTTGCTTAGTTGACACACTGTTTTAAACGAACCATGCTCAATAATATCATCAAAATATGAAATTGTTTTTGGTAAACCCGGTAAAATTTGATCAATTATTATATTAAATTCGGATGGAGCAGTCTTTATATCAAAAGAAAGTCGATTCATGTTATATGTACCTCGATGTGTTGATATGGTTTAAATTAGACTGCCTTCTTTATCTACTTGAAGATGCAAATAGGCCTTGTACAGGTCAAGTCGACAAAAATATTTAGAATTTTTTAAGGAGTTAAGAATATATCAATTTTTCTAATAGGATAGTTTGCTGACACTAGTTTATCGTTAACTCCTACCTTGTAATCTACGCAGAGACGAACTCCACCATCAGAATTTGGAATTACCACTAACGGCGATCCCCAATCGCTGTTATTAACTTCGGAAATAATACCTGCGGCTTCTAAGTCGTCTAGCTCCTTTTCCACTTTTTGTCTCGGAGAGTATGGAACGTTTCTTTCTTTAATGAATACTGGTTTGGCATTCTTGCGAAGATGAAGATATACCGTAAAGTTTGGAACGTATCCTATTCTTTCTTCAAAAATTTCTGGAAATTTATTGATTAATTCATCAGTACTTAATGTATAGGTATAAATTGAATTTATTTTCGATGCAATATTGTTATCTAATTCCTGAAGATTTATATTGAGATGACGAATCCATACGCGTCCTAATAATGGTTCCAAAGTATCTTCGACGACATACAACTCTTCTATTGATGTTTATTTTTCCATCAGGTAAAAATACTTTTTTCGTATACGACCATCTGATTTTTGAAGTTTGGCATTTAATTGAAGTGATTTAAAGGTAGATCGTGGATCAGTGTAAACCCTGTACCAGAGTCTACTTCAAATTTTTGGAGTTTTCCTTCAATGAACACGGTTATATAAAATTTATTTGTCTTGATTCTTTTCATTCTTGAAAATGTCAATTATATTGATACCTGGCAGTTCTTCTTTAATCTAATGTGTTTCTAAATTTCGTTTCTTGTTTTCTAGAAGTGTGCGAATACATATTTTTTTAACGTATCCAATTTTGCCACAGTCATGGCATTTTAATTTATTTGGATTAATTTTACATCCCATTGATAAATGATTATTTTTTACCGCATCGTATACATAAATTATTAATGCCTAATTCTTTGTAGTCGATTCTAGATCTTGATTTTGAACGATTTCTTAATTATCTTTCTGGAAGATATTTTTTGATTGACATCTGTCAGGTTGAATATTTATAAATGTCTTGAATTATAATTAATTTTATTTACGGAATCATTTATTGAATCCCGACGTTGAGCTGATGACATTTCTTTTCAATCTAATTTTGATGCTTCGATAGCGATTGATTTTGCGACGATTTCTTCAAATTCGAGATCACTGGACTGAAGTAATTGTTCTCGAATTGAATTATCTTTTATACCTCTGATAAACTGAGCTCGAGGAAATAAGTTAGCAATATTTATTTTGCAGGTACATGGAGATATAAAATCGCATTCAATTATATCACGCCTTAATTCAGTTATATAATCTGCAATAGTCTGATTTTCTTTTTGATAAGTTGATAAAAATTTATGTTGTGCTACCAGATCGTTTTTCTTTGGACAGAAATGTTTTTCTAAGGTTTCTATTAGATCTTCGTATTTAAAATCTGTAGGCTTCTTAGGTGCAACTAATGCTGATAACATATTGTAATTTGTTGACCCAATTGAATTTAATAACATTTTAGCCATCATTTTTTTTATCGGTAAATACATTTTTTAATTGAAGATAACTTTCAAACCGTTGACGGTAATTCCGAAAATTTTCCTTTTGTTGATTGAAATATTCAAAAGGGGGTATCAAGGTTGTTGAAATTACTGGTTGTAGTTCTGGGTCTGGTGTTTTTCGATTTTGTAATTGCTCTAATAGTGCTTTTTGATTTGTATTCATAATGGCTAAAAATTTATTAAATTGATCTGCATTCATTTTGAATTTTTAATATAGAATTTTCGATAACAGAGGACCTGATTCCTAATTTTCCTCGTCGCCAATTTGTTATAACTGGAATTACTGTGTACTTTAGAATTGAATAAGATTAACAACTTTATATGTAATACTTTTATTGACAGTTGAACTCATATATATATATATATATATATATATATATATATATATATATATATATATATATATATATATATATATACAAAACTATTGAATTCTAATAATTGCAAGATATATCATGTAACTCGATTTTGTAATAGTAGATTTTGTAAGGATACAACACAGGGTTAGTCACGAAAGAGTTACTTTGAAAGTCCGTTTGTTTGAAACTCAAAATACTAATTACCACAGACACTTGATACCATATTTAATTAATTAATGTGAAAATGACAGGAACATCACTAGACAGACAAAGCAATAATGGATTAAATATTCCATTTTTCAAGAGAGGAAGCTAGACGCAGGCGCTGTTGTAAATTGTATTTCGGGTTGCAAACAAACGGACTTTGAAAGTAATCCTCTTGTAACTATCCCTATAAGATAGATATCTGGATATTCAATAATATTTGCGTGTAAAGTATTTTCTATAAATAAAATTAAATATTAACTAAAATAACGGTTAAAACCAGTAACCAATATTAATTATGATGTTTTCAATCATGAACGAAAAAAAAAAAAAATATTTCGTGTTCGTTTCCATTTTAGTTTTTATAAAAAAATCGGTTTATTTCGTTTTCGTTTCCATTACGTTTTTAGTCCCTGGTTTGAATATCTTGTGCTGCCGTACATTAAAATTACTGATGTGCCGAATACAATTTTGGTCGAATAACCGAATATCGAACTTTACCGAATTTGACAGCAGTCGATCCGAATATTCAATCGAATACAACCTATTTTAATATTGTAATTGAATAAAAATATTTTTTTATTTGTATAACAAATAAATAAAATAAATATATCATCATTTGTTTATAATTAATAAATTCATTATGCTCTATTGTTATTTGAACATTACCACCTGTTTTATTCAAAATTTCCATTGTGAGTTGGTGGCGGCTGGTATAGTTCATCCAGAGATCATGTTCCGAAGACTCGTTATCGTTTTATTACGGCAGTACAATAGAGGGTCCCAATAGCCTGGCATGTGCCAGGGCTGTAATGAAAAATTTGAGTAGGGGTTTGAAATATTTCATTTCACACATTTTACTTTTCAAAACAGTAAAAAAAAATTGTTTAATATTTAACTGTTTTAAAAAATATATTGTATAATCATATTTCCGTGACCACCCATGAGGTACTAATTGCGGACCGTTAATCTTTGTTTATAGTGGCGATTTCCCCAAGAGGCCTATAACCACATGTCATTTAAAAAAATATATGAAAATTTATTCGGACATAGTGCACTCGTCCTCGTCTTCAGAATTGTTATCGGACATATCTGAATCCCTTAAAGATATAATTAATGGATTCACGTCTTTGTAAAGTGATATAAATTTATTTTCTTCTTTTATGATATGTTGAATACAGTTACTCCATTGTTGCTGGCCAATATTTTCAACTTCTTCCCTGACTAATTGAACTACACTAGAATTTAATTGTGGTGATACATTTTTTGATCTAACATTGTTTTTTAGTTGGCTCCAAATTAACTCAATCGGATTGAATATGCAATAATAAGGTGGTAAACGTAATATTTTATGCCCTGCCTGTTGTGCCATATTGTCTATAACGTAAGACTTATCAAAATTCTGCTCTTTTATAATTTTAAGTAAATCATTTTTTGTTGCCCTTTCTGGTATTGGCATATTTTTCTTTACTAAAAAATCTATTATTTCAGCCTTTCTTGTTGCTGTCTTCGGAATTTTATTCTCTTGTCGCGAATGGTAGGTGGCATTATCCATGACTATTACTGAATTTGGTGCAATATTAAGAAGTAAATTATTTTCAAACCAACGTTCGAAGAGTTCAGCCGACATATTTTCATGATAGTCTGCAAAAGATGTTTTGAAATCTTTTGCTGATAACAAAAGTCCATTTTTAATCCAGCCGTTCTCGTCACCAGCGTGTAAAATAATTATCCGTCGTCCCTTCGATACAGGTGCATTTAGCGAACATTTACCTTTATCATTAACCCATCCTTTCTCAACAACATCATGCGTGTCATACCATGTTTCATCTAGATAGACAATATTTTCCCTGCTTCGCGGTACGATTTAATTTTATTTAAATATTTGTGCCGTAACTCAACTATTCGCGGTTGTTCTAGTACTGCTTGTCTTTGATCTAATTTTTTGTAAACAAAACCCATTTTCTTTAAACACTGATGTAGGCATGATCGAGATGGTACAAAAGAAATATCTTTTCTTAACGTTGTATGTAAAGATGATAATGTGTGAACAATATTATTAGCATAAGAATTATGTATTGTTCGTACTATATATTGTTTCGTAAAATCATCTATTTTGTCAGTATCTGAATCTTTTCGAACTCTTTTAGGTACCGGACCACCTATTCTGATAATTTTTTTAACAGTTTTATCACATACCTTTGTTAGTTGGCAAGTTTTCTTAAGAGCAACTGATTCTTCATATTCCTCCAAAAGTCCATTGTAAACATTCAACACGATTTGTTGTCCATGTTCGTGCAAAAAAGGTTTAAATATATTAGGCGATGGTAATACACTTTTACTAGCACTTTCTAATTCTTCGTTTTCTTCCACACGGGCGAAACATTGTTAACGTTGTTGACTGTTGAATTTAATTTAACAAAACAAAAAACACTTTCAGCCTTCGTACACTAGTTAGGAGGTACAAATGACAAGTGAAAATAATTAAACTCACCACCTATTTATATACCTACATAGCCACAAATAACGGTTTTATAATCCTTTGGAGACAAGTTCACAGACCTTATAATAAGCTATAAGAAAATTAGGGAAATTCTAAGTTCAAAAGATTAACGCATTAAAATTTTAAATATTAGCAAATACAGCCCTGGTAATCGGTTTAGAAAATCTGTAAAGTGCAGTCTTGGTCTACAGTCGAATACTGGACTGTACGGACCGAAATATTTTGGCATTGCGGTTTTAGCTATTGTGAACCCATAATAAAACGATAACGAGTCTTCGGAACATGATCTCTGGATGAACTATAACATAAAACAATTTTAGTTAATAATATAAATTATATAAAGATAATAAATTGCATGCAAAATGATGTTATTTGCACAGTATTAATAACACCAGTATAATAGTTACGAGTTTATACACACAGCGAATAGTGTAAACTTGTGTCTGTGTTGTATGAAATTAGATTTGAATCACAGATTCCTTGCAATACAGTAAAACTTAAATTAGAGCTACGAACCACTTGTACCAACACAAGATATAACTTCAAAACATCTTTGGAATATCAAACAACTTACAATAGAACGAAGTTCGAGTTTGATACTCAATACCTTGTTCTCTAAACAGAATTTTAACAATTTCCATCTGGAAATGAAAACAGCAATTTAAAGTTAACTTTATTTTTTAACTATTAACAACAATAAAAATACTCTTACAGATCACCGAAATAATTGGGTCACCATTAAAAAGTATTTTTCACAAAATAAGAAAACATGTCAGCAACTGTTTATAATAAAACTTAAATTCATTATTGATTCCTATGTAAAGTTTGAACTTATAATTTAGTTTTGTTATTTTTCCAGAGTGGCTACTTTATTTTTATTAAATAATGAATTATAGTATTTATAATACAGAATTTTACTTTTAAAAAAACGTTGTTACCTTCCGCCACCTGTAGGTAAGGCAGGTATAGTCTTTGGTCAAAAAATTCGATGAGTTTTTAGTGAATTATCCCGTTTTAGGATCCCTAGGATACGATTTTACCATTTTTACGATGGTGTCTGTATGTGTGTGTGCATGTGTGTGACGATTTTTTCAGACAATAAGTCCAACACTACAATTCCAAAAATTATAATTATTTAGTATCCCTTTTCTTTACATAAATATGAATATCTAATTAGATTTTGGTTATAATTGGTCAATCGAAAGTACCCTCACTTGAAGATTTTAACAGTTTTTCTTGAAAAAACGCTGTTAAATATCATTTTTTTGGCATTTAATATTATAATAAATGTAACACATATGAAGTTAGGTGTTGTATAAAATGACATTTCGAATTTAAGAAATAAAATTTAGGTGACCATAATCAGAATTCATTAAATTATTTAAGAATCACTTTAAGACAACTCTTTAAGCTTAAATTCTATAATTCTTACAGAGAATACCATAAACGTGGCATTAGTAGTAATAGTTAGTAAAAGGTTATGAGCTTGGCTCTATATTATTGAGAATATAATTCATTAGTCACGTGACATGTTTTCCGCCAATCAACATTCAGAATCTCCCTAGTTACATGTCTATCACAGCGATGATAAAAAGCAAAGAAATTATCACCGTATTTATAGTCATTACTAAGGAATTTTGTTTTATTTATTTATGACATTGACAGTTAATTTGGAGTATAAAAATAAATAATAACAATAATTCAAACTCCGAAATATTAAATAAAACTCATCGTAAGTACCATGTTTTAATACAATATGAATATGTATATCAAAAATTAGGTTAGGTTAGGTTACAAAAATTCATTACATTCTCTCATTAAATATAAGCTCGTGATATGATTAATAATCGAAGATATTGCTCGTGAAACCGAAGTAGCACAACTATGATAATCATATCACTAGTATTACATATGAAAATAGGCTGGATATCTTTGGGTAAAAATTAAGAAGCTAGTTTTGTTTCTTTTAAGTTATTACCAAAAATCTTAAGTTGCATTCGCAAATAAAAATTATGCCTAGGTTATTACATTTAGTTTACTTTAATTAAGTACCTGTGTTCACAAGAGTTATTTGTATACCTAAACAGGGACTGAATTAAAAGTAGCTTTTTGTAGACCAAGGCTAATTGAAGTCTGTAAAGATATTATTAACCAGAGGTATCTAGCCTGGTTATAAATATAGTGTACTGACTTTTAGGTACACTTCATAGGATTTTATTACCACAGGATTGTCCCTAATTTAGGTAGAAACACAGAAACGTGTTCTAATATTATATTTGTTATATGGGTACAAGCTTATTGTACAAAAATTGTATAAACAATGGAAATAGCATGAACTCGCGTACTTCTAAAATCAATAACTTCTTCAATTTCAGCCGCACTATCTTCACCTTCAAAACTAATCCACACTATCAAACAACGCCTGCATAAGCCGATGTTGGGCTATTTATTTGTATATTCAATCACACGGTACAACATAGTACACTCAATAGACATGAGTTTTTAATTATTATATGTAGTTTAATTTTGATATAAATAAAAGTTTTTTATTTGAAATCGTCACTAAAGTGTACAAAAATCGTCATTAAAAGTTCAGAAATCGGCATTAAAGTATTCCATTATACAGGGTGTTTCAGGACTAGTGTAACAAACTTTAACAGATTATTCCTGAGGTCATTTTGAGCCAAAAATGTCATATGAACATAGGTCCTATTCCATCTAGTTACCAAAATAGATGTTGAAGTTCTATAAATAACAAGAAATTTTCTAATTTTGGTAATCAAGGTACTTTCGGAAAACAAGAGTTATTATTGAAAAGTCATACCTTATTTGTGTTAATTAATTTTATTTATTAATATTAACGAATACGATTTGGACAACAAAACATACGATGACACAATTATTCAATAGACAAATAAATAAATTCTAAACACAGAATAACATGGAATAGGTTAACACAATATGAAATAAGATAACAAATTTAAAAAAAATTACAGCAAGTGCTCAAAATGCGCGCCTTGAACTCGTATGCATGCTTGACATCGGCGAATCATAGAATCATATACACGATAAATTACATTTTGATCGTTACGAATGGCAGCAGATGCATTCATAATTCGTTCAAGTAACTGTTCACGCGTGTTTATTTGTACCCTATAAACTTCCTGTTTTAAGTGTCCCCAGAGATAGAAATCAAGAGGATTTAAGGGGATCGTCCGTGCAGCATTGAACTTGTTTACCTAGATCTCTTGACATGAAGTGTGGCTGGGGTAAGGGGAACGTACAAATCTACTTTCTCTTTCTTACTAGTTTACTACCTTATCTCTATCCTTTTTGTACCTACTGCAATTGACCAGTGAAATAAATGTACGGAAATAGTTATTTTGTTTCTTTTAAATAACTGTACGATTACAGCGCTTGCCCACAGAATGATAAAAGAAAATATTCTGTTTCTCTTGTCGGTACAAGGATTAGAGCATAATGATATACTCTACCGTATAAGAAAATTTAAAAATGTTGAAATATGAATAACAAATTATGTGGAAATTTAAATTCTACACAATTAACTTTTTATCCTTTTATAAAAGGGCCAGCCAATATTTATTAATATAACAAGACGATTAAAAAATATAGTATGTTATATTTTGTTTGAATAATTTCAAAATATATATTAATTTTTCAGAAACCAGAAGTAATACCAGGGACCTATATTCATTCACTTATCATGACACAAATACCTACCTACATACACACATATAAATTATTTGTTCTCTGAAATAAAATAACAAAGGAAAAATAATAATGACACATACTAAATATATAATATAATGAATAATGATATAAATAAAAAAGGATACATACAAATGCAATTTATGAAAATAAATTTACGTAATACATATATGTACAAAAAATTATATATGCATATATAAATTTAACTTTTTTTTGGATCCCGTAGGGATAAATTCTTACCTGATGATAAAAAATATACTGGATCAAATCAATCACGGAACACGACAATCACTAACAAATGTTCCTTGTAAGTATTCACTTAACAATTTATATTTACACCTAATAAGAACTAAACTAAACACCACAATAATTGCTAACAAATGTAAATTCTATGTATACACTTAACAATATAATAAGAAAAAATTCAAACTTTTCTCTTATATATCCTTTATACATCCCCTCTAAAAGTTAAATATGTGGCTCTGCGAGCTAATTATCCGTATTCCAAGTATTTGGAATTGGTAAAATACTAAACTTACGTTAATCTAATATTATTTTAATTATCGGAATTTAAAATCGCTCGGAAATTTCTTTAATCTTTTTCATACTTACCTAATTTTTAATCCTGCCCACCTGTATAGATTTTGATAAAAGTTAACGGTAAAATTTTCTTGTAGGGTCAACGATTTTTGTATCGTTAATAGGTTATTTGAATTATATTTCAAAGAAAACTTAAAATTTATAATACAAGAATGTTTGATTCTTTTCTGCGTGCGATCATATTTACATAAATTTTTAATTAAATAATGTAATAACTTCAAAAATATTAATTATATGCATTTTTTAATAATTTTTCTTTCTATAGATATTTCATAACAATACAAGATAAATTCTATTGGCTGACAAAATACCCTCCCGCCGCGTGCTCACCCTCGCCTGCACTAGGGCATGAGAATTCTGTAGCGATGAAAATACGCATAACACGTCTCAGTTCTCTACTAATTATGGCTGTATTTGTCAATAATTTGTAATAAAATTTAAATCATCGCACTCAGAAAACATGAAATTAGGTTCGTAACATTTAAAATTTTGAAATATATATTCTTTATCACAAAAAAGTCGCTTTTAAAATAACCAATAATCAACAATTTTAGAGCTTTGCTACAGATATAAGAAAAATGATATTGCAAAAATAAACCGATACAGACATAATATCAAGTTTTCTTTACTAAATATGATAAAAATTAGTTACAAATTCGTAACAGATTTTGCATAATTAGCATTCGTTCATTCATCGTTTTCGTTCATTTGGGAAAGCGAAGACGATCCCCTTAAGTCTGGAGATCTTGCAGGCCAAAAGTTTGGACCTCCACGTCAGTTACATTCTCTTCATCTTCAACGTTATTATTAACACCAATGCCATCATTTTGAACACCTCCCCGTACAGTTGTTGATCCAGTTTCACGTAGACGCTGAAAAATGCGCGCAAATAGGCGATGGGTTGGCGTCTATTTGGATATCTGTCTTGGTATTCTCTGGACGCATAACGGGCATTACCATAAATAAAATCATATCTGCATATTCAACAGTACTATAACTATCCATTATGAAACAAAAATACAATCAAAAGTACAACAATTTTTAATTAAGACAATTGATTAATTAATACAAATAAGGTATAACTTTTTAATAATAACTCTTGTTTTCCGAAAGTACCTTGATTACAAAATTAGAAAATTTCGTGTTATTTATAGAACTTCAACCTTTTGTATTTTGGTAACTAGAAGGAATAGGACCTATGTTCATATGACATTTTTGGCTCAAAATGACCTCAGGAATAAGCTGTTAAAGTTTGTTACACTAGTCCTGAAACACCCTGTACATACAGGGTGTATCAGGACTAGTGTAAAAAAATTAATAGCATATTCCTGACATCATTTTGAGTAAAAAATGTTATATGAACATAGGTCTTATTCCTTTTGGTTACCAAAATACAAGAGTTCAAAATTTTATAAATAGCAACAATTTTTAATTTTTTCTAATCAAGATACCTTCAATCCAGAGTAATAAACAATGGAAAACAATGCAAACTTAATCTAAAATTGAATTTTTTTACCTGAGTTATTGTTATTGTGAAATGGATGGGTTTAGTGTTGCAGAATACGCAGATATAATATTTGTGTATGGATTCTGTGATGGTAATGCCCTCCGTGCGTCCAGAGAATATCATAATAGGTATTCCAACAGACGTCAACCTTCCCATCGCGTATTTGCACGCGGAGGTCCTGTCCTATGGCCCGCAAGATCTCCCGATTTAAATCCTCTGGATTATTATTTATGGGGACACATGAAGAAAATGGTGTATAGTGTTCAAATAAACACACGCAACCAATTGTTAGAAAAAATAAGAAACGCTGCAGCTGACATTCGTAACAACCAAAATACAAGTAATTTAGTTTATGATTCCATGATTCGTCGATGTCAAGCTTGCATTCAAGCTCGAGGGGCACATTTTGAACACTTACTATAAGACAAAATGAATATATTTAATGTTTCCATTGTTTGTTACTATGTTTTAAATGTATCTTGATTATTTTTTTTAATAAAATTGCTGCTACTTGTAAAACATTGATCTCTTATATTTTGGTAACCAAAAAGGAATAGGACCTATCTTCATATAACATTTTTACTCAAAATGATGTCAGGAATATGCTATTAATTTTTTTTACACTAGTCCTGATATATCCTGTATAACGATTTCATGCAAACGCATGCAGTGTTGTCAACCTTATGATAACTATTGTAAATATAAGATATTTTGGGTAGGTGTACGATGTACAATAGTAAATTAATACGTAAAATATGTGCAAGAAGAACGAACAAAAGAATTCCGATGAAGAAGTTTGATTTACACACATAATTTTGAGTATTTATTACCATAACTTCATGCCCGGAGGTTTGCAACATTGAATGTAAGTTCGTTTGTTTGACTAACAGCAATTGACAGATTTGTCCACATAACCTATAATAATAAATAATCCTTCGATTTTCACAAAATTTCGATTTCAAATCGGCATTCATTTTCCTTTTTATCTCATATGGTTTATTTTCCTCGGCCTTATGACCACAGTAACTAAATTCCAAATTCGTGATAAAAAGTAGAACTTCAGTACCTTGATACATAAATAACTATTACCCCTTACTAACAAGTAACGGCATCATGTAGTGAGGCTGATAAAACTGCAGATTTTGAAGTTAAGTGCACTACCAGGTTATACACAACTTTTTTTTCTACGACCAGATTGATTAACAGATTTTTAAATGTAACGAATAAAAAAAATTCTACTTATATTCATGACATATATGAAAACGATAATTTTAAATATAGGTAACTAGGGTGGGAAACAATACATTTATCTGCCGAAAGCTGTTTACGCAGCAACATTTTAAGGTTAAATACGAATCTAAGTTTTATTTCGATAAAATTATAATATTACAATAATCGAAACATCATTTGGAGATAGAACATTTTCAATATCATCCATTTAAGGATCACTTTCATCAGACATGCGAAATTGTATAAATAATGGAATATTGTTGACAATTAGTTACAGGTTGACAGGTGATGTGTGTTTTGTATTTATATTAACTTTTACGTTATATCTGCTTTGTACACAGATTTCGGTAATGATGTTGACATATTTGCACCGTGCGGGCGTTACCAGGCGTCATCTCACGGGCACTCATTGCCGTGATGATGTATTTATTTTTCATCTATTTGACATTATATTATTACTTATTTACAATTATATTTATATTAAAATTATTTATTTCACTTACATTCAATTTAGCTATCCTCATTTATTTTATTGTGAGCATATGCTGTAAAAAGTTTCAATACTTATAGAATCTTGGGACAGTTTAAAACTGTCTCGCGTTTGCACCAATGACAAGCTGTGAAATGTCCCTATATCTTATACCAGATGTAGTACACATACTTTGTAGAACTTTACTATTAGCAACAGTTCTCAAAGGGCTTTGATCTGCAGTTATTCCCTTTCTGTAATCAAATGACGTTAAAAAATCCTACTTTTTGTATCGATCGTAGAAAAAAGTAATTTTGAATTACATACTTTTATGTCAAATGTTTTCTACTTTTAATCGAACTGATAGTTTTTTCAAAATAAATAAATTTAAATACCTACTTTTACTCCATACCTAGTTTTGTTGACATAATTTTATTCATTTCCATGTGGAAATGAAAATATTAATTAAATTCTAACTTTATTTTTAACTAAGAAACTTCAACAACAATAAAAAGACACATATATTTCTTCCGGGCATAAACTACTCATAAAACATTTAGTACCGGGAAAAACGGTAAAAATTATTCCAGTTCCGCAAGTTTTGGAATATAAAGAGTCTGTTTTGTCGGGAAGAAGTCGGTTTATGTGCAGATAGCCGAGCTTAAAGCAAATCGCGGTGAAATCAAGACAACCATGAGTGAATGCGGAATGTCTGGGGGGAATCTAGAGAACGTAATGCACATGTAGGGCCCTTGTGTCTGTCCACGCGCGCCAGAGTGGGTCTAGCACACCTGAGTGGTTCTGGTTGCACTCCAACAAAGGATTGCAAATTGTATGCAAGCTTGAGGAAGACCGGATACTAGATTGTTTCCTACTTGTGATTATGCGGTTTCTGTTTACCATTGCAAGGTTTCGTTCTTGTGCTCAAGGATTATTATAATACTCAAACTGTTTATGTCTACTCGAGATGTTTAGATTTAGGATAGATTTGCTGAAACTCACATACATATTACCACCATAATTGTTTTCCAAGCTTGATTATTACCCTAAACAGTTTAACTAGTAATAATTCGGACAATATTTTTAACAGATATATCAAGCATATTTTGAATTGTCAAGAGGCACAAATTAATTATACGCAGTATTGGCAATAAGATGTCATATTAAAATGCGTTCTGTTACTTTCGGTTTCGGAGTATGTGATACCAAGTTTGAAATATCAAATGGAATGGAACAAACTATATATATATATATATATATATATATATATATATATATATTAGTATGGTAAAAATGAATAAAAGAAAAGTATAATGTAAAAAAATGTATAAAGAAAATAATAATAATATTCGTTTATTTTTCATTTATTTTATTAAATTTTAATAATAATTGCTACCGGGCGCGTTTTCCATACTATTGCTTGATTTTAAATATATATAAAACATGTAGGTAAAACAAATATTGAAATATTTATCTTAAGCGGTTTAAGTACAAAGTAACAAAAATGTATATAAACGTTATTTATCAAATTAATTGTACTAAACAAAAGATAATTCTAAATATTGTATATTTTTTATTATAATTATAAATTTATAATACAATATAATAGTATATTGAAAGACAAGTATTACAATGATCCTTATTGTAATAAGAGTTCAGTATACGTAATCGAGCCGTAGGCGAGTTACGCAAAGTACGAGTATTACAAATGGACATTGTAATATTATATGTTTTTCATATTATTTTTTCCTATTTCGTATTAATTTACTTTCAACATTATTATTGAAAGAAATATTAAAATATCAAGGTTGGTAACACTGAGACTTTCAATAAATATTTCAAATTTAATTTAACATTTTGACAACAGTTACTAAACAAGTTAGGTTGGAGTTAAAATTTATATTTATTATGTTATGCAAATTAATGCTTTGAATTTTAATTTGAAAGAGTGCTTTACTGTTTGATGTAAATATTTTAATATAAAAAATCTAATTGCAGTAATTTTCGATAACTAATGACAAGTAATGACAACTAAAATGAAATATATTTATTTGACACTGGACTTAATTACCAACTTGACAATTTAAAAAATCCCCAAAAACATTTATACAAAATTGTTCATTTTAACTCTGTTTTTGATAAAAACAGTTGTACAAAATTCACTTTGTGAACGCGAAATAGGTGATGGGAAATAAGATCACAGCGTCAAAGTGGAACTAAAGTTAACGGGATAATTTGACATTGACTAATTGGATTTATGCATTAATTGACCCCTGTGGTGCACTTTCTACGCCATCTATGAGTGCCCGTGAGGTGACGCCTGGTAAGCGACCACACGGTACAAATATTCCATCATTACCGAAATCTGTATACAAAGCAGATTGGCACACCCAGCAATGGGTAATATGCCGTGATGAAATATTATTATTATTATTATTAGTGTATAATAGTATAATATTAAGAAATATTACATATGTAATCGTAAATATTATAAACATAATAGATAACACTTGTGTTTATACAATCAAGAAAATGTCACGTGTATAATTTATACCGCCAACTATAATTTTGCAAAATACCACCAAATGTCAAATTGCTTATTTTCCGTCGCCTGTAGGAAAATTATATTACATACCTTTCTAAGTTTCTAGGGAACGACACTTTTGAAATATTTCTCATATTTTTGCACGTTTGTATCGCACATTTATCTAAATACTTTTGGAACTAATATTTATAAAATATTAACTGCATCTCTTGAATTATAAATTATAACTGAACACGTGTACGAGTTCTATCTTTGTGTTTCATTTAATTCCTCACTTTATGTGCATGTGTAGACAAGGAACAAGTACATAGGTACACACTATTATTAATAAATATATATTGAAACGATTTCAATTTTCGTTTCGCGGTTTTATTTGAATTTTTTTAGTTTCTTATTTGACTAAGCCGGAATTAGCAGTCAGGTAGTGTCCCGGTAGCGCGAAGACCGGCACTTTTTTTGTTGAGACGTGGAGTTGGTTTTGACACCTTGTCGCCTTCGCACGTGTTTGGCATAGTTCTTCTAAATTTTGGGTTAAAGTATTTATCTGTTACCATCCAAGTTTTTATAATAGTTTCTGGTTATTGATACACCTTATTTGTTAATTATCACACCTTTTGAGGTAAGTTTCTTTCTGTATTTTTTTGCTGTAAATAAGTTATCTGAGCCAAACACGTGTTGTGGTAGCGAGGGTCAGACAACCTCGCGGGGTTTTGTCGCCTCTTTTTGGCCCTAGTATTCAAAATTAAGGTTTTTACCTCTCGCTAAGAGAGGTATTGCATTCATGCTAAAAATCGCATATCCAGATTTTATTGAATAAGCACGTTTTAAGGTCCCTACAATCCGATTTTAACATTTTTACGATGATGTCTGTGTGTGTGTGTGTGGATGTGTGTGTGTGTGTGTGTGTGTGTGTGTGGGATGTTGGAAGGACGGTTACTCAAAAACTATAAGACTTAAAATTTGTTTAACAACGTATTTCCCAATCGGACATTCATGGGAAGATCTAAAAAGGTTTTGGTAATAATTGGACAACCGGAAGTAGAAGATTCTTGAAAAAAAATCTTCTAAATATTATTTTTTGAAAATTTTTCGTGGTAATATTAAAGAAAATTAAATTCTCTATCTGATACATTTAAATATTTTATTATATATTCCATAGATTTAGAGATAAAAGAAGTATAATATATAAAATAATCTGTTGTAATAAATTTGACAGCCGAAAGAATGCCATGAAAAATAGTTGATAATTTAAATTATTTGTAACTGACAGATAAATGTCAGTGTCAGAAATAATGAGTGATGAAAGAAAAATGTACTTGGAGAATCCCTTAGTTCTTGATCTGTGACTATTATGGAGATGACAAGTCTAGGTTGAAGGACTTAAATTTGTTTCAAACATTATGGGACAATATACACCAGTACTATAGCCTAGAGTAACTTTGAATTGCGAAAATGCTATCAAATTCTTCTCAAGTAAGTTGTAAATATTGACAAAATTACACATCGATATAAGAATAATCGGAGTGCAATCTATCCGTCACTTTATTAAAGGGAATTAGTGTTATTTAGATATAACATGTATGAAAAAATAAAATGTAAAAGAAGATATGTAAGAATAGATGCACAATCCATATATACATTTTAGACCGCCCAAAATTAATGTTTTTACTAGAAGAATATGAAGAGAAAGTAAACAACGTTGTTCGAATTGAAAATTGCAGTTACCAGCCTAATATTTATATATGGTAAACTCTACTTTGTAATTTATTGTAACATAATTTATGGTAAAATATCTTCATGTTGAGACATGCTATTATTGAATAATAAAGAAGTTTATACGTCATAGATTTATATGAATATATTATTTGTATTTATAAAAATATTCTTTGCTTTATGCATACAGCCAGGTAAAATATACGGCGAGAGGTTATGTGCTGGCCACATCAGATTTTTTTTGTTGCGAGGCGACGTGTTAAAGTCCACAATTTAAATTTTATTCCATTTGTGTGTGAACTCTAACCGTATAGTTCACTGGTTCCCAGCGCTAAGCGCTTTCAAATTTTGCTATCGCCTTTTTTGTTCGTAATTCTGTATAATTTTTGTAGTGAAAGTGGCAATCTTCCCTTTCACTGTTTTTTTTTGCGTGATGTTAGCGCAATTCAATGTTTGCTAGTATACCATTCTCTTTGTAATTCTGTTTAACTTTTTTGTCGGGTAAAAACTAGAACATTTTCGGTGTCTTTTTCTTATCTTTAAATTTATATAAATTATTTATGGTTTGTCGAATAATTTTTCTTAAACTCTCGTTCAAAATTTTTATAAGCTCTTTTATAGTCGGTTTTATGGCAGAATTTTGAAGACGTAGCCCAGGCTGTCTCGACGTCATCGTAAAAGTTGTATTAGCTTGTTTTTGCTAGCAAATTTAGTTTTATCTTAAATTTATCTTAGCTTTCTGGGTAAGCCCAAATTATTTATCTTATCTTAACTATTTTTTTGGGCTGCCGTGTTGCAACATTTTTTTACAATTAAATTCTGCCTTCGAGACAAGTCTCCAGAGACGTAGAGCTACGACTAACCATTCATCTCCTTTTTCCTTCTTCCTATTCTTCAGCTTGGCCAGCTGTTGTTGTTTTTATTACAGTGCACTCAGGTTTGGTTCATTTATTTGTTTTGGATTTGGTAAAATCAGGTTAAATTTTTGTTAACAGTTGTGACCCGTTTATGCCTATTTTTGTTGACGACGCCGCCCTGGTCCTGAGTTGGTTGACCTGTTGGGTGGTGGGGACCATCACCGTCGAGGTTAGCGTCGAGACGCCGCCGCTGTTACCTGCTCGATTCCTTCGCTTTCGGCCGCTGACAGAATTCAGGATCACTGACAACAGCCCCCCCACGAACTGGAGGACGGCTAGTAGGCCCCCTGGCTGTGAAGCGGGTGTTTACGAGCAAAGCTGCCCTAGTTCCCGGCGCAGCCCTACAACGCTTTATCTCAAGCCGAACGTGGTCCTGGCAGCCATATCCAAGTCACTCAGCGAGCAGGATTGAGAAGGTCGGTCCGGAAGACGCCACTGGAGCTCCCCCAGGTCCCCCCATCCAGCGGTCGATCAGCTGAGGACCCATCATTCTTTTGTAACCCCTTTAAGGTTTGTAAAGGCATAAACTTTTCCTATTTATTTTAGCATTAAAGTTTTATTATACTAATTTTTTCTTGAGTGTGTTATGTCCACTCCTTTCCCCTTCGACATAACTGGCGCCCTAATCCTTCCTTTATAAAGTTTTCTTTCTCAGCGACCCACGACCTCGCGAAACCACCACCAACCATAGAGCTGCCGAGGTAGGGTGTGACAAAATTTGTTTAGTAAATTTTTTTTCTCTTCACGTCACAATATATATATATATATATATATATATATATATATATATATATATATATATATATATATATATATATATATATATATACATATATATTGTAACGTTTTTATTTATATGGGTGAAGTGTAAAACAGACAAATATTATTAACTAAAAGAATACGTTTATTAAACGATAAATAATTAAGGATTAAATATTAAAAGATAATAAAAACAACTAACACTATGATTAAATAATTATAAACACTAAGAATATTATTAAATGCTTAAACACTACGATTATTTATCTATACAATATTTATATCACTACACTTATTTATATAACTACATTTATTTATGTTAACAACTGGTAAACTGTATATTTATATCACCGAGTTCATCGCTCGTTGCTTCTATATCACAGACTATCCCTCCGCTTTTTACCTCTCGCTAAGAGAGGTATTGGATTCATGCTAAAAATCGCATATCCAGATTTTATTGAATAAGCACGATTTAAGGTCCATAGAATCCGATTTTAACATTTTTACAATGATGTGTGTGTGTGTGTGTGTGTGTGTGTGTGTGTGTGTGTGTGTGTGTGTGTGTGTGTGTGGATGTGTGTGTGTGTGTGAGGTTGTTGGAGACACGATTTCTCAAATTCTATAAGACTAAAGACCTGTTTGACTACGGATTCCTCAGTCTAACAGTAATGGGAAGAGTTGAATAGGTTCTGGTAACAATTGGACAACCGAAAGTGGTAGTTTCTAAAAAAAATAATTTAAAATATAATTTTTTGAAAATTTGTTACTATAAATATTAAAGATAATTAAATTCTCAATCTGACACATTTAATTTATTTATTATATCTCCTATAGGTTTGGAGATATAGTATATAATAATATAGAATTAATCTGTTGTAATAAATCTCGTTGCCCGAAAAACAGTTGCATTATTTAAATTTTTGTAATTGACAAATAATTGCAAAATGTCAGTGTCAGATTTTTCTGTGAGGTATGTGTACATTTAATATATATTATTGTATTATTAATTACGTATTTAAATTACAGGTATGCTAATATTACATATATCCTTAAGAAATATCGCTAATACCGTCAATGAATTTGAAGAATTTTGAACATATTAGAATAGTAGGATAAAATTTCTCGTAGAACGAAAGAAGAGAAACAATTTCAATTATTTGTGTGTACAAGAAATGTTAAACTCGTTACTTATAGGGCGCGAGCAATCATGTGACTTTGTTGGTCCTGGCAAGCAGATATGAGGATCCGTGTCAGAATGACGGCTAGTAGTTATTTACATATATGTCACCATTGTCATATGTCATAACTTTTCATTCAAAATTTGAAAATATTCTGTTTATTTGTCATCCATTAGTATGGAATATACTTGTCGAGGAAAATAATCCCCATGGATTTGGAAAATCATAATGTTTCGAATGAAAACTTATGATACTTGACACCTATGTATATTAATAGCTCTCATTTTGACAAGGGCCCCCATATCTGCTTGCCAAGACCAACAAAGTCACATAACTGCTCGCGCCCTATGCAACATAAAATGAAAATGGCGAGAGGTATTGTGCTGGCCACAACAGATTTATTTCGGCCGGTATTTATACAGCTCATATCATTCTAGAACCCTCTGAAGCGACAATGGCCTGTATACAAAAGAATTGGGCCACGGCGTAGTTAACCTCTAGCCGGCGCGTCGCGGGGATTTCAACATCTGGGAAGTTCCGGGATTACGTCATCGCTCTGGTACATTATTTCAGTGGCGGCGCTCGTGTACTATTCTCATAGGGACGCACGTCACAATATATATATATATATATATATATATATATATATATATATATATATATATATATATATATACATATTTAGTACCAGAATGGAGATATATGATGTAATTTTTTTACTTTTACCGGGCACTGTATTTTACATTTATAATACAATGATATTACTTTTATTTCTGAGACTTGCACATAATATTAAAATATATTATTTATAAAATTCTAACAAATACATGATTATTATTACGAAAACTATGAATCTGCACGTAATGTAAATATAATTCAATGTGGTTGAAAATCCCGCCCTTCGTTATATCCCCCTTCAACCTGAGCAGTTTGGAACGAAAATGGGCGAAGTGTCGCTACTGTATAATTCTCTATACTGTTGTAGTAAGTTATGTTATTAAAAAATAAAATGGCAGACGTTTCAAATATCTTAAATAAATCAAGAGCAAGAGAGTGTGAAAGTTTGTTTTATTGGTTGTGTTTCCCTGGTTACGCTATGTAATAGATATTTATACACCGAGTGAGTTAAGATAATGTTTATTTATGAAAAGAAAGATTAAATTCATTTGAGTAGTTGATACAAGATTTTATCAATTCTGACAAAATAATATTCAAAACCATTATAATATTTAATTTTGACAAAAAAAAAACTATTCATTTAGCATGCTGTAAAACAAAAATAATACCCTTAATTTTAAAACACACACACTACTGTTTCAAGTAGTGTTTCAAAATGTAATCTATTAATATTTAAGAGCTTCTCAATGTAACATTTAAATTTAAAAATATTTCTCTTCATTTTTTGTGGTAAATCGAAATTTATTATTGTATTAATATACCTTCATTGTAATTATGTATAATTTTATATAGCTGATGATGGACAAATTTATGGTCCGAAACGTCCACATGTAATAATAAAGTGACTTATATTTATGGTCAACTTTTTCTTTGGAATCGACGGCCTCCTACCTATTACATATTATTAATCCAGTAACTCATTACCGTAACAGGGTGTCGAGTTATTTTCAGATTCATTTATGATCTTTAGTTAGTGCACGCCATTTATTACGATCTTTTGCTAGTTCTTTTACTTCTGCTTTCTTTATGATTTTTAAATTAAATATTTTATTTATTTCATTCCAGGAGTTACTTGGTCGCTCTCTTTTTTGCCAGTTTGTTTTGTGGTCCATATTCTTTTGACTTCTCTTGCATCCGCCATTCTCATTAGATGACCGTACCAATTTAATTGTTTCTTTTCTATGGTACTTAAGATTGGTTGGACACCAAGACTTGTTCTGATATTTTCATTTCGTATTCTATCTAGTCTGGTTACTCCTATTCTTCGTAGGTATCTCATTTCAGCAGTTTGGATCTTCCTTTTTTGTCTACTGTTCAATATCCATGACTCTGAACCATGAAATAGAATTGCTTGAAATAGTTCTATAAACAATAGTTTTTGTTCGTTTAGATATGTTCTTATTATTCAATATTATCCTGAATGAGCTAAAATAACTTTTACTTGCTGCGTTTATACTATTATTTACTTCTTCATAGTCTCCTCTAGCGTTTATAACTGCTCGTAAGTATTTAAAAGATTCTACTTACTCTATTTGTTTGGAATTTATTTGTATATTCATTTTATTATCTGCTTTTGATATTGCCACCACTTTGGTTTTATCGGTGCTAATTTCCATGTTGCAAATTAGGAATTCTTCGTTTCATATTTCCAATTTAGATTGCAGATCTTCTTCAGATTTTGCAAAAACGGCCAGATCATCAGCAAATGCGCATTCTTCTATTGAATAACTTTGGAGTTTGTTGTATTATAAACAAGTCATTTGTGACGTGAAGAATAATGAAAATGGCTGATCTGTCTGATTATACTGTAATGAAAGTATTATTTTCATGCCTGGTTTTATATTAAATACATTATTTGTTGCAGAGTTAGTCAAAATTCTGTGAGAGTGATTTAATTTTTTTAATGCACTAGCAAATAAAGTTACTTATTGTTGTTGCTATGGGTTAATAATGACAGTTTAAAACATCAAAATTAAATAAATGAATTTATCTGAAAAAATACCATCATCTATGAACAAAAATACAATAAAATAATAGTACATATATATCTGTTGCATCGTGAGTATAAATTTATTGACTAAATAATATTTCGAATGCATCAAAGCGAATGTTATATTACAACTGTCATGTTTCAAATTTGTGCTTTAATATAAACTAGATAAACCTAACATTGAGGACTTGAATTAGGGTTTCTTCTTTTTAGCTGTCTTGTGATCAATAGATGTTGACATTCATGGAACGGCATATGTCTATTTTCAGCTTTTCTTATTAAATTTTAAAAAGTTTCATATTTGTGTTACATGTTCCTAATTCTTCCTTTCTAACCAATTATTTTATCAGTGTATACTATCCATTCTAAATATTTTTCTCTTATTATGTGTCCAAAAAATAAGTGACACAATAATTTGAAATATTTACACTAGGTAGTTTTTCATTACTGACTTTTGCAGTCGATGATATTTTAAGCATTTTCACATACAATTACTTTCCGTAGCCATGAGATTTTTTTTTCTCGATATTGTATACTTTTTGCTCCTGCACTGTAATACGCTCCATATGATATATTTGAAGACTCTAATTTCATTCATAATTTTAATGTTATGGTTCGCGGAGTTTTTGAATAATTGAAAACATTTTTTGCCATTGCTATTTTACTTTTAATATCTGTTTCACTCCTACCGTTATTGTTTACTATATGTTCTACCCAGATATGGAAAATTCGTTACTTCCTTTAGAATCGACTTATCAAGCACTATAGAAATATTGGACACACTATTTTGTTTTTACCTTCCGTCACCTCTAGGTAAGGAAGGTATTGTCTTTGGTCAAAAAATTCGGTGGTGAGTTTTCATTGAATAAGCACGTTTTAGGGTCTTTACAAAACGATTTTACTATTTTTACAATGATGTCTGTATGTGTGTGTGTGTGTGTGTGTGTGTGTGTGTGTGTGTGTGTGTGTGTGTTTGCGTGTGTGTGTATGTATGTAACCGCGGTTTCGGCCACGATATCTCCAATACTAGAAGTCCAAAAATTACAATTCTTGCGTATTCCTCTACCTTACAACCATATGAAGACTTGATTAGATTTTGGTTATAATTAGTCAAACGGAAGTATCCTCATTTGAAGATTTTAACAGTTTTTCTTGAAAAACTCAGTTAAATTTTATTATAACTTAAAGAATATATTATTCTCTATACGATTTGATTGCAGAGTTTGATATAGAGTTAAAGAATTATAAAGATAAAAAATTTCCTAAATCAGCCAGCTATGCTAACTTAACCATGGAAACTGCTAATATATTCAGGGAATTCAAATTGACAGATGTCAGTATCTATAAAAAGTAAATGAATGAAAGAATAAGGGAAATAATTCTAGTGTTGGGCGTTTCTAGAAAGATATAAGAGAGACGATTACATTTTGAACATGCCATGAGGAGAGATGAGTATATTGGAAGAATGAATAGTTTATAACAGACAGTGGAAGAAACAGGAAGACCAAATATAAGATGAAAGGAGAGAAAAAGAACTGAATGAGGACGACACGCAAAACAAAAATTAGTGGAAAAAGAAAATACAAAATAGCGAGCCCCTAACGAATGGGAAAAACTAAAGAAGAAGAAGAAGATGTTTGTGTCAAGTGCAATTTGCATAGTTTATGTATGAAACAATTTTACTGGAAATATAAAATCTTTTGCATGAAAAATTATGCGTAGGGCGCGTGCAGTGACGTGAGTTTGCTGACTTAGGCAAGCAGATATGGGGACCCGTGTCAAATGACAGCTATTAATTACGTCCATATCTGACAAATGTCATAATTTTTTATTCAAAATTTCATGATTTTCTTATTTCATGTGGTTTATTTATTATCAGGGGTGTGGAATTCAGTTCCCGAGAAAAGGAATCATAAAATACCAAAAAAATAAATTTTGAATGAAAAATTTTGACATGAGGATGACCCGCAAAACAGAAATAAATCCAAGAAAAAAAAATAGCAACCCCTAAGGAATGGGAAAAGGTAAAGAAGAAGAAGATGTCAGTGTCAAGTGCCATTTGCATGAAATAATATTACTGGAAATTTAGAATCTTTTGCAAGAAAATTTATGTATGAAATTTGTACATAATACACAGGATTGACGGAAGGTATTGTGCTGGCCACATCAGATTTTTTTGTTTTGTGTATGAGCTCATAATAGTTCGACAAGCTTACATTTTCAACAAATCAAATTGATAAAAAAAATGTACAAAATTCTTTCATCTAATTTAAATATAGAAACTGTGGACCAAATAACGGATGATAGTTCTACCAGCATTTCTAGTTCATGTACAGAGACCCTTTATTTTTATCACAATATGAAAAACTGCGCGTATAGAAAATCTCTCTAGCATCATTATTACCTCCTGCCATTACACCGAGCAGTTAGGAAAGAAAGTGAAAGGTTCTGACAAGAGTGTCGCTACTGGTTATATTCTCTATATTGTGATACTACAATGCTACATACTACCATTGTAAATCAAATTTTATGTACTTTATATATATATATATATATATATATATATATATATATATATATATATATATATATATATATATATATGTAACAATATTATAACACGGTGTGAAGGGGGTGACAAAGATAAAAAGTTTGGGAAACACTTTTAACAGAACACAGGGCTTGTGCATATATATATATATATATATATATATATATATATATATATATATATATATATATATATATATATATATATTGAAAATTTAATGTCTAGCATGCCAAGGTGCATGAATGCTGTAATTAGGAGTAGGGGAGGACATACATGGTATTAATATCGCGTTGAATCCACTATTTCTATTTATTTAAATTTTTGTCTGTTTTTATGTTGTGCAATTTTTCAACAAAAATTTTTTTTAAGTCAATAATAATTTAAGATAAGTTCGTTTTTCGTTGATTTTGTTTGCAAACGATTAGACAAACCTAATTTATAAGTTTTTATTTCATTTTTATTATAATAGTCATTCTAAAATTGTTATTATATGAATTTAATAAAGTGGTGCGTTAATTTTGTCCAGGAGTTTATATATATATGCACTTATTTGTATAAATTTCTCACCATTTACGTTGGTTTTATAGATCGTACATATACTCGTGAAAACATTTTCTTACAAATCTTGTCTATTATGCGATGCTTTATACATAGAAATTTAGAGAATAAAATTCTAAATATTTGAGTGACAAAATTTTTAAATTTATGCCTTTGGTACATGAGTAAAATTAATTTAAAAATGGATTTAGTATGCCCTTATTTCAAAACATGAACGACGAGTAAACTGTCAAACCAAGTAATACGTTAAAAATGTTTATTTGCAGTCAGTCTACGCTTATTTCTTGAAATAACACAAATTATAGTCATAGTCCATTCAAGTTACCGAGAGAATTTTGACCAATAGAACGACAATGGCTCTGTCCGCGAATTCGAAATTCTGCCGCTAACGTGAATAGCCCCTTTATCGTTTTTACCACGCCTTTAAATTAAGTTCACTCAGTATGTAAAGACAAGAATTTAAAAAATTCTGAATTTTATTATTTGAAACTTAATGTATAAGTAAATCAGCTCAAACAGTTTTTCTGAATAGTTAATATTTGAAATAAGAGACTATTTTCTCATATTTACGATTATTGATTCTCGCATTCATCCTGATTTGATTTTATTGGATATATGTTTAGCAAACATATATATTGCAACGTAGCAACGTACTTATATTGATATAAATTTGAATACATCAAACCGAAGGTTACAATTATATTTAAAATTTGTGCTTTAATATGTACTAGGTACATTAAGAACTATTTATAGTAGAATAAAATTAGGGCAGTATTGATATTTGTGCTACATTGTAAGTAAATCAGTAGCAAAATAAACTGATAAGTACATGTATGTTAAATGATTACGACGTGAGGACAAATTTAATGAGGCGACGTCTGATGTCTTTATCGAGCAGTGCATTCGGTAGTTGATGTTATATACATGCGGGTGGAGCGATCAGAGACATCTTGGCAGGCGCAGAGCGTCGGTGGCAGCGGCAGCACTTTGAGTCGTCCTAACTTCTGCGGTCGAGAAACCAACTCCGGCGAGGCGTGAGGTATCACTCGGTATTCACAAAGTATTCTTGGCCCAATATCTATGCAGATGTATGCGTGTGACTTGTGTACGAATGTGTCAGTTAGCAGTAGCCTCGCACACACTCAAATGGATTTAGAGGGCACACGATATTTTCATCTGCTCTTTTGAAGATTGTTATTTTATTTTTACATTAAGCGTGAGTTTGTAGAGTTCGGACGGTGTCTTGTTTTCGCGATTACTCAACTTTTTTCTTCTTTTCTTTCAGTTTTATCTTCTACGGAGAATTTTACTTTTGATACTATCTACGTGCTAGACATATTTTGTCTATCTACCAGACTTTATTTGGTTAACATATTTCCTGCTTCCATCTCGTATTTTGTTATCTGTTTTCAGTTTCCGTCATATTTTCTTTTGCAAGTATAATTTAAGAAAAGCCTGTTTTACATTATACAATATATTGTAGAATTTATTGTGAAGAACAGACATTGTGTCGATTCATATCTACTGTAAACGGAATACGAAATTGAATTGAAATGTAAACAAAACAATTTGTTTTATTTACACACAATATTGTCTCCTTATATTATTTAATATGAACCCTATGACGTTTTTTTTTTCATTTCGCTTTACTATTCCAATATATTAGGAAGAAAACAGTGGCGTAATAATCACCCCGCAGACCCCACTATGTGGCACGAAACTTCTAAAAATTTATAATTATGTGGTAATATTCTACACCGCTATAAAAAATTATAAAGAAATTGGCCTGAAAGACGGAGTGGGAGGGAAGATTTAGGGTGGTCACTATAAAAAATATGAAGGACCGTGCCAAAAATAGCGTTATTATTTGTATTGTATATTAAATGTGGGACGGGACTCGTAAAAATCTGGAACTGAATTAGTGACTACGCGGTTAAAAAAAGTTTGTTTTATTATCTGTCAAATTGACCATGTTATAAACATTTGATATTTAATCTATTCACATTCTATTTAAAAAAACTCTGAGTGAAAAAGTACATTCAGAAAAACTGGGACAAATGCCGTGCCGAAAATTATTTTCGGGACACTGGGATTTTTAGTTGAAAACCGGTACAATCCCGGAAAACCGGGACATCTAATCAGTCTATATTTAATGAGAGTGCAATATGTAAAAGTAACACTACGTAAAATAATAAAATATAACTTTTTCTATAAAATATTATTTCTTGTTTATTCGACATCATTGAATATATATATATATATATATATATATATATATATATATATATATATATATATATATATATATATATATATATGTATATTAGGGTAGACCTTAAATGGGGTGAAGTCGAATTTTAACCGGGCCGCCCCTCAAAATGGTCCCAAATTGGAAAAAAAAATTGTAGTAAATTTTTTTCCGTGTAATATTAAGGTTTAAGGGTGCCGAAATGCACTTTTCTACTTTTTATTTAAATAAAATCGGATTTTTACACATTTTGGGACTTTATTTCTTTTCGAGGCAATAGGAGGTTTCAAAAATCCACTCAGCGGTGGAATACAGTCTATAATTACCCGATAATGTGTGGTAATGATTCTGATATTATTCTGAAGAGATTTAAAGATGATCAAACCATCGCTCAAAAGACTTGAAAAGTTGTTTTGGCTTAGGTGATTAAAAATAATTACAAAACAATTATATAATTTCAAATCTACAATAAAATTACTAAATCAATTGTTAATTAACTGACTTAATTTTAAAAGTGTTATTATTTAAGGATTTTCAGCAATTTCAAAAATGTGAGTGATTTGATGCCACATTTGTCGGCGACATACAGTGCCCTCTATCATGTTTTTGTGTTGATGTTAAATATAACCTGAAAAATAGCTATTCAAAAACAAGCATTACTCAAACGCTATTTGTGTATTAATAAAAAAAATATATTTTTCAATAAAATTATTTTATTCATTCTGCAGATGCAATGATTCTGCACGCACCCTGTAGAATCATTAAATTCTGCAGGGTGCGTGAAAATGAGGTCAGACTGAAATTCTTTTTCATTTAATAGTCAACTTTTGTATTGTAGATTTGAAAGTATATAATTGTTTTATCTCTTTTTATCACAACATCTAAGTCAAAACAGCTTTTCAAGTCTTTTGAGCAATAGTTTGATCATCTTTAAATCTCTTCAGAATAATATCAGAATCATTACCACACATTATCGGGTAATTATAAACTGTATTCCACCGCTGAGTGGATTTTTGAAACCTCCTATTGCCTCGAAAAGAAATAAAGTCCCAAAATGTGTAAAAATCCGAATTTATTTAAATAAAAAGTAGAAAAGTGCATTTCGGCACCATTAAACCTTAATATTACGCGGAAAACAATTTACTACAATTTTTTTTTTCCAATTTGGGACCATTTTGAGGGGCGGCCCGGTTAAAATTCGACTTCACCCCATTTAAGGTCCACCCTAATATATATATATATATATATATATATATATATATATATATATATATATATATATAAAGTTATTCAACTTCCTAATATGACGCTCATAGAGTATTAAGATGTTTTGTAGTAATATAGTGTATGCATGAACAGAATTAAATAAAAGGAAATACTACCAAATGAACATAAATCCATCAGAATACTTTAATTTACATTTGTACATGGTTAGTAAGTACAATAAAACATAGAAGTCAGGTATGATATACACTCAGTCAAAAGAACAAAACATGGGAACAGCCTGCCACGAAACTCGTTACAGAAATGAAACACGTTATTTTTCCGTTAACATACTTGTACCTTGTTAAATTATTCATATTTTTGTATCAAATATGCACCCTGTACTCCAACGAAATGTAATGATTCAACTGTGTACGGCCGACGTGACATTAATACTAACATTTCTGATGCATGAACGGCTGTTACGAATAGAACCATATCAAGGAGCAATATGTCAAGAGATGACAATGAAATTTTTTTAATACGACTTGCGTATTTTGCATGTTCTGTCTGACGTGAATTGAATTTTCGTATCCATGATAAATTCTCGTTCAGGGATTGGATGTATGTCAATTCTTCCTGTTTTTCTCCTGGGATTTGTAAAAATAGTAATTGGCTGTGTGTGCTTTTGAATTTCAGATCTATATATTGCTATACTACGGTAATGCTATACGTATATTATTATATCATTTCACTACTCTCAATTTCAATTTTGACAAGCAGTACACGGCACCAATAACATGTACTTCTGATGGTATTATAAACTTAATATGATATTAAGTTATTTGTACTTTGATTAATATAGTGCGAAGAAACACTGTCATTAGCAGGTTTGACGATTTATGTTAAGCATCATTCATTGGAAGTGTAATAATAATTTAGAAATGAAAGTTATGAAAACGACATAATTATTATTATTAATATTGTTTAGATTATTATTTATTCGTTTAATGTTTTAATGTATGGGTAAGATTAGGCATGGAAATAAAAATATACACTAACGCTGTATACAGGGTGTTTGGCGTAAGTCCGGCACCACGAATATTTCGTTTATTTTGAGAGATAGAAAAAAATGTTAATAAGCAAAGTTAAACTAGAAAAAGGGGCTCAAAAGATGATCATAGCAGAAATTTTGTATCACTTCCGGTTTTAGCGGAAATGGGTACAACTTTAAATCTAGCATAAAGAATCGGTATTTTTATATTTTTTTTTTCAGAATATACATAAATTTAGCTTCACAATGATACCAAATTATCATAGTTTTACTTTAACCATTTCAAAATGGCGACCATTTATTCTTAAAATATGTATTTAAAAAATTTCATACAAAATAAAACATAGCAAACTATGAAAACAATTTTATTATCTTATGACAAAAGAAAAGAATTTACCTACATTTGTGATAGTTACAATTTCTTGTAATAGTTAAATAATTATGGCTCAAGTGAATTACACAAATGAAAAAATGGTTGATATGATTTTACTATTCGGAGAATGTCAAAGAAATTCTGTTAGAGCACTTCAACTTTATGGAGAGAGGTATCCTCACCGACGACAACCGAGAAGACAATATTTTAATGAAGTTGTTAATAAATTGAAAACACATGGATCATTTAAACTGAAAAATCGACGTGCAAGAAGAGGAAATGAAGTAGATAATCATCGAGATGATGAAGAAGAAAGAATATTAGCTTACATTAATTACAATCCTGAAGTGTCGGTGAGGGAATTAAGTAGAGAATGCGCGGTATCATGTTGGAGAGCATTCAAAAATTTTAAAAAACATAGTTTTAATTCTTATAAGATGCACATTAGTCAAACTCTTAGGGAATATGACTATGATCGTAGAATAAATTTTTGCAATTGGTTTTTTACAAATGTGGCAGAATGAAAACAGATTTCATCATAAAATTTTATTTTCTGATGAATCATATTTTTCGAACAATGGGCTTTTTAACAGAAATAATGTAAGACGTTGGGCAACTGAAAATCCCAGAATACTGAGAACATCCAGGCATCAAGAAAGATTTGGTTTTAATGTTTGGCTGGGAATAATTGGGACCAGAATTGTTGGCCCTAATATATTTCAAGGAATACTCTGAGAGCAGAAAGGTATTTACTATTTTTACAATATGAAGTGGAAGATCTGCTGGACAACTTACCTATTGTCAATACCATTGGCATGTGATTCCAACAATGCAAGAAATGTAGTGGCCTATTTAAATGAAAAATATGAAGATAATTGGATTGGAACAAATTCTCCAAATCCTTGGCCGGCACGATCTCCTGACCTTACGCCACTGGACTACTTTCTTTGGGGTTATTTGAAAGATAAAGTATACCGAACACCTCCAACTACTTTGGAAAATTTAGAAATAAAAGTTAGAGCGACTGTTTAATTAATGAGAATATCCTAGAAAATGTAAGGAAAGAGTTTTTATTACGTATAAGAAAATATATAGAAAATAACGGCGGCCATATTGAGTATTTGTAGTTTTTCACATTTACTGTTTCTGTTTTGGTATCGTTGTGAACATGCTAAAAAATAAAAAAATAATACCTCACGCATATTTTTTTTTAATTTCTTCTTTTCTTTTGTTATAAGATAATAAAATTGTTTTCATAGCTTGCTATGTTTTATTTGGTATGGAATTTTATTAATACATATTTTAAGAATAAATGGTCGCTATTTTGAAATGGTTAAAGTAAAACTATGATAATTTGGTATCATTGTGAAGAAAATTTTATGTACATTCTGAAAAAAGAATATAAAAGTACCGATTCCCTATGCTAGTTTTAAAGTTGTACCCATTTCCGCTAAAACCGGAAGTGATACAAAATTTCTGCTGTGATCGTCTTATGAACCCCTTCGTCTAGTTTAACTTTGCTTATTAACATTTTTTTGTATCTCTCAAAATAAACGAAATATTTGTGGTGCTATAGAAGGTCGATGAGAAGTTAAATAAACGAAGAAGGAAATTGTGAAAAATTCATGGACCTCGCTGGGATTTGAACCCAGGGCCTAGTAGGACGCTCTAACCAACTACCTACTAGATATAGGAAGGTCCTGGGTTCAAATCCCAGCGAGGTCCATGAATTTTTCACAATTTCTTTCATCGTTTATTTAACTTCTCCTCGACCTACTATAGCCCATTTCTACGGTTTAAACATTTAGTGGGGTCCACAATAATTATAAATTACCATCTAGTGTTAATTACACAAAAAAGAGTATATGTGTCATATTTTGTGAATTTGAGTTCCACAGGTTTCAGGTTCGGGTTTGTTTTTAAAGTCACCAATTTAATTACAAAATGAATATAACTGCCCGTGATTTGCAGACGTGAATTTTGTACATTAGGTTAAGCGATGGTAAGTTATGTTTAGAAAAGTTACAACCGACACACAGATGAAAATTAAAAATCTATATGGAGTGATATATACATACAGTTTTAAAGAATATACCTACATACGTCTGAATTTTTTAGTCAAAAATTAATTTAAAAACGTAGTGGAAAGAGATTAATAAGTATGTGTTCACTGAAATATATAAATGAATGGAATTCGCACGTTACCCATCAGCTACGCTGAACTGAAAACCCATTGAATGACAATTTCTGGCCCTGTTCGCGCATGTTCGTGTCGAATCGAATATGGCTAAATAGTCGTATACACTCTTCCCTCTAGTCACATTTAAAACCTGCACCATAGCCACTAAACGGAGCACACTAGACAAAGTAATATTTGTCAACTCACGAATTGTTCCGATGTTTTCCGATTCCTTCAGCAGCCGGCATTCAATAGGGCTTCACTATCATAGTAGACATGCGCATTCCAGACGTTAATATATTTCAGTGTATGTGTTATTTTGAGAAATGAGCGTCATTTAACTTTTAAATATATATACCGTGTGTTTTAGCTAAGATGCAATACTTACTTTTCTGTCATGTATTATTGTGGATGTTAGTTACACATACTATACTGTTCCAGATAAAATGCAACATAGGTTGTCAACGTTGTTTACTAAAGAAGAAAAATTCAAATGATTGCTTGGTACAATCCTGGTTGTCGTTTTTCGAAATGTATGTGATATTTTTTGCTAATGTTTTCCCTGAACGTTTCGAGAATATTTACAAAATTTAATAGCGATTGATGTTTAGATAAGTTTTTGAAAATATTTTGTAATTTGTGATAGTCATTTTTTTATTGATACTGCTCTGATTACTTTCTTACGTTATTTATAAATCTGTAAATTATGATGACAAGTTCATTTAATATTAACAACCTAAGTATGTTGCATTTTATCAGGAACAGTACAAATTAGGTGTTTTTTATTCAAAGTGGTTACCTCCGATTACATGGTAACCGCATTTTATTGAACACCCGGTTACTTGCGGTTACGTCAGACGTCTAACCGTGGTATGTAGGACGGTTACATGTCAGGTTATTATAGCTAACTCTAGTTGTCAAAACGATGACATTTTCGCAGTTGGGCAATAGGTACGTTCAAAAAAGCAAACAAATCAAGCAAATGCTAGGTAAGCAAATGAGACAAAAATTCTCATTTATTTCACCAAACTATTTGCTAGCTATATGCCGAACTGTCATCCACAACAATCATCGAGAAAGTGGTTAAATGTCAAATATAACATGTGTATCTCTTGTTTCTCTTTTTTGGTCTGCGAAGTTATGGAAAATTAATTTATACATGTATTTGCAGATAGTGGAATTAATTTTGAAGAAGTTATATTAAGTCAACAAAATATTTAAAATTTGAATAATGTTATAAATAGCCATCACAAAACTCTCAAAGCCTTTTTGTGAAGTGGTTAACAAACACACACCATATAAAGAAATAGAAACAACAGAAGTAAATTTCATATATGTATAATTTATATTTCCCGTCATTATATTTGACACCTAGCTGGACAAGCAAAAAATTTGTTTCTTGAGTTGCTTGCAACAAAATCAAGCAAATGCTAGGCTTTCAAAGTCGTTCAACAAATTTTACTTCGGAATGCTTGTTTTACTGGGCTTTTTGAACGTACCTAATTTTCAGTAAAATTAAAAATGGTATCTATGACATTTCTGGTGAACGCGTATTTTGTATTACATCTAAACGCTTTAAATTAAATGTCTCACACTATGAACAAGATAAATATCTGACAAATGTCAAATAATTAATTTGACAGAAACGTCTGTAGTAACCGGGCATATTTTATTCACACCGGTTACCGCGCTTACTGTGCGGTTAACAATACGTAACCCGGTTACATGAATAAAAAATCTGATGTGGCCAGCACAATACCTTCCGTCAATTCTGTGTATTATGAATAAATTCCATACATAAATTTTCTTGCAAAAGATTATAAATTTCCAGTAAAATTATTTTATGAACAAACTATGCAAATTGCACTTAACACTGTCATCGTCTTCTTCTTTAGCTTTTCCCATTCGTTAGGATCGCTATTTTTTATTTTCTTCTTCCACTCATTTCTGTTTTGCGTGTCGTTCTCATTCAGTTCCTTGTCTCTCAAGTTTTCCGCAATACAGTCCGTCCATCTTATCTTTGGTCTTCCCCTGTTTCATTAACCTTCTATAACTGAGCTAATCATTCTTCTTCCAACATATTCTACATCTCTCCTCATGACATGTTCAAACCAATGTAATCGTCTCTCTTGCATCTTGTAACACTAGAGTTATTTCATTACCGTATCTTTCCGTGTCTTCCCCAACATCCTTATTTCTGCCACATTCATTTACCTTTATTGATACTGATACTTGTCGATTTGAATTATCTGAATATATTTGCAATTATATCATGGTTAACATAGCTAGCTGATTTATAAAATTTAATATCTTGATAATTGTTTAACTCTATATCTACTGAATATGAAGTATAAAATGCAATCAAATCGTATTGAGAAAAATATATTCTTTACATTCTAATAACGTTAAATGTGAATAAATCATATTTAACTATTAAATCTTCAAATAAGGCTACTTCCGGTTCACCAATTATAACCAAAATCTAATCACTTGTTCTTCTGGATGTAAACTTGAGGAATACGAAAAAAATATAATTTTTGGAATCGAAGTTATACGATCCAAGATTTTCACCACACACACACACAGACACACATACATACAGACATCATTGTAAAAATGGTAAAATCGTATTATAGAGACCCTAAAACATACTTACTCACTAAAAACTCATCATTGAATTTTTTGACCAAAGAAATACCTTCCTTACCTAAATGTGACGGAAAGTAAAAATCTGATTTGACCAACACAGTTCCTCGCGCCATTTAATTTTTATTAATTTAATTACATATATCTAAGGGGTCTCATTGCCGCATGCCTGAGTGTTTGGTCGCGAATCTGGGGAACCGGAATCGGATTCAATCCCCACCAACTCAAAATATTTCGAATTCTAAATGGCACAAAATTAACCCTTGTGGTGTATCTGTGTACAACGCAGATTAGCACACCGTGATGATATATTTATTATTATTTTTATTTAAATACATACCTATATATTGACATATTGACTAATGCTGGAAACTATATATATATATATATATATATATATATATATATATATATATATATATATATATTAAGTTCCTATCCATATAACTATTGTTCAATTTACAATTTTCTTTTTAAAACGATATTATTATTAATTTGAAATGATTATTTTTTTGACAATGTCCAACGAGCTATGAGAAACTATAGAGTTGCGGATGAGCGCTGCCAGCCGTATATAATTGAACGCCATCTTTGATATAACCTGCACTAATGGTTGCAGTCCAGCAGTAATATTTTTTGAATGACTTTCAATGATTGAATTTCATTTCTGTTACATTTATAAAAATAAATAAAACAATAAGTGGTAAAAACTTTTATTATATTTCAATAGAAATGAATACATAAGTATTTAGTTTTACAAATATACATATACATAATATAAATTCCAATATAAAATAGGATGCTGCGAAATCATTGATATAGTAATTAACGTATCAAGGGTGTTATAAGGACAATAACGCCTGAGGACAATAGTGTGCTTTCCGAGGGCCTCCGGCCCGAGGTGTGTACGTTGACCGAAGGCATTATTGTCCGTTTAATGCCCGTGGTACGTTCAACGGTTAATGTCCGACCGATATATTATTTTATTAAAGATTTTTTCGATTTTTGTCCTATCATTGTGATTTTTGTTAAAGATATTAATCTATTTGCTTGCAAACGCTGTAACTAGGTAACGCGATATTCTTATTTGTATACAATACCGATTTGTTTATTTTAATATTTCTATCTGTCATAAAATTGCGAAAGAATTCTTGTTTAGTGGCTGGCGTGAAATCAAATACTAGTACCAACATCAACACCAACACCTCGACCACCACTGTAAACAAATTGACTGTTCAGATAATGTCACTACGAATACTGAACATCATGCTAACCTAGAATTGTTTTTCGATTTGAAAATTGCATTTTTCATATAAATAAGTAATCCTACTATAATACTCGTAATAACCTTGTATTCTAAATTAACAAGAAAATAAAGAATATTATTTACGTTGATTTCGTTAGTTATTGATTTGTATTATTTATAATATGGGGATTGTAAATTAGCCTATGACATCTGGTGCTATTTTGCGGAACTATCGTTGCTAATGTTATGTGACATTAGTTTGGTTAGGTTATATATAAACATAAATCTGATCCATTATATTTATATTACTTACTTTTAAACACAGTACTTCTTAATAATACACATTTAAGTATAAAATAAATTATGAAATGCCTATTATCAACGTTAGATCCTTTTAAAGCCGTTTTGGCGCTGCGATCTTATTTTCAATCCCCAGAGTTTCTGTATTCTGTACCCAATAGCAACAACGTCAAATTTATAACACACCCTAGGGTGTTATTTGGTATATAACAACCCTGAAAGCAGGGTTGTTATGATAACAATAACGTAACGGTCGGACATTAAATATATTTTGAGAATTTTTACTAGATATATGTATTCTAATTTTGTCGTAATATTTTACGCTAATAACAATTAATACGAAAAATGTACATAAAAAATTATGTGTTAATGAAAGAAAAATTAATAATTATATTTTATTATCACACAATATTTAAAATAAACAAATAATCATGCACGGTTAAAATAAGAAGTATATGAAATTAGAAATAAGACTTTTAATCAAACTTTAAATATAAATATATTGATCAATAATTGACAAATGTTAATGGCTTGAATTAATTTGAAAATTTTCGTAGACCTGTAATGCATAATAAACAATTTGATTTTACTGTATTTTTAATATGATGGACCACATTATGAGAATTTTCGGCGTAACGACTGAGTTGAGCGCGGTTATAAATATGGCCGCCGTCCAAAGCATTCAACCGTGTACGGGTATACTATACTCTGCAGCGTGCGGTGCACCCCTCTATATATACTTATAGCTCGTTGACAATGACATTTATCTGTCAGTTACATACATTTGAAATATGAACTGTGTACCTACGAAAATGTGTTTATCTTTAAAATAGACTCCGGGATTTATAAAATTGATTATTTTATTAATTTATCTATAAAATATATAGAAAAATTATTAATGCATACGAGTAGAAAATAAAATAATTTTTAAATTTATAATAACATAAATCACGATAAAATGACATTTAAAGGTAATTTTGGAAAAAAAAACTATTTTGAGCTTGAAGTAAAGTGCGATTTCCGGTTATCCGATTTATACCAACATCTAATGACTTCTTTCCATATTAGAAAAAGATCGAAATACAAGGTTTCAAAATTTTCCGAAAGATAGTATTTGAGTTAGTGTCCAGAAGATTCACACTCATACATCATACACATACACATACACACGCATACACATACACACACACACACACACACACACAAACAGACATCATTGTGCAAATGATAAAATTGGATTCTATGGACCTTGAAACGTGGTCATATATCAAAATCTCGATATGCGATTTTTAGCATAATCCCTTAATTTCCTGTACTAGGGGTAGCGGGAGGTAAAAAATCTGTTGTATCCAGCACAGAACCTTCCGTCATTTCTTGTATTTTACGTAAATTTCCCACAGAAAGTTTCTTGTATTTGCACTCAAATTATTTCGCATACATATTGTGTAAATTGTACTTAATACTGATATCTGTAAATTAGTAATATTGAATTTTTGAAACTGTTTCCATAGTGATGAAGCAAAGATTACTAGGTTTATGAAAATTAGTTTATAAATTTTTATTTCTAAATACATTGAATATGAAGAAAATTATGCATCAAATGGAATAGAGAAAAAAAAATCTAATATTTATAATAACATTAAGGCCCGCTCCTGCCACCTCTAGTGTTACAGTGATAGTTTGTGCTAACCAACAGTTATGTTAAAAAATTATTCTTACCACCTTTAGTTAGAGCTAACAGTGTTAAAACTGTAGTTTGCATCACTTCTAACCTTCAGTTTAATGCTTAACTAATGGTTAATAAACTGTCACATTAACTAGAGGTGGTAATATCTGTCCTAAATGTGAAAATATGACATTTAACTGTGTGTTTTTTTTTTTTTTTTAGAAAAACAGTTAAAAGCTTCGAATTAAGGTACTTCCGGTTATTCAATCTAATCTAGTCTTAATTTAAATGTAAGAACGAGGAATAAAAAAAAATGGAAATTTGGAATTGTAGTATTGGAGTTATCGTGGCCGAAAGGATCGTCAGACACACAAACACACCCATACCCAAACAAACATCATCGTAAAAGTAGTATAGTCGTATTCTAGGAACCCCAAAACGTGCGTATTCATTAAAAACTCACCATCGAACTTTTTGACTATTTAACATTCCATTATTTGAAATATTTGTATAATAGTTCCATTTTTAGAACACCTTTAAATTAAATTTACCCAGGCACCAAAAATTTAATTTAAAAAATCTGATGTGACCAACACAATACCTCCCGCCATTTACCTATGGGGTCTCGTTGCCGCGTGCCTGATGTCTGGTCGCGAATCTGGGAAATCCGATTCGATCCCGATCAACGCCAAATAATTCGAATTTTAAATGGCATAAAATTAACCCTTGTGGTAAACGCCCGCATAATACAAATATGTCATCATCATTACCGAAATGTGTGTACAAATCAAGTTAGCACATCCAGCAATGGATAATATACCGTGATAATACATATATATATATATATATATATATATATATATATATATATATATATATATTTATTTATTTCTTTATTTAAATACATACCTGCATATTTACTAATGCTAGAAATTATTTATATTAAGTTCCTTTCCATAAAACTATTCTATTTAAAAATTTCCTTTTTAAACGTTACTATTATTAATTTAAAATGACTATTTTTTGACAGACATTTACCTGTCAGTTACATACATTTGAACTGAACTATGTAACAATGGAGATGTGTTTAAAGCATAAGCTCCGAGATATAATTTTTATATTATTTTATAAATTTATCTATAAAATATATAGAAAAAGAATTAAAGCAAACCTGTAGAAAATGGAAGAATCTTTCATTTTTATAATAACAAATTGCGAAAAATTATATTTAAAGGTATTTTTTGAAGAAAAACTATCTTGCGCTTCAAGTAAACTGTCATTTCCGGTTGCACGTGCGCGTGTGAGTGTGCGCGCGGGCGCGTGCGTGTGCATGCGTGCGTGCCTGTGTGTGTGTGTGTATCCTCTTTACGCTCTAACTTAAATACTATCATTCTGAAAGTTTTGAAACCATGTATTCCTACCTTATTCTAATATGGGAAGAAGCCATTAGATTTTTGTGGCAATCGGATAACCGGAAATGGCAGTTTACTTGAAGCCCAAGATAGTTTTTCTTCAAAAAATACCTTTAAATATATTTTTTTCGCAATTTGTTATTATAAAAATCTGTTGTGGCCAGCACAATACCTCTCGCCACTTCCTTTTTTTGGTTACATAAGTATAGGGCGCGAACGGTAATGTTACATTTTTGGGCTTGACAAGCAAATGTGTGGGCTCGTTTCAGAATGATAATTAGTAATTATGTACATAGATGTCAAATGTTAGAATTTTTCATTAAAAATTTCAAGATTTTCTAAATTTACGTAGTTAATTTATCACCAGGAGTTTAAAGTTTACTTGTATGCCTTAGATATTTAACATTTAATTCTGCTCCACATGGAATTGGAAAATCACTAAATTTAGAATGAGAAATTATGATATTTGACATCTATATACATAATTACTAGCTATCATTCTGACATGGGCCCCCATATCTGCTTGTCAAGGCCAACAAAATCATATGACTGCTCGCTCCCTATTGTATTTAACATTTCTTGTATACCTACACTCTACACCAAAAATTCTACTTACGCATATATCTATTCCATATATATTTAGATTGTTTAATTTTAAATTCATTTTTGATGAAGAAATTTTGTCCTCTTCTAATTTTTCGAAATGTTTCCAATTCTATTAATACATTAAGAAATAATATAATGTATGTACTTCCCAGAAAAAGTCTTCAGTAATGTCTTCGGATTTCTGACACTGACATTATCTGTCAGTTACAAACAAATTAAATTTTCAACTATTTTCCATGGCCATTCTTTCGGCTGTAAAATTTATTATAACAGATTATTTTACATACTATATTTCTTCTATCTCTAAATCTATAGAATATATTGTAAAATATTTAAATGTATCAGAAAGAGAATTTATTTTTCTTTAATATTATCAAGAAAAAATTTCAAAAAATATTATTTAAAAGATTTTTTTCAAGAATCTTCTACTTCCGGTTGTCCAATTGTTACCAAAACCTTTTCAGATCTTCCCATGAATGTCCGATTGGGAAATACGTAGTTAAAAAAATTTAAAGTCTTATAGTTTTTGAGTAACCGTCCTTCCAACATCCCACACACACACACACACATACACACACACATCCACACACACACACACACACACACACACACACACACACACACACAGACATCATCGTAAAAATGATAAAATCGGATTGTAGGGACCTTAAAACGTGCTTATTCAATGCGATTTTTAGCATGAATGCAATACCTCTCTTAGCGAGAGGTAAAAATGAAAGCTTATTCCATTTTTAACATGTTTGTTCTAATACTTTTTCTATATATTTTATGGATAAATTTATAAAATAATATAAAAATTATATCTCGGAGCTTATGATTTAATCACATCTCAATGGTTACATAGTTCTGCTCAAATGTATGTAACTGACATAAATGTCACTGTCAAAAAAGAATCATTTCAAATTAATAATAGTAAAGTTTTAAAAGAAAAATTGTAAATTGAACAATAGTTTTATGGAAAGGAACTTAATATATATAATTTCTAGCATTAGTAAATACGCAGGTATGTATTTAAATAAAGAAATAAATATATTATCACGGCATATTATCCTTTGCTGGGTGTTCTAATCTGATTTGTACACACATATCGGTAATGAGGATGACATATTTGTATTGTGCGGGCGTTTATCACAAGGGTTAAGTTTATGCCATTTAAAATTCGAATTATTTGGCGTTGATCGAGATCGAATCGGATTCCCCTGATTCGCGACCCGACATCAGGCTCGCGGCAACGAGGCCCCATAGGTAAATGGCGGGAGGTATTGTGTTGGTCACATCACATTTTTTAGCTCTATATCTGTTGAATATAAAGAAAACAGTGAAATCAAACCGTATAGAGAATAAAAAATTTCTAATAATTATATAGTAACAAAACGTCAAAAAATAATTGCGTTTTTTCAAGGAAAACTGTTAAGAACTGCAAATAAGGGGTACTTCCGGTTAACCACATACTCATATAACCAAAATCTAATCAACTCTTCATATGGATTAGTGATGCCGTGGGATCTCGCGTGTTCGAGATCTCGTCTCGAAAATCGAGAAATTTCGAGACGAGACTATCATAAGTCTCGTCTCGATTTTTCGAGACGAGACTAGAGGAATGCCCTCGAGATTTGCTCGAGACGAGAGTAGGTATTCGAGATCTCGATTGCACGAATTTTTTTTTAATATGTATATAATTAAAGATATACAATAAGAAAAATAATTATCAGTACAAATAGTTTCATTGCCTGTTAATTATTTATTTATTCATTCTAAATTTATAGGGTTTTAGTATAAAGAATAGGAACAAGAGTGTTCCCTGTGATCGTGATGTACTCTCCACGTTAGTATTAAATTCCCTTGCTGCGAGTAATATTTGTTCAGTATTTTTTTACTTACCTGTTAAGTGCCAAACTTAGTAATAAAGTTTTAATCAGTAGTATCTACTTACTCCTTTATTACGTCCAAGTTGATGCTAATTTATTTTCCTGATAGATGTAGAAAATTTATAACATGTAAGAGTAATATTTTATGAATTTATTTTATATGTATTCATATACAAATAATAAATAATTAGATCGTCACTGCTTGCTACCTTCAACCATACAAACACGCTCTGACCTGCCAACTTATGGAACACCCATACAGCTAATTATAAATTCGAGAAATTCGAGACTCTCGAGTCGAGATCGAGAATAGAGGATGAAAAATATGACGAGACGAGACGAAAACAAATCTCGTCTCGAATTTTCGAGACGAGACGAGAGTGAACTGTTTCTCGCCGATTCTCGTCTCGCGGCATCACTAATATGGATGTAACAAAGAATAATACGAAAGATTTATAAATTTGTAGAATTATAGTGTTGGAGTTATCAACAGGGAAAATTTCGTCACACACACACACACACACACACACACACAAACACACGCGCACACGCACACGCACACACGGACAAACACACACACACACACATACAGACATTATTATAGAAATAGTAAAATCGTATTACAGGGATCCTAAAACGTGCTTATTCATTAAAAACTCACCATCGATATTTTTTTACCAAAGACAATACCTTCCTTATCTAACGGTAATGGAAGGTAAAAATATTTTTAAAAAATACTGTTTTCCCATTTAAAACACCTATAACATGGATTCTCTCGTGTTACCCTGTTTTTAAATAGCAAAGCAAAATTTTTATATAGTATAAATCCATTATTTTATATATATTTAAATAAATTTTATTGCAAAACCGTTATTATGAATATAGGAGTAGGTATAGAATAACATAAGATATACATATAGTAAATTTAATTATTTCATAAAACATTAATCATAATCTAATTTATCATTTTTATTTCTTATTATAGTATTTGTTAATTTATTATAAACATTTTATTCACATATGCTTAAATTATTTTACTATGTAATGTACATAACAAAAAAATATTATTTTATAAAGTTCAGAAACTTTTGGCCTGCAGTAAAAATAAATGTTCCTTCTATACGAACTTATGTAACTACACTTTTTCTTTCCATGAAAAGAAATGAGATAGACTACTCTCATACCATAAAAAGTCTAAAAGAAATTGTTTGGCAAGCACTACCACTGTCCTCCACTCCCATCCCACATACAAGTTCCTTTCATAGCTACAATTCCATTGAAGCAATGATAGTTAAAAAATCGTAAGCCATCAGCGAGATTGATTCAAGCGTATGACACGGCTTTGAAGTGAAGATCGCTGATCACGCAGATGTACCCCTGTTTCCGTATCCTGTCCCGGGCGGACGACACTGGCTCCCAGCTCGTCAGCCCCTGTGACGTCACTCGAGTGAAAAAAAGGACAAAATCAGTATCACATTTTAATCCTAACGTAAGATCAGTGAAAGAAGGACCTTTGATTTATCCTGGTGTACAGCACAAAAGGACTTCGTTCGGGTGATGCAACACAAAGGATGAATTAATTTATTTATATAAAAAAAGAAATGAAAAACATTTGTAACAGTACAACAACCCTCACCTATGACTTTTCAATTATCTACAAAACTAATAAAAACTAAAATGACTTCATCACCCCTTAGAAGTTTAGATAAAAGTATATCATTTGTAGATGAGTCTAGCTTAATGATATGGATGATGAAGCTTCTTGACTGGATTGGTGTATGGAAATTAATAAAATAGTGGATTGTAGTCTAATTATTTTATTTAAATTTCGGCCTCTACCGGTTTCGGCATCTCCTATGCCTTCTTTAGGAGCTACAAATTGTTAAAAAAAAATTAACTAAAAAACCTTTTAAAAACATCGTTATTTTTTATAAACTTACGTGATTATTTTTTTTACATTTGTATGTACACATTAAAATAACACATTAAAATAATAACAAAAAACATAACAACACACGTAGGACGTCAAAACAGTTAAAAAAATAAATAAATATAATAAAATGCTCAAAAAGTCGTCAAAATCGTTTAAAAACAAAATAAATATATATGTGAATTTTCGGCACCCTTATGGAACAAATGTAATTTAGTTTTAACATGTATAGTTCGGAAGTTTGTTGTTTTACCGCTAAAAAAAATTAATAATATTTTATCCATTTCTCTTACTGTTAATCTTAAGTTTAATTATTTTTGTTTTATTTATTGTTTTTATGGTATTTTTAAATATTTGTATATATAGTACTTAATTTATCAATATCTGTTTTTAAATTAATATTGTTTTTATCATTATTAATCTACAACATTTCAAGTGTTAAACGTTTTTGTAAATTATATTCTGTGTCCAAGATTTTAACGTCTTCAAAATTAAATCTGTGGCCTGTGTTTTTTACATGTGTTACTAGAGCACACTTTCCATTATTGTTTTTGTTATTTCTATAATTTCTTTTATGTTCCTCTAATCTTGTTTTTAAATAACGTTTTGTTTGACCTGTATACTGGGCAGGGCAATCGTCACATGGAATTTTATATATTATATTAGAATTGTACATTTTATCTATATTGGCTTTTAGTTTTGAAAATAAATTCCCTACTGTTTTCTCTTGTTTAAAGGCAATATTTACATTAAAATTATTCGTAAATAGTTGTTTCAAATGCATATGTATGTTTTTAAAAGGTTTTTTTTTTTAAATTGTAACAATTTGTAGCTCCTGAAGAAGGTATAGGAGATGCCGAAACCAGTAGAGGCCGAAATTTAAATAAAATAATTTGACTGCAATCCAGTAGCCACGCTAGATTTTTCGGGATTACCGCTTTTTAGATGATAAAAATGTTCTTTAAACCGAGTGTCAATTTGCCTTTTAGTTTGCCCGATGTAAACTTTATTACAATCATTACAGCTAATTTTATATATACCGGATTTTTTGTTAGTGTCAATTTTATCTTTAGGATTACCTAATAGAGATTTAATAGTTTTACTTGATTTGTAAGTCACGGTTAAATTTTGATTTTGAAAAATTTTATTTAAATTTTTAGAAGCGTGATCGTACGGTAGTGTTATGTATTTATTATTATTTTTATTATTAAATGGTGTTAATGTTGTAAAATTAGAAACGGATTGGCGATGTTTAAATTTATGAACTAATTTATCTATAGTTTTAACCGGGAAACCGTTATATTTAGCTATTTCTTTAATATAGTTTAGTTCAATATTAAATCTTTTTTTGTTTAAAGGAAATTTTGTTAATCTGTTTATTAAAAAATTGAATGATGCTAATTTATGTTGCCAGAAATGATTGGAGTCAGCAGTTATAAATCTGTTAGTATTAGTGGATTTTCTGTGAATATCGAACTCTAGTTTATTTTTATTTCGAATAACCAGTACGTCCAGAATAAATAAACTAGAGTTCGATATTCACAGAAAATCCACTAATACTAACAGATTTATAACTGCTGACTCCAATCATTTCTGGCAACATAAATTAGCATCATTCAATTTTTTAATAAACAGATTAACAAAATTTCCTTTAAACAAAAAAAGATTTAATATTGAACTAAACTATATTAAAGAAATAGCTAAATATAACGGTTTCCCGGTTAAAACTATAGATAAATTAGTTCATAAATTTAAACATCGCCAATCCGTTTCTAATTTTACAACATTAACACCATTTAATAATAAAAATAATAATAAATACATAACACTACCGTACGATCACGCTTCTAAAAATTTAAATAAAATTTTTCAAAATCAAAATTTAACCGTGACTTACAAATCAAGTAAAACTATTAAATCTCTATTAGGTAATCCTAAAGATAAAATTGACACTAACAAAAAATCCGGTATATATAAAATTAGCTGTAATGATTGTAATAAAGTTTACATCGGGCAAACTAAAAGGCAAATTGACACTCGGTTTAAAGAACATTTTTATCATCTAAAAAGCGGTAATCCCGAAAAATCTAGCGTGGCTCAACATATGTTCATTAATAATCACAAAATTAACAATTCTAACATTAAACTTTTAAAGAATATTAATAATGATAGATATTTAGATGCATACGTGAGCTTAATAATAAATAAATTTAAAAATAACTTGATGAACGCAGATTTCGGTCCCATACCAAATTCTAAATTATTCGATTTAATAGAAACTTAAATTTAATAGGACATTTTAAATCTTAAATTTCATTGGACGTTAAATCTTAGTTTTAATTGGTATTCATTCACCTGTGACTCCTATCCCTATATAATCCCAGTTCTCTCCCTTGTTTGCTCAGAGTTGTTAGACCTCTGACATGGTTTACATGTTGAGTAATCTTAACTTCTCTGCTTAAACTTTTGTTTTGTTCTACTGATGATGAGAACTTAGTTCTCGAAATACGTATTTAGCTATTAGCTTATATTATTATTTAAGGTTAAGGGGTAATTGTTTTAGTTTTATATTATTTATACATAATGAAAAATTTAGTTTTTTAATTAATCAAAATTTTTCTACATATTTTGTTATATCCATTCTTCTCCAACGGATAATAAGCCGTGATGATAATTCGTATATTTATTGGTGTTCAAAATTATATTTTCGAAAATTATTAATTAATATTAATATAACTGTCAACATTCATTTATTCACAGATTTTAATGTAGCGAGCACACGGTCGTCGGGATGTGCGAGGGTCTAAACTTGTCGATGACGTAATCGTCGCGAGCGCCGGTGAAGTAAATAAAAAAGATATTGACCTGTTTAATTACACACAGTCACCTGTTTAAGTGTTTAATAATATTCTTAGACTTTAATTGATATTTATATATGTTTATTCATAATATTTGTTATATTTATTATCTTTTAATAACCTTTTTTTTACCTTCCATCACCTTTAGATAAGGAAGGTATTGTCTTTCGTCAAAAACTTCGATAGTGAGTTTCTAATGAAAAATCACGTTCACAGGGTGCGATGTGTCCGTCGCACACGGGCGATACTTGGTTAGGGCGCGACATAACGAGCAACGTTATTGTAAAACACGCGATATTAAATCCAGGGGGGGGAGAACAAGTTTAGCATTGGCACACGGGCGACAAAATGGTAGGGCGCGCCTCTGTGTATGTGTGTGTTTGTGTGTGTGTGTATGTGACAATCGTTTCGGATCGCATAACTCCAATACCACGATGCCAAGAATTATAATTTTTTCGTTTTCCTCAAGTTTAGATCCATATGCAGACTTGATTAGATTTTAGTTATAATTGGTCCACCGGAAGTACCCTCATTTGCAACTTTTAACAGTTTTTGTTGAAAAAAAGAGCAGTTAAATATCATATTGACATTTAGCTGGTTGTTCCATTTATAGTTAAACATTCGGTTAAAATTTATTCTACTGATAACTTCAGTTTGCGTTTTCGTTAACGGCAAGATAACTAACAGTCAGTCAAACTACCAGTTAAGAGTTTTATCATTGAATTTATAATAATAATAAGGGTATTATAAATTCAATGGTTTTATGTAAAGAATATCGTATCGAGTGCACACGAATGGTAACACGAAGTGAAGAGAAACGGAACATATGATATGGAACATCTGTGTTGTTTTGATGATATAAGCTGTTTGTTAATATTAATAATTATTTTAAATCAGTACAACGGTGATGATGAAGTATTGGATTTCATTTTTGATAATATTAATTTTCGAAAACAGTATACAGTACGAGAAAGATGTATTAATTTTGAAAATGAGATGATTCAGAATTTTTTGACGTTTCGAGTGTCAAAGAATACAGTTCTTTATTTGTTAGATAAAATTGAAGACCAAATATTATTCATATCTATTACATAAGTTTAAAGAAAGCATAATTTGAAAAATATACACTTATTTGTCACATTTGTTTTTTTGAATCACGAATAACGCTGTATCTTTGATATATGCCAGTTGTTGATAGCTTTACGATTTTATGCAACTAAAACTAAATTAATTTTCTAATTGATTCCAGATGGTGTCTTTTTTCTTTCCAAGGGACGAAATCCGTCTTCCTGGACTCAATTATATTTTTATATTTGTCGACTAATTTAATGAAATTAGTTATTTCCGCGGTAGTAAAATAAACTGTTCTTTCTCTTTATCTATAATTTTCACCACTCATTTTTGCAAGTCGTATTTATCATTTTTTATAAACGTTCAAACTGTGTTTTAAACTACAAACTGCACCAAAACACAGACAAGCGAAAAAGTAACCAAATTTCTATTATTGTGACAGCCAAGAAGCCAACTTTTCAAAAATAACTCTATCCTAACAAAATTTTAATCTTTCTGATAGAAACCTGCCAGTTTGCTATCTGGAGAATAAAACATCATGGAGCAACCCAAAAATCTTATTCTCTAGTTAAGACGGTAGAATAAATTTATCTAATAGATAGTAAACTGCTACTTTATCTGTACTTGGAGCAACCGGGCCTAAATGTTATAAATTTAAAAAAAAACACTGTTAATTATCATGTATTGACATTTAATGTTAAATTTCTTAAAGAATATATTATTCTCTATACGATTGGATTGCATTTTATACTTCATTTTCAATAGATATAGAGTTAAAGAATTATAAAGATATTAAATTTCATAAATCAGCCAGCTATGTTAACCATGGAAACTGCTAATAGTATATTCAGATAATTCAAATTGATAAATGTCAGTATCAATGAAACGAAAATGAATGTGGTAGAGATGAGGATGTTGAGATACATGTTGGGGAAGACACGGAAAGTTAAGGTAAGGTATTAAAGTATAAGGGGAATGGCTCGTGTGAAAGAAGTTTCTAGAAAGATACAAGAGAGACGATTACATTCGTTTGAACATGTCATGGGGAGAGATGAAGAAAATAGTGGAAGAAGAATGAATAGCTTAGTAGTAGAAGGTAGTAGAAACAGAGGAATATCAAAGATAAGATGGAAGGGCTGTATTGCGGAAGACTTGAGAGAAAAGGAACTGAATTAGGACGACACGCGAAATAGAAATGAGTGGAAGAAGAAAATAAAAAATAGCGACCCCTAACGAATAGGAAAAGCTAAAGAAGAAGATGTCAGTGTCAAGTGCAATTTGCATAGTTTGTTTATGAAATAACTTTATTGGAAATATAAGATCTTTTGCAAGAAAATTTATGTGTGGAATGTGTGCATAATACACAGGATTGACGAAAGGTAATGTGCTGGCCACATCAGATTTTTTATTTTTTATATCGTTTAATAAATATTTATTTTAATTAATGTTTCCCTGATTTTTACATTTCACCTAAATAAATAAACGTGACAATAATATGTACAACTGGTATTGCTTTGATAACATTTTATAAAATAAAGAGCAAATTCTTATAATAACAAAATTTTACGCTGTATTTATAAATAAAATTGATGCAGTTTTTATTTAACAAATAAAAATGTGAAATTTTGCAAACCGAGATCTCGGAGTTAAGACGAAATGACGAGATTCAAGCAATTTCTTGTCTCGCCAGAATCATTTTCATATACATATGCAATGAATGTTTTTTTTTTTTTTAATTTTAAATGGGGTAAAGTTCAACTCATTTAACTCTATATTCAGGTAAAAAATTACGATTATATTTTATTTATTGCAAAGTTTATAGGTGAAGCGTCTGCAATCTGCATCATTAAAATCTAAATACGAGTATAATTTATTGAACGAAATTCGAATGTTTGCACTGACATTCATTATAAATAAAAATATACCTAATAGTTATTTAAAAAAATAAAATTTTCAATTAGAGCATACTCTGACAAAAATAAATGGAATTGGAATGAATTTTGGCACAACACTACATTGTTCTTTATTTATGTGTAATAAAGAAGATGGAAAATATATTACCAAATGTATGTGATTAGGAATCAGCATTAACATCGAAATGAAAAAAGGGAAAAATAGTTGATCGTGCAACCAGTTGATAAATGTGCTTGTTAGCAATACTGAAATGACATGGATCTGCCTGTGTTCTAATTTATTTCTCTTTTTTTGTGATTAATACCGAATGATGTTGGCGGGTGCGCCCATTTTTAGTGAAGCGTGCAGATAAAACAACCGCACATTTCATCAATTCTGTGGCCAGTTATCGAGTTTACATCGTACTGTAGAAAGAATAAATAAGTAAAATACACAATCATAAAATATGTAAATAATATTTTGGCAAAAAATAATGCATTTGCAATACAATGGAATTTGCAATATGTATAGTGTTTTACGCATGGTTACATACATAAATAGTTTTTATATTGTTTGTTTTAAAAATCATATTGAAATTACATAGTAAAACTAGGGTGAAACTTCAAAAAACTCTCCTCACCTCCTAATTGAATAAAATCTTTTCCAATTTATTAATTTTCACGGCCGACCCAGGTGGAGTATCGGTAGCGCTGTCGTTTACCCACCAAGGGTCCCGAGTTTGAATCCCGGATAGGGCATAGTTGTCGTGTGTGTCTCATTATTTCATCCTCGTCAAATAAATGTATTGAACGCCGAAATTACAAAATTTATAGGAAAACTCACTCATTTTCATTAATTATCGATGGTAAGAAGTTGAATACATGATATAGAATAAAGATTATTATTATTAATTCTCACATTCAATAAACATGAAAAATAACCAAAAACAGCGCAATCGTTATTCCTTTTACGAAATATAAAATTATTTGATAATACATGATTATTCTCAGTAGTGCCAACGTATAGTACGAAAACCAACTACAATTACTTCAAGTAATTTTATATTCCGTAAGAGGAATAACGATTGACTTAGAAATAATTGTAAATATCATTAATATGTACGTTACTTACTACCAGTATATTTTTTTCTTCTGCTTTTAATTTCTACAAGTTACATTTCATTTTATAAAGGTTGTTTTCAGGTTGGTGACCTGCGACTTCTGGCTGTTCAATTTTTGTATATATTTTTAATTTAATGTCAAAATTATTATAAAATAAAAAATCTGTTGTGACCAGCACAATACCTTTCGTCAATCCTATGTATAATATATAAATTCCATATATAATTTTTCTTGCAAAAAATTGTAAATTTCCAGTAAAATTATTTCATAAACAAACTATGCAAATTGCACGTGACACTGACATCTTCTTCTTCTTTAGCTTTTCCCACTCGTTAGGGGTCGCTATTTTTGCGTGTCGTTCTCATTCATTTCATTTTCTCTCAAGTCTTCCGCAATACAGTCCTTCCATTTTATTTTTGTTCTTCCTCCGTTTCTTGAACCTCCTATTACTAAGCTATTCATTCTTCTTCCAATATAATTCTTCATTTCTCCTCATGGCATGTTCAAACCAATGTAATCGTCTTTCTTGTATCTTTCTAGATACTTTTAACACTAGAGTTATTTTCTTACCTATCTTTCCGTGTCTTCTCCAACGTCTACTTCAACATCCTCATCTCTGCCACATTAATTTACTTTATATTGATACTGACATCTGTCAATCTGAATATATTAACAATTTTCATGCTTAGCATAGCTGGCTGAATTATAAAATTTAAATAAAATAAATAAATAAATATTTCATCACGACATATTACCCATTGCTGGGTGTGCCAATTTAATTTCTTTATAATTCTTTAACTCTATATCTATTGAATATGAAGTATAAAATGCAATCCAATCGTATAGAGAATAATATAATGTTTAAAATTTATATAACATCAAATGTCAATAAATGATATTTACCTGCTTTTTTCAAGAAAAACTGTTAAAAGTTGCAAATAAGGGTACTTCCGGTGGACTAATTATAACCAAAGTCTAATCAAATCTGCATATGGATCTGAACTTGAGAAATACAAAAAAATTATAATTTTTGGAATCGTGGTATTGCGATCCGAAACAATTATCAAATATACACACACACACACATATACACACAAATACACACACAAACACACACACACACACAAACACACACACACACACACATATAGACGCACACGTGCTTTTTCATTAGAAACTCACTATCGATTTTTTTAACCAAAGACAATAACTTTTTTTTCGGACCATAGGAAAATACAATGGTAAAATTTTCATATGCCTGTAATTTCTGCCCTATTTATTTTAGAACAAAAGTGAGAATACAAAAAATATTCAGAATTAAAAACTGCATCTAGAGTCCAAAATTATTGTTTACATGCGTTGCGTTCGCGAGAGGGAGTCAAAATAAAAATATTTTTTTGCAAATTTATAGATTTCCATTTTATTACCCATGGTCCGGAAAAAAGTAGACATCTAATATATTTGAAACTTGACAACGAAAAATTAACATAAACATAGGATATTATCCCAACTTAAAAATTATTTCTATAAATAAACTTAAAAATGGGAAAATCAATATAATATATTATTATTATTATATTTTGCTTTAATTTGAGAAAAAGCCGAACGCAAATAAAAGCCGGCCGGTCAGTTGCATTTTTGTAAAAAGACGGACATGTCGGATCACCCAACATTTATAAAAATATATTATATAATATATAGTAACAGTTTTATTATATATTTGAAAAGAAATAGATACATGAGTACTTAGTTTAGTTTCACTAATATAAGTATTCATAATATAAATTCTAATATAAAATAGGATGCTGCGATATAATTGAAAAATTATATATTTATATACTTATACATTGATTAAAACTGTTATTACCTTCCGTAACACTTAGGTAAGGAAGGTATTGTTTTTGGTCAAAAAAGTTTTTAGTGAATAAGCATGTTTTAGGGTCCCTAAATACGATTCTACCATTTATACGATGATGTCTGTATGTATGTATGTATGTATGTATGTATGTATGTATGTATGTATGTATGTATGTATGTATGTATGTATGTATGTATGTATGTATGTATGTATGTATGTATGTATGTATGTATGTATGTATGTATGTATGTATGTATGTATGTATGTATGTATGTATGTGTGTGTGTGTGTGTGTGTGTGCGTGTGCCTGTGTGTGTGTGACGAAAGTTTCGGATCGCATAACTTCAATACCACGATTCCAAAAATTCTATTTTTTTCGTATTCCTCAAGTTTACATCCAGCCTCATTTAAAGATTTAACAGTTAAATTTGATTTATTGACATTTAACGTGATTATAACTTAAAGAATATATTATTCTCTATACGATTTGATTGCATTCTATACTTCATATTCAATAGATATACAGTTAAAGAATTATAAAGAAATTAAATTTTATAATTCAGCCAGCTATGCTAACGATGAAAATTGTTAATATATTCAGATTGACAGATGTCAGTATTCATATAAAGTAAATTAATGTGGCAGAGATGAGGATGTTGAAGTAGACGTTGGAGAAGACACGAAAAGATAGGTAAGGAAATAACTCTAGTGTTACAAGTTTCTAGAAAGATACAAGAAAGATGATTACATTGGTTTGAAAATGTTATGAGGAGAAATGAAGAGATTGGATGAAGAATGAATAGCTTAGTAATAGAAGGTAAATGAAACAGAGAAAGACCAAAAATAAGATGGAAGGACTGTATTGCGGAAGACTTGAGAAAAAAGGAACTGAATGAGAACGACACGTAAAACAGAAATGAATGTAAGAAGATGTTAGTGCAAGTAAAATTTGCATAGTTTGTTTATGAAATAATTTTACTGGAAATTTAGAATCTTTTGTAAGAAATTTTATTTATGTAATTTATAGCTATTACACAGGATTGACGGAAGGTATTGTGGTGGCTACAACAGATTTTATTCTTTGAAAAAATTTGTAGTCTTCTTATGCATAATAAATAATTTAATTTTACTTCATTTTTTACCTCTCGCTAAGAGAGGTATTGGATTCATGCTAAAAATCGCATATTCAGATTTCAATAAATAAGTACGTTTTAAGGTCCCGATTTTAACATTTTTACGATGATGCCTGTGTGTGTGTTTGTGTAGATGTGTGTGTGTGTAGATGTGTGTGTGTGTGTAGATGTGTGTGTGTGTGTGTGTTTGGATGTATGTGTGTGTGTGCTTGGATGTATGTGTGTGTGTGTGTGTATGTGCATATGTGTGTGGGACGTTGGAAGGACGATTACACAAAAACTATAAGACTTAATATTTGTTTAACTACGTATTTCACAATCAGACATTAATGGGAAGAGCCCAAAAGGTTTTGGTAACAATTGGACAACCGGAAGTACCAGATTCTTGAAACAAAATCTTCTAAATACTATTTTTTGAAAAAAATTCTTACGAACCTTGCTAACGAAGAAGGAAAATACCTCTAACAAAAACAATGTACTAAATGAATAGAAAACCAATGCATCTATCCAAGATTTTTTTAAAAGATGGTAGAATGTGATAAAAAATTGGCTGAAGAAAAATAATTTTCAGAAAAAATCGAACTAATGAAAGAAAAGATTGATGTTTTGAAGACGGAAAAACAAGCGCTGAAATAACGAATGAACGATTCAGAAGAACGGGAAGAAAGAGATGAGAAGAAAAGAAGACGAAATAAAATTACTATAAAAGGTTTAAAAATAGCTTACATAGAAGAAAGCATGAAAGAAGTGGAAGAATTCATGATAGATAAATTGAGAAGCAATGTAGAGATTGGAATAACACAAGTAAACAATTGGAAGAAAAAGAAAATATCTGTAAAATAGTAACTGCATACAGGGCAGCTAAAATGAAGAGAATCTTGGCATTAGAAACGGTCACAAATATGGATATTACAAAAAAAAAAAATCTGATGTGGCCAGCACATAACCTCTCGCCGTATATTTTACCTGGCTGTATGCATAAAGCAAAGAATATTTTTATAAATACAAATAATATATTCATATAAATCTATGACGTATAAACTTCTTTATTATTCAATAATAGCATGTCTCAACATAAAGATATTTACCATAAATTATGTTACAATAAATTACAAAGTAGAGTTTACCATATATAAATATTAGGCTGGTAACAGCAATTTTCAATTCCAACAACTTTGTTTACTTTCTCTTCATATTCTCTAGTAAAAACATTAATTTTGGGCGGTCTAAAATGTATATATCTGGATTGTGCATCTATTCTTATATATCTTCTTTTACATTTTATTTTTTCATACTTGTTATATCTAAATAACCTTAATTCCCTTTAATAAAGTGACGGATAGATTGCACTCCGATTATTCTTATATCGATGTGTAATTTTGTCAATATTTACAACTTACTTGAGAAGAATTTGATAGCTTTTTCGCAATTCAAAGTTACTCTAGTCTACAGTACTGGTATACATTGTCCCATAATGTTTGAAACAAATTTAAGTCCTTCAACCTAGACTTGTCATCTCCATAATAGTCACAGATCAAGAATTAAGGGATTCTCCAAATACATTTTTCTTTCATTACTCATTATTTCTGACACTGACATTTATCTGTCAGTTACAAATAATTTAAATTTGCAACTATTTTTCATGGCATCCTTTCGGTTGTAAAATAAATTACAACATTATTTTATATATTATATTCCTTTTATCTCTAAATCTAAAAAATTTGTATAAAAATATTTAAATGTATCAGAAAGAGAATTTATTTTTCTTTAATATTATCAAGAAAAATTTTCAAAAAATAATATTTAGAAGATTTTTTTTCAAGAATCTTCTACTTCCGGTTGTTCAATTGTTACCAAAACCTTTTCAGATCTTCCCATGAATGTCCGATTGGGAAATACGTTGTTAAACAAATTTTAAGTCTTATAGTTTTTGAGTAACCGTCCTTCCAACATCCCACACACACACATCCACACACACACACACACACACACACACACACAGACATCATCGTAAAAATGTTAAAATCGGATTGTAGGGACCTTAAAACGTGCTTATTCAATAAAATCTGGATATGCGATTTTTAGCATGAATCCAATACCTCTCTTAGCGAGAGGTAAAAAATGAAAAAACAAGACTAATAAGGATAAATTTAAAAGATTAGTTACGTGGAATATGCAATGTACAAATAAAAGATGGGGCACTGGAGATGTACTCATCCTAACGACATGCAATGTAAGTATAGCAGCAGTATATATATAAATAAAATAAATAAATATTTCATCACGGCATATTACCCATTACTGGGTATGCCAATCTGCTTTGTACAGATATCGGTAATGATATATATATATATATATATATATATATATATATATATATATATATATATATATATATATATATATATATATATATATATATATATATATATAGTTTAGTTCAAGTTTATTTCTTTTACTTCTATAATTCCTGCAATTTCGACTGCAATAGCGAAAACCGTTTATGGTGAATTTATAGCAATAGAAAATAGGTTTTACTTACAAGCTCTTTCGGTTCACAATCGCTTACACAACGACTATATAGAGAATTAACCTGAAAAGTACTCATTGTGGAAATTTTCTTAGTAAAAATGCCTAGCAAGAACGATCACTAACAAATTGTTTCACTGGATGCTGTTACTCGTGGGCCGTATTCCACTATTTGCTAATAATTTTCCATGTGATAAAATTATTTTTCATATATTTAATATTAAGTATAATAAAGTTTTTTTTTTGTTTAAAGCATTATACAAGAAACTATATATTTCCCAACAGTGGTGGAGAAAAGAAATATTATTTTTTATTTCAACTAGTGGTTTTCAAACTGTCGGGACTAACTTTGTTATTTTAAATGGGACTATATATTTTTTCTTCAAAAGTCATAAAATAAGCACCTTTTGAGACTTGATTCACAAGGTAGAAGTTTAATTTCTACGCCGCTGGAGTAGAAGTAGCTAAATTCTACGCCGCCGGCGTAGAAATACAATACAATATAATATATTATTATTATTATATTTTGCTTTAATTTGAGAAAAAGCCGAACGCAAATAAAAGCCGGCCGGTCAGTTGCATTTTTGTAAAAAGACGGACATGTCGGATCACCCAACATTTATAAAAATATATTATATAATATATAGTAACAGTTTTATTATATATTTGAAAAGAAATAGATACATGAGTACTTAGTTTAGTTTCACTAATATAAGTATTCATAATATAAATTCTAATATAAAATAGGATGCTGCGATATAATTGAAAAATTATATATTTATATACTTATACATTGATTAAAACTGTTATTACCTTCCGTAACACTTAGGTAAGGAAGGTATTGTTTTTGGTCAAAAAAGTTTTTAGTGAATAAGCATGTTTTAGGGTCCCTAAATACGATTCTACCATTTATACGATGATGTCTGTATGTATGTATGTATGTATGTATGTATGTATGTATGTATGTATGTATGTATGTATGTATGTATGTATGTATGTATGTATGTATGTATGTATGTATGTATGTATGTATGTATGTATGTATGTATGTATGTATGTATGTATGTATGTATGTATGTATGTATGTATGTATGTATGTATGTATGTATGTATGTATGTATGTATGTATGTATGTATGTATGTATGTATGTATGTATGTATGTATGTATGTATGTATGTATGTATGTATGTATGTATGTATGTATGTATGTATGTATGTATGTATGTATGTATGTATGTATGTATGTATGTATGTATGTATGTATGTATGTATGTATGTATGTATGTATGTATGTATGTATGTATGTATGTATGTATGTATGTATGTATGTATGTATGTATGTATGTATGTATGTATGTATGTATGTATGTATGTATGTATGTATGTATGTATGTATGTATGTATGTATGTATGTATGTATGTATGTATGTATGTATGTATGTATGTATGTATGTATGTATGTATGTATGTATGTATGTATGTATGTATGTATGTATGTATGTATGTATGTATGTATGTATGTATGTATGTATGTATGTATGTATGTATGTATGTATGTATGTATGTATGTATGTATGTATGTATGTATGTATGTATGTATGTATGTATGTATGTATGTATGTATGTATGTATGTATGTATGTATGTATGTATGTATGTATGTATGTATGTATGTATGTATGTATGTATGTATGTATGTATGTATGTATGTATGTATGTATGTATGTATGTATGTATGTATGTATGTATGTATGTATGTATGTATGTATGTATGTATGTATGTATGTATGTATGTATGTATGTATGTATGTATGTATGTATGTATGTATGTATGTATGTATGTATGTATGTATGTATGTATGTATGTATGTATGTATGTATGTATGTATGTATGTATGTATGTATGTATGTATGTATGTATGTATGTATGTATGTATGTATGTATGTATGTATGTATGTATGTATGTATGTATGTATGTATGTATGTATGTATGTATGTATGTATGTATGTATGTATGTATGTATGTATGTATGTATGTATGTATGTATGTATGTATGTATGTATGTATGTATGTATGTATGTATGTATGTATGTATGTATGTATGTATGTATGTATGTATGTATGTATGTATGTATGTATGTATGTATGTATGTATGTATGTATGTATGTATGTATGTATGTATGTATGTATGTATGTATGTATGTATGTATGTATGTATGTATGTATGTATGTATGTATGTATGTATGTATGTATGTATGTATGTATGTATGTATGTATGTATGTATGTATGTATGTATGTATGTATGTATGTATGTATGTATGTATGTATGTATGTATGTATGTATGTATGTATGTATGTATGTATGTATGTATGTATGTATGTATGTATGTATGTATGTATGTATGTATGTATGTATGTATGTATGTATGTATGTATGTATGTATGTATGTATGTATGTATGTATGTATGTATGTATGTATGTATGTATGTATGTATGTATGTATGTATGTATGTATGTATGTATGTATGTATGTATGTATGTATGTATGTATGTATGTATGTATGTATGTATGTATGTATGTATGTATGTATGTATGTATGTATGTATGTATGTATGTATGTATGTATGTATGTATGTATGTATGTATGTATGTATGTATGTATGTATGTATGTATGTATGTATGTATGTATGTATGTATGTATGTATGTATGTATGTATGTATGTATGTATGTATGTATGTATGTATGTATGTATGTATGTATGTATGTATGTATGTATGTATGTATGTATGTATGTATGTATGTATGTATGTATGTATGTATGTATGTATGTATGTATGTATGTATGTATGTATGTATGTATGTATGTATGTATGTATGTATGTATGTATGTATGTATGTATGTATGTATGTATGTATGTATGTATGTATGTATGTATGTATGTATGTATGTATGTATGTATGTATGTATGTATGTATGTATGTATGTATGTATGTATGTATGTATGTATGTATGTATGTATGTATGTATGTATGTATGTATGTATGTATGTATGTATGTATGTATGTATGTATGTATGTATGTATGTATGTATGTATGTATGTATGTATGTATGTATGTATGTATGTATGTATGTATGTATGTATGTATGTATGTATGTATGTATGTATGTATGTATGTATGTATGTATGTATGTATGTATGTATGTATGTATGTATGTATGTATGTATGTATGTATGTATGTATGTATGTATGTATGTATGTATGTATGTATGTATGTATGTATGTATGTATGTATGTATGTATGTATGTATGTATGTATGTATGTATGTATGTATGTATGTATGTATGTATGTATGTATGTATGTATGTATGTATGTATGTATGTATGTATGTATGTATGTATGTATGTATGTATGTATGTATGTATGTATGTATGTATGTATGTATGTATGTATGTATGTATGTATGTATGTATGTATGTATGTATGTATGTATGTATGTATGTATGTATGTATGTATGTATGTATGTATGTATGTATGTATGTATGTATGTATGTATGTATGTATGTATGTATGTATGTATGTATGTATGTATGTATGTATGTATGTATGTATGTATGTATGTATGTATGTATGTATGTATGTATGTATGTATGTATGTATGTATGTATGTATGTATGTATGTATGTATGTATGTATGTATGTATGTATGTATGTATGTATGTATGTATGTATGTATGTATGTATGTATGTATGTATGTATGTATGTATGTATGTATGTATGTATGTATGTATGTATGTATGTATGTATGTATGTATGTATGTATGTATGTATGTATGTATGTATGTATGTATGTATGTATGTATGTATGTATGTATGTATGTATGTATGTATGTATGTATGTATGTATGTATGTATGTATGTATGTATGTATGTATGTATGTATGTATGTATGTATGTATGTATGTATGTATGTATGTATGTATGTATGTATGTATGTATGTATGTATGTATGTATGTATGTATGTATGTATGTATGTATGTATGTATGTATGTATGTATGTATGTATGTATGTATGTATGTATGTATGTATGTATGTATGTATGTATGTATGTATGTATGTATGTATGTATGTATGTATGTATGTATGTATGTATGTATGTATGTATGTATGTATGTATGTATGTATGTATGTATGTATGTATGTATGTATGTATGTATGTATGTATGTATGTATGTATGTATGTATGTATGTATGTATGTATGTATGTATGTATGTATGTATGTATGTATGTATGTATGTATGTATGTATGTATGTATGTATGTATGTATGTATGTATGTATGTATGTATGTATGTATGTATGTATGTATGTATGTATGTATGTATGTATGTATGTATGTATGTATGTATGTATGTATGTATGTATGTATGTATGTATGTATGTATGTATGTATGTATGTATGTATGTATGTATGTATGTATGTATGTATGTATGTATGTATGTATGTATGTATGTATGTATGTATGTATGTATGTATGTATGTATGTATGTATGTATGTATGTATGTATGTATGTATGTATGTATGTATGTATGTATGTATGTATGTATGTATGTATGTATGTATGTATGTATGTATGTATGTATGTATGTATGTATGTATGTATGTATGTATGTATGTATGTATGTATGTATGTATGTATGTATGTATGTATGTATGTATGTATGTATGTATGTATGTATGTATGTATGTATGTATGTATGTATGTATGTATGTATGTATGTATGTATGTATGTATGTATGTATGTATGTATGTATGTATGTATGTATGTATGTATGTATGTATGTATGTATGTATGTATGTATGTATGTATGTATGTATGTATGTATGTATGTATGTATGTATGTATGTATGTATGTATGTATGTATGTATGTATGTATGTATGTATGTATGTATGTATGTATGTATGTATGTATGTATGTATGTATGTATGTATGTATGTATGTATGTATGTATGTATGTATGTATGTATGTATGTATGTATGTATGTATGTATGTATGTATGTATGTATGTATGTATGTATGTATGTATGTATGTATGTATGTATGTATGTATGTATGTATGTATGTATGTATGTATGTATGTATGTATGTATGTATGTATGTATGTATGTATGTATGTATGTATGTATGTATGTATGTATGTATGTATGTATGTATGTATGTATGTATGTATGTATGTATGTATGTATGTATGTATGTATGTATGTATGTATGTATGTATGTATGTATGTATGTATGTATGTATGTATGTATGTATGTATGTATGTATGTATGTATGTATGTATGTATGTATGTATGTATGTATGTATGTATGTATGTATGTATGTATGTATGTATGTATGTATGTATGTATGTATGTATGTATGTATGTATGTATGTATGTATGTATGTATGTATGTATGTATGTATGTATGTATGTATGTATGTATGTATGTATGTATGTATGTATGTATGTATGTATGTATGTATGTATGTATGTATGTATGTATGTATGTATGTATGTATGTATGTATGTATGTATGTATGTATGTATGTATGTATGTATGTATGTATGTATGTATGTATGTATGTATGTATGTATGTATGTATGTATGTATGTATGTATGTATGTATGTATGTATGTATGTATGTATGTATGTATGTATGTATGTATGTATGTATGTATGTATGTATGTATGTATGTATGTATGTATGTATGTATGTATGTATGTATGTATGTATGTATGTATGTATGTATGTATGTATGTATGTATGTATGTATGTATGTATGTATGTATGTATGTATGTATGTATGTATGTATGTATGTATGTATGTATGTATGTATGTATGTATGTATGTATGTATGTATGTATGTATGTATGTATGTATGTATGTATGTATGTATGTATGTATGTATGTATGTATGTATGTATGTATGTATGTATGTATGTATGTATGTATGTATGTATGTATGTATGTATGTATGTATGTATGTATGTATGTATGTATGTATGTATGTATGTATGTATGTATGTATGTATGTATGTATGTATGTATGTATGTATGTATGTATGTATGTATGTATGTATGTATGTATGTATGTATGTATGTATGTATGTATGTATGTATGTATGTATGTATGTATGTATGTATGTATGTATGTATGTATGTATGTATGTATGTATGTATGTATGTATGTATGTATGTATGTATGTATGTATGTATGTATGTATGTATGTATGTATGTATGTATGTATGTATGTATGTATGTATGTATGTATGTATGTATGTATGTATGTATGTATGTATGTATGTATGTATGTATGTATGTATGTATGTATGTATGTATGTATGTATGTATGTATGTATGTATGTATGTATGTATGTATGTATGTATGTATGTATGTATGTATGTATGTATGTATGTATGTATGTATGTATGTATGTATGTATGTATGTATGTATGTATGTATGTATGTATGTATGTATGTATGTATGTATGTATGTATGTATGTATGTATGTATGTATGTATGTATGTATGTATGTATGTATGTATGTATGTATGTATGTATGTATGTATGTATGTATGTATGTATGTATGTATGTATGTATGTATGTATGTATGTATGTATGTATGTATGTATGTATGTATGTATGTATGTATGTATGTATGTATGTATGTATGTATGTATGTATGTATGTATGTATGTATGTATGTATGTATGTATGTATGTATGTATGTATGTATGTATGTATGTATGTATGTATGTATGTATGTATGTATGTATGTATGTATGTATGTATGTATGTATGTATGTATGTATGTATGTATGTATGTATGTATGTATGTATGTATGTATGTATGTATGTATGTATGTATGTATGTATGTATGTATGTATGTATGTATGTATGTATGTATGTATGTATGTATGTATGTATGTATGTATGTATGTATGTATGTATGTATGTATGTATGTATGTATGTATGTATGTATGTATGTATGTATGTATGTATGTATGTATGTATGTATGTATGTATGTATGTATGTATGTATGTATGTATGTATGTATGTATGTATGTATGTATGTATGTATGTATGTATGTATGTATGTATGTATGTATGTATGTATGTATGTATGTATGTATGTATGTATGTATGTATGTATGTATGTATGTATGTATGTATGTATGTATGTATGTATGTATGTATGTATGTATGTATGTATGTATGTATGTATGTATGTATGTATGTATGTATGTATGTATGTATGTATGTATGTATGTATGTATGTATGTATGTATGTATGTATGTATGTATGTATGTATGTATGTATGTATGTATGTATGTATGTATGTATGTATGTATGTATGTATGTATGTATGTATGTATGTATGTATGTATGTATGTATGTATGTATGTATGTATGTATGTATGTATGTATGTATGTATGTATGTATGTATGTATGTATGTATGTATGTATGTATGTATGTATGTATGTATGTATGTATGTATGTATGTATGTATGTATGTATGTATGTATGTATGTATGTATGTATGTATGTATGTATGTATGTATGTATGTATGTATGTATGTATGTATGTATGTATGTATGTATGTATGTATGTATGTATGTATGTATGTATGTATGTATGTATGTATGTATGTATGTATGTATGTATGTATGTATGTATGTATGTATGTATGTATGTATGTATGTATGTATGTATGTATGTATGTATGTATGTATGTATGTATGTATGTATGTATGTATGTATGTATGTATGTATGTATGTATGTATGTATGTATGTATGTATGTATGTATGTATGTATGTATGTATGTATGTATGTATGTATGTATGTATGTATGTATGTATGTATGTATGTATGTATGTATGTATGTATGTATGTATGTATGTATGTATGTATGTATGTATGTATGTATGTATGTATGTATGTATGTATGTTGTATGTATGTATGTATGTATGTATGTATGTATGTATGTTGTATGTATGTATGTATGTATGTATGTATGTATGTATGTATGTGTATGTATGTATGTATGTATGTATGTATGTATGTATGTATGTATGTATGTATGTATGTATGTATGTATGTATGTATGTATGTATGTATGTATGTATGTATGTATGTATGTATGTATGTATGTATGTATGTATGTATGTATGTATGTATGTATGTATGTATGTATGTATGTATGTATGTATGTATGTATGTATGTATGTATGTATGTATGTATGTATGTATGTATGTATGTATGTATGTATGTATGTATGTATGTATGTATGTATGTATGTATGTATGTATGTATGTATGTATGTATGTATGTATGTATGTATGTATGTATGTATGTATGTATGTATGTATGTATGTATGTATGTATGTATGTATGTATGTATGTATGTATGTATGTATGTATGTATGTATGTATGTATGTATGTATGTATGTATGTATGTATGTATGTATGTATGTATGTATGTATGTATGTATGTATGTATGTATGTATGTATGTATGTATGTATGTATGTATGTATGTATGTATGTATGTATGTATGTATGTATGTATGTATGTATGTATGTATGTATGTATGTATGTATGTATGTATGTATGTATGTATGTATGTATGTATGTATGTATGTATGTATGTATGTATGTATGTATGTATGTATGTATGTATGTATGTATGTATGTATGTATGTATGTATGTATGTATGTATGTATGTATGTATGTATGTATGTATGTATGTATGTATGTATGTATGTATGTATGTATGTATGTATGTATGTATGTATGTATGTATGTATGTATGTATGTATGTATGTATGTATGTATGTATGTATGTATGTATGTATGTATGTATGTATGTATGTATGTATGTATGTATGTATGTATGTATGTATGTATGTATGTATGTATGTATGTATGTATGTATGTATGTATGTATGTATGTATGTATGTATGTATGTATGTATGTATGTATGTATGTATGTATGTATGTATGTATGTATGTATGTATGTATGTATGTATGTATGTATGTATGTATGTATGTATGTATGTATGTATGTATGTATGTATGTATGTATGTATGTATGTATGTATGTATGTATGTATGTATGTATGTATGTATGTATGTATGTATGTATGTATGTATGTATGTATGTATGTATGTATGTATGTATGTATGTATGTATGTATGTATGTATGTATGTATGTATGTATGTATGTATGTATGTATGTATGTATGTATGTATGTATGTATGTATGTATGTATGTATGTATGTATGTATGTATGTATGTATGTATGTATGTATGTATGTATGTATGTATGTATGTATGTATGTATGTATGTATGTATGTATGTATGTATGTATGTATGTATGTATGTATGTATGTATGTATGTATGTATGTATGTATGTATGTATGTATGTATGTATGTATGTATGTATGTATGTATGTATGTATGTATGTATGTATGTATGTATGTATGTATGTATGTATGTATGTATGTATGTATGTATGTATGTATGTATGTATGTATGTATGTATGTATGTATGTATGTATGTATGTATGTATGTATGTATGTATGTATGTATGTATGTATGTATGTATGTATGTATGTATGTATGTATGTATGTATGTATGTATGTATGTATGTATGTATGTATGTATGTATGTATGTATGTATGTATGTATGTATGTATGTATGTATGTATGTATGTATGTATGTATGTATGTATGTATGTATGTATGTATGTATGTATGTATGTATGTATGTATGTATGTATGTATGTATGTATGTATGTATGTATGTATGTATGTATGTATGTATGTATGTATGTATGTATGTATGTATGTATGTATGTATGTATGTATGTATGTATGTATGTATGTATGTATGTATGTATGTATGTATGTATGTATGTATGTATGTATGTATGTATGTATGTATGTATGTATGTATGTATGTATGTATGTATGTATGTATGTATGTATGTATGTATGTATGTATGTATGTATGTATGTATGTATGTATGTATGTATGTATGTATGTATGTATGTATGTATGTATGTATGTATGTATGTATGTATGTATGTATGTATGTATGTATGTATGTATGTATGTATGTATGTATGTATGTATGTATGTATGTATGTATGTATGTATGTATGTATGTATGTATGTATGTATGTATGTATGTATGTATGTATGTATGTATGTATGTATGTATGTATGTATGTATGTATGTATGTATGTATGTATGTATGTATGTATGTATGTATGTATGTATGTATGTATGTATGTATGTATGTATGTATGTATGTATGTATGTATGTATGTATGTATGTATGTATGTATGTATGTATGTATGTATGTATGTATGTATGTATGTATGTATGTATGTATGTATGTATGTATGTATGTATGTATGTATGTATGTATGTATGTATGTATGTATGTATGTATGTATGTATGTATGTATGTATGTATGTATGTATGTATGTATGTATGTATGTATGTATGTATGTATGTATGTATGTATGTATGTATGTATGTATGTATGTATGTATGTATGTATGTATGTATGTATGTATGTATGTATGTATGTATGTATGTATGTATGTATGTATGTATGTATGTATGTATGTATGTATGTATGTATGTATGTATGTATGTATGTATGTATGTATGTATGTATGTATGTATGTATGTATGTATGTATGTATGTATGTATGTATGTATGTATGTATGTATGTATGTATGTATGTATGTATGTATGTATGTATGTATGTATGTATGTATGTATGTATGTATGTATGTATGTATGTATGTATGTATGTATGTATGTATGTATGTATGTATGTATGTATGTATGTATGTATGTATGTATGTATGTATGTATGTATGTATGTATGTATGTATGTATGTATGTATGTATGTATGTATGTATGTATGTATGTATGTATGTATGTATGTATGTATGTATGTATGTATGTATGTATGTATGTATGTATGTATGTATGTATGTATGTATGTATGTATGTATGTATGTATGTATGTATGTATGTATGTATGTATGTATGTATGTATGTATGTATGTATGTATGTATGTATGTATGTATGTATGTATGTATGTATGTATGTATGTATGTATGTATGTATGTATGTATGTATGTATGTATGTATGTATGTATGTATGTATGTATGTATGTATGTATGTATGTATGTATGTATGTATGTATGTATGTATGTATGTATGTATGTATGTATGTATGTATGTATGTATGTATGTATGTATGTATGTATGTATGTATGTATGTATGTATGTATGTATGTATGTATGTATGTATGTATGTATGTATGTATGTATGTATGTATGTATGTATGTATGTATGTATGTATGTATGTATGTATGTATGTATGTATGTATGTATGTATGTATGTATGTATGTATGTATGTATGTATGTATGTATGTATGTATGTATGTATGTATGTATGTATGTATGTATGTATGTATGTATGTATGTATGTATGTATGTATGTATGTATGTATGTATGTATGTATGTATGTATGTATGTATGTATGTATGTATGTATGTATGTATGTATGTATGTATGTATGTATGTATGTATGTATGTATGTATGTATGTATGTATGTATGTATGTATGTATGTATGTATGTATGTATGTATGTATGTATGTATGTATGTATGTATGTATGTATGTATGTATGTATGTATGTATGTATGTATGTATGTATGTATGTATGTATGTATGTATGTATGTATGTATGTATGTATGTATGTATGTATGTATGTATGTATGTATGTATGTATGTATGTATGTATGTATGTATGTATGTATGTATGTATGTATGTATGTATGTATGTATGTATGTATGTATGTATGTATGTATGTATGTATGTATGTATGTATGTATGTATGTATGTATGTATGTATGTATGTATGTATGTATGTATGTATGTATGTATGTATGTATGTATGTATGTATGTATGTATGTATGTATGTATGTATGTATGTATGTATGTATGTATGTATGTATGTATGTATGTATGTATGTATGTATGTATGTATGTATGTATGTATGTATGTATGTATGTATGTATGTATGTATGTATGTATGTATGTATGTATGTATGTATGTATGTATGTATGTATGTATGTATGTATGTATGTATGTATGTATGTATGTATGTATGTATGTATGTAGATGTATGTATGTATGTATGTATGTATGTATGTATGTATGTATGTATGTATGTATGTATGTATGTATGTATGTATGTATGTATGTATGTATGTATGTATGTATGTATGTATGTATGTATGTATGTATGTATGTATGTATGTATGTATGTATGTATGTATGTATGTATGTATGTATGTATGTATGTATGTATGTATGTATGTATGTATGTATGTATGTATGTATGTATGTATGTATGTATGTATGTATGTATGTATGTATGTATGTATGTATGTATGTATGTATGTATGTATGTATGTATGTATGTATGTATGTATGTATGTATGTATGTATGTATGTATGTATGTATGTATGTATGTATGTATGTATGTATGTATGTATGTATGTATGTATGTATGTATGTATGTATGTATGTATGTATGTATGTATGTATGTATGTATGTATGTATGTATGTATGTATGTATGTATGTATGTATGTATGTATGTATGTATGTATGTATGTATGTATGTATGTATGTATGTATGTATGTATGTATGTATGTATGTATGTATGTATGTATGTATGTATGTATGTATGTATGTATGTATGTATGTATGTATGTATGTATGTATGTATGTATGTATGTATGTATGTATGTATGTATGTATGTATGTATGTATGTATGTATGTATGTATGTATGTATGTATGTATGTATGTATGTATGTATGTATGTATGTATGTATGTATGTATGTATGTATGTATGTATGTATGTATGTATGTATGTATGTATGTATGTATGTATGTATGTATGTATGTATGTATGTATGTATGTATGTATGTATGTATGTATGTATGTATGTATGTATGTATGTATGTATGTATGTATGTATGTATGTATGTATGTATGTATGTATGTATGTATGTATGTATGTATGTATGTATGTATGTATGTATGTATGTATGTATGTATGTATGTATGTATGTATGTATGTATGTATGTATGTATGTATGTATGTATGTATGTATGTATGTATGTATGTATGTATGTATGTATGTATGTATGTATGTATGTATGTATGTATGTATGTATGTATGTATGTATGTATGTATGTATGTATGTATGTATGTATGTATGTATGTATGTATGTATGTATGTATGTATGTATGTATGTATGTATGTATGTATGTATGTATGTATGTATGTATGTATGTATGTATGTATGTATGTATGTATGTATGTATGTATGTATGTATGTATGTATGTATGTATGTATGTATGTATGTATGTATGTATGTATGTATGTATGTATGTATGTATGTATGTATGTATGTATGTATGTATGTATGTATGTATGTATGTATGTATGTATGTATGTATGTATGTATGTATGTATGTATGTATGTATGTATGTATGTATGTATGTATGTATGTATGTATGTATGTATGTATGTATGTATGTATGTATGTATGTATGTATGTATGTATGTATGTATGTATGTATGTATGTATGTATGTATGTATGTATGTATGTATGTATGTATGTATGTATGTATGTATGTATGTATGTATGTATGTATGTATGTATGTATGTATGTATGTATGTATGTATGTATGTATGTATGTATGTATGTATGTATGTATGTATGTATGTATGTATGTATGTATGTATGTATGTATGTATGTATGTATGTATGTATGTATGTATGTATGTATGTATGTATGTATGTATGTATGTATGTATGTATGTATGTATGTATGTATGTATGTATGTATGTATGTATGTATGTATGTATGTATGTATGTATGTATGTATGTATGTATGTATGTATGTATGTATGTATGTATGTATGTATGTATGTATGTATGTATGTATGTATGTATGTATGTATGTATGTATGTATGTATGTATGTATGTATGTATGTATGTATGTATGTATGTATGTATGTATGTATGTATGTATGTATGTATGTATGTATGTATGTATGTATGTATGTATGTATGTATGTATGTATGTATGTATGTATGTATGTATGTATGTATGTATGTATGTATGTATGTATGTATGTATGTATGTATGTATGTATGTATGTATGTATGTATGTATGTATGTATGTATGTATGTATGTATGTATGTATGTATGTATGTATGTATGTATGTATGTATGTATGTATGTATGTATGTATGTATGTATGTATGTATGTATGTATGTATGTATGTATGTATGTATGTATGTATGTATGTATGTATGTATGTATGTATGTATGTATGTATGTATGTATGTATGTATGTATGTATGTATGTATGTATGTATGTATGTATGTATGTATGTATGTATGTATGTATGTATGTATGTATGTATGTATGTATGTATGTATGTATGTATGTATGTATGTATGTATGTATGTATGTATGTATGTATGTATGTATGTATGTATGTATGTATGTATGTATGTATGTATGTATGTATGTATGTATGTATGTATGTATGTATGTATGTATGTATGTATGTATGTATGTATGTATGTATGTATGTATGTATGTATGTATGTATGTATGTATGTATGTATGTATGTATGTATGTATGTATGTATGTATGTATGTATGTATGTATGTATGTATGTATGTATGTATGTATGTATGTATGTATGTATGTATGTATGTATGTATGTATGTATGTATGTATGTATGTATGTATGTATGTATGTATGTATGTATGTATGTATGTATGTATGTATGTATGTATGTATGTATGTATGTATGTATGTATGTATGTATGTATGTATGTATGTATGTATGTATGTATGTATGTATGTATGTATGTATGTATGTATGTATGTATGTATGTATGTATGTATGTATGTATGTATGTATGTATGTATGTATGTATGTATGTATGTATGTATGTATGTATGTATGTATGTATGTATGTATGTATGTATGTATGTATGTATGTATGTATGTATGTATGTATGTATGTATGTATGTATGTATGTATGTATGTATGTATGTATGTATGTATGTATGTATGTATGTATGTATGTATGTATGTATGTATGTATGTATGTATGTATGTATGTATGTATGTATGTATGTATGTATGTATGTATGTATGTATGTATGTATGTATGTATGTATGTATGTATGTATGTATGTATGTATGTATGTATGTATGTATGTATGTATGTATGTATGTATGTATGTATGTATGTATGTATGTATGTATGTATGTATGTATGTATGTATGTATGTATGTATGTATGTATGTATGTATGTATGTATGTATGTATGTATGTATGTATGTATGTATGTATGTATGTATGTATGTATGTATGTATGTATGTATGTATGTATGTATGTATGTATGTATGTATGTATGTATGTATGTATGTATGTATGTATGTATGTATGTATGTATGTATGTATGTATGTATGTATGTATGTATGTATGTATGTATGTATGTATGTATGTATGTATGTATGTATGTATGTATGTATGTATGTATGTATGTATGTATGTATGTATGTATGTATGTATGTATGTATGTATGTATGTATGTATGTATGTATGTATGTATGTATGTATGTATGTATGTATGTATGTATGTATGTATGTATGTATGTATGTATGTATGTATGTATGTATGTATGTATGTATGTATGTATGTATGTATGTATGTATGTATGTATGTATGTATGTATGTATGTATGTATGTATGTATGTATGTATGTATGTATGTATGTATGTATGTATGTATGTATGTATGTATGTCTGTATGTATGTATGTATGTATGTATGTATGTATGTATGTATGTATGTATGTATGTATGTATGTATGTATGTATGTATGTATGTATGTATGTATGTATGTATGTATGTATGTATGTATGTATGTATGTATGTATGTATGTATGTATGTATGTATGTATGTATGTATGTATGTATGTATGTATGTATGTATGTATGTATGTATGTATGTATGTATGTATGTATGTATGTATGTATGTATGTATGTATGTATGTATGTATGTATGTATGTATGTATGTATGTATGTATGTATGTATGTATGTATGTATGTATGTATGTATGTATGTATGTATGTATGTATGTATGTATGTATGTATGTATGTATGTATGTATGTATGTATGTATGTATGTATGTATGTATGTATGTATGTATGTATGTATGTATGTATGTATGTATGTATGTATGTATGTATGTATGTATGTATGTATGTATGTATGTATGTATGTATGTATGTATGTATGTATGTATGTATGTATGTATGTATGTATGTATGTATGTATGTATGTATGTATGTATGTATGTATGTATGTATGTATGTATGTATGTATGTATGTATGTATGTATGTATGTATGTATGTATGTATGTATGTATGTATGTATGTATGTATGTATGTATGTATGTATGTATGTATGTATGTATGTATGTATGTATGTATGTATGTATGTATGTATGTATGTATGTATGTATGTATGTATGTATGTATGTATGTATGTATGTATGTATGTATGTATGTATGTATGTATGTATGTATGTATGTATGTATGTATGTATGTATGTATGTATGTATGTATGTATGTATGTATGTATGTATGTATGTATGTATGTATGTATGTATGTATGTATGTATGTATGTATGTATGTATGTATGTATGTATGTATGTATGTATGTATGTATGTATGTATGTATGTATGTATGTATGTATGTATGTATGTATGTATGTATGTATGTATGTATGTATGTATGTATGTATGTATGTATGTATGTATGTATGTATGTATGTATGTATGTATGTATGTATGTATGTATGTATGTATGTATGTATGTATGTATGTATGTATGTATGTATGTATGTATGTATGTATGTATGTATGTATGTATGTATGTATGTATGTATGTATGTATGTATGTATGTATGTATGTATGTATGTATGTATGTATGTATGTATGTATGTATGTATGTATGTATGTATGTATGTATGTATGTATGTATGTATGTATGTATGTATGTATGTATGTATGTATGTATGTATGTATGTATGTATGTATGTATGTATGTATGTATGTATGTATGTATGTATGTATGTATGTATGTATGTATGTATGTATGTATGTATGTATGTATGTATGTATGTATGTATGTATGTATGTATGTATGTATGTATGTATGTATGTATGTATGTATGTATGTATGTATGTATGT